>OX333072.1:33391014-33776014 GCA_946863875.1 Alloplasta piceator | reverse complement strand
TATAGAAAAAATTGGTGTAGTGATTTGTGCTGCCGAAATATAATAATTTATTCATTTGAAGATTCGAACGTTCCATTGAACAAAAAAAATGATAAATTTATTCTCTCAACGCAAAATTGAAAGGGGAAAGCGGAAAGCGGTTTAAGAATAATTTGCCAAGGATTTCCGGAGACTGTCAATTTTTCATTAATGTAACATGCTCGTCGTTTTTTCATTCAAATGAACTTTCGAAATATCAAGTAGATAATAATTTTAAATTTATTGTGATCCGTCAGAAAAATTTATTTTTAATGTATTGTGATCTGTCAAAAAATGTATTTAAAATTCATTATGATCTGTCGGAAAATGTTTATATCATACAGTTTAATATCATACTTGATACTATTAATATCAATCTTAGTATTTATAGTATGTTGTTCGCTGCGCGCCGGTCATAATTCTATTTATAACAAGGTTTATAATTTTCTTACTCATTGATGGAAGATTTTGTATCCAGAATCCGATTCTTGATGTTAGTTGAAAAAAAATCGTGAACCGTAATGTCAATACTACTTTGTCCATAGCATAATGAAGAATTTTGTTCACTGCAACTTGGAAAATTCTATTGATAATAAGGCTTATGATTTTTTTATTCATCGTTGGTAGATTTTGTATAGGGAATCTAATTTGTGGCGTTAGTTAAAGAAAAAAAGTTATGAACCTCAATATTAATGGCATTTTGTCTACTACACGATGAAGAAAATTCTATCCATATTGAGGTATGATTTTCTCTCTCATCGATGGACGTTTTTGTTTCAAATATAATTTGTGTATTTCAGCGGACAAACAAATTATTATAATTACATGAAAATTGTATATTTCAATGAAATTATAAATAATAATATACTATATACATTAGACTGGTCCAAAAAAAATTTTTTTTTTTTTTTCGGTCCGCCTTCCTCATTAAACTGTTGTTTATGATGACAAACAAATCCTCTGCAAATTTTAGCTTGATCGGAGAAGATTTAGAGGTCCCGCTATCGATTTTTTCGTTTTTACATTGAAATAACACGTAAAAAAATGTTTACGTTAACTCACGGTCGATTTCGCGTGAAAATATAGACGTGAATGAAAAATATCAAGAGAACTTTTTTGTAGGTGATAATATTTGGTACAAAAAAGGTCTCTAGATATGTCGCGTGCCTAATGCCAAAAGGGCCTATAAAAGTTATAGGCCCTTTTGGCTTTGCAAAACCAAAACGGCCTATAATTTTTTTTTTGCGCCAATCGTTTTGCCAACATTTTCTAAGCCTAAAGACAAAAAAAAATTTTCCAAAGCCAAAAGGACCTATGTCTCAAATTTTGGCTTTGGGACATTGAAAATTTAGTGATCTAAAGCCAAAAGGGCCTATAATTTTTTTTTTTACTTTCCGCTAAGAAAATTGAAAATTTTTTTTGGAAAATTTTTTTTTTTTTTTTTGGAAAAAAATCTTTCTTTTTTGAAATTTTTTTTTTTTTGAAATTTTTTTTTTTTTATATGGAAACAAAAGTTTAAATCATTTGTTATTATTTATTTGTTTCAACAATTTGTTATTGTTTATTTGTTTAAAGAATTTGTTATTGTTTATTTGTTCAAACAAATAAACAATAACAAATTATTTAAACAAATAAACTATAAAAAATTGTTTAAAAAAAGAACAAATTGTTTGAACAAATAAACAATAACAAATTCTTTAAGCATATAAAAAATAACAAATTGTTTAAATAAATAAGAACAAATTGTTTGAACAAATAAACAATAACAAATTCTTTAAACAAATAAAAAATAACAAATTGTTGAAACAAATAAACAATAACAAATTACTTCAACTTTTTTTTTGCAAAAAAAAAAAAATGAAAACAAGTCAAATAATTTAAACAAACGTTTAAACAAATTGCTTAAACAAATAAAAAATAACAAAATGTTGAAACAAATAAACAATAACAAATTATTTAAACTTTTTTTTTCGAAAAAAAAAAAAATTTTTTTCCAAAAAAAAAAAAAAAAAATTTTTCCAAAAAAAAAAATTTTTTTTCCAAAAAAAAATGCTCTGGTATGCAATTTCTATTCAAAACTTTGAAAAATTTTGATTTTTTTTATAGGCCCTTTTGGTTTTAGGCTGACAATTTCCTAAAACCAAAAGGACCTATGTCTTAAGATAGGCCCTTTTGGTTTTAGTACATCAAAATTTTTTTTTTTACAGATCTTCACGTTTCAAGCAATTTTAAGAAGAATGGCAAAAAAAAATTTTTTTGTAGGCCCTTTTGGCATGGACCCCTATCTTCTTGCTGTAATAGGCCCTTTTGGCATTAGGCACGCGATTTTTCATTCACGTCTATATTTTTCACGCGAAATCGACCGTGAGTTAACGTAAACATTTTTTTACGTGTTATTTCAATGTAAAAACGAAAAAATCGATAGCGGGACCTCTAAATCTTCTCCGATCAAGCTAAAATTTGCAGAGGATTTGTTTTTCATCATAAACAACAGTTTAATGAGGAAGGCGGACCGAAAAAAAAAAATTTTTTTTTTTTGGACCAGTCTAATATACATCTTTGTGGATTCTTGCAGATACTAATTGCAGATATTAATTAAATTTAGTACTCGTTGTTATATGGCCTCTTTTGAGGTCTGACTCCTTTCGGTGTCAAATATCCGTGTTCACGCTCGTCTAGATAAGCATACGATTCGCATAATCCGTATATGAGTGAGCGCTTGCCATCTCGCGGTTAGTCTTGAAACTAACGCCACGCAATGGCTGACCTCCTACAGACATCGCTAAAAGAGTCTGCTGGGATCGTCTACACACGGTTACGGCAGGATATCCTCAAGACATCCTATATTAATCTGGCGTAGAACAATGTCTTACCGGTACCGCCCAGAGACATCTCTAACAGAATGCTCTGGGATCGTCAAAACACGATTACGACAGGATATCCTTAAGACATCCTATATTAATCTCAGGTGGAACAATGTCTTATCAGTATCTCCCATAGACATTTGTAAGAGAGTGCGCTGGGATCGTCTAAACGCGGTTGGGACAGGATATCCTCAAGACATCCTATATCAATCTTGGGTAGAACAATGTCCTACCAGTACTTCCCACAGACGTTTCTAAGAGAGTACGTTGGGATCGTCTAATTACGGTTGCAACAGGATATCCTCAAGACATCCTATATAAATCCCGGGTAGAACAATATCTTACTGGTACCGCCCACAGACGTCCATAAGACGTACTATCTTTTCAAGACACGAATGGGACTGTCTCGGGATGGTCCCGGGATTAATTTCGCTGTGTGCGCTAAATATCCTTCCTCGGTCAAGCTATGAACGGCCTATTGAAAAAGATTACTTACTGTTTCGAAGAACCTGTGGAAAAAATTGATTGGGAAATGCAAGGACCCAAAACTACGTTTGCCAAATTTATCGTCGACAGTAACTTTTGTGCTCGAACTTTAAACTCGTGCTCGTACACTTTAAAATGTAGGGAAGAGTGTGGCACAATGTGTCATGGGGCATTGTGAGGCACATGCGATTCCACAGATGTTTGTAGCTTGTAAAAATCGAAATTTGTTGTGTCAGACCACAATTTATATTGAATTTTGTCAGACCTAAAAAAACTGATATTTCACCGATAGTCTACCATTTGATGTATCAAATGTAGCAACTTTTGACGCTAGTTAGAACCCTCAAGGTGAAGCGGTTCCCTCATAAATCAATTTTTGATTTTCACACGCTGCGCGCAGTTTTGACCACACCGCTTGACGAATCTTATCCTACATCTCATTTTCTTTATAAATCTTTTGCGGAACGCTTGAGCGCAGCACATTATTTTTTAGGTACTTGTTTTGGAGTTGCTGGCCACTTTTTGAATCTTCGACCCATTTTTGGTTTTTAGAGCATTGCACCCAAAATAATATTGATTTGAATACAAATGTGCCGCGCTCAAGCGGTCCGTGAAAGTGTTACAAAGAGAATGAGACGTCGTTGGATAAGATCTATGCAGCGGTTTGGTCAGGATCGCGCGCAGAGTTTTTGAAGATCCAGGTTTCAAGAAACTGCCTCCCCAGTTGAAGGTGTGAAAAAACGTTTTCTCGAAAAAACAATTTTTAACACGCTTTTCACGGTTTGTTAGTTTATATATTTTTAATTATTTTTAATATTTACAAACATTTTTACACAAAAAATGCTATAAATTTTTTTTTTCAACTGGAAATACTTTCGTTGACAGTTTAGAGGTTATATTGCACATACAAGGCACGGAATTGAATTCACTTACTGAAAAAAAGTGTAAATAAATATGAAAATCAATTCGATTATTTAGTAAAGACGACGAAATTGTGTTTACAAATAATTGAATATAATAAACAAATGAACTGACGTATCACTCACCACTATGAAACTGCTCGTATCGTTTATCGATATCAAAAAAATACTTTCACGTAATTTCACGATCGGTTTACAAATTTAATATTGCTTTTGAAAAAATAAATAAACCTTCGATAAAAATAACTAATAAGTGAATACAATAAAAATAATAATAAACCACGCATGATAGTTTGTTTTCTATTGCAGCAGCAGCACTTTAGCAATAAGTTACTAATAATTTGCTAGTAACAAATATTGGGTAACTAGTAAAATTGACTAGTAAATTTACGAGACACTTTCTGATCACTTTCGATGACTTTTTTAATTGGCCCGTAGAATTGTAAAGGCCGATCACTTCTTTAAAGCGTTTTGATTCGTCTGCAGAGTTGTAAGGGCCAATCACGTCTTTTGAGCGTGCTCATTAGCTGCAAAGCTCAATGTCCCAATCGCGCGATATTTAAATTTCGATTCAATAATAGAATAATTATTTTCTTACCAACTCTACAGGAATCTGAATGAATAATCAATTATATATATATATATACATTGGAGCGTTTTTTTTTTTTAGTTTTTTTTATTTCTTCCACTCCCCACTCGAAATTTTGTTGTCTGAAAGAATATTTTCCGAAAGTTACAGCCCTTAATATTAATATTAAGTACTTTTCCTTCGCGTGATAAGTTTTTCCATCTAAAATACACGTAAATAAAAAACTTTTTTCGTCCAAATTTTACCACTACGCAGTTTTTTATGCTATCACATTGATTTTGGTCGCATATACGTGGAATTGAACGATCTTTTAAAAATCAGGACCATTTTTTTTATTTTAAGATGAACTCAAGATAAAAAATAAATACATTTTTCGAATAAAATTGACCGCTACAGTAATATCGTCGATTGAAAATTAAATATTTTTAAAAGTCGAAAATATTCGATGGTCTTGTATTGCTCCATATGTTGGCTCCAAAAAATCTAATAAAATTTGAGAGTGGTTTTTGGGATCATACGATGAAATGAGCAGAGTTACGGCCAAATAAAAAATGGTCAGGTCCAGGAATTGTAAAAATGACGTGTTTCCCTCCATATATTTTTTTTTCCTGAAACGAAGTTGAAACGAATGGTGGTGGAAAAAACAAGAAAACTTTACTTATATTCCAAGTTTACGAATTACAAAGAACATAATTATATCTGCCTACATGATTATTATGTTGTGGATGTTGTGCATCGTGATTAATATCGTTCTCTTTAAAGAAGGAAGAACAGAGCGAATAAATATCGTTTGTATGAACAATAAAACGTTCGTGTGTGTGCGCGTGTGCATGTGTGCGAGCGGTGTCGATTCGGCAATTTGCAACTCGAATGAAGAACAGCAAATACATGATGCCCTCGTCCGAATGCTTCTTGTACATTGGTAGAAATTAATAGTACACTTTAGTAGTACTATGTGCCACTACGATCCTTCAGTAGATTTTCTCAAAACTCGTGAACCGGAAGAAATGGGCAACGAAGCAATCATTACGTGTGTAATACATCCCTCATAGGCGAATTCACGCTCTGTATGCGGTAATCAAAGTTGTGGTTTCTTGCACGCGCGTATGTGCACCAAGCCCCTTCGAGACGTATTTTGCCTTTCACACAATATAATTACACACAGAGTAACATTTTTCATTCACACACACACAGGCACATAAATAAATGCACCCACACACGCCGCGCACCGTGACGATAATCTTATAAAAATGCGGGTATCAGTACCCGCGGGACTAGTCCCTGTCGAACATGCTTCGGCGAAGGCTCTTTGTTATCGGGATTATCTCGTTCGCGGCTGGTGTAACTGCCGCCGCGGCTGAACCAGCGAATTTGCGAAAATTCTACGTAACTCGAGGCGGGAAAACCGATTGTACAGACGATCCGGATGTAACAACTGGCTTGTCGACGCTCTGTCGACGTGGCACTGCCGATGTCAACGTCGACAAGGATACCGAAAGATTCGCGACAATACGAAACACGACGTTCAATGTGGAAAATGCGGCAAAAAATCTTACCAGAGTGTCGGACGAAACGGAAGAAATCAGCGATGATACGGCGATCGACGAAGGTAAGAATCGATAACTTTTCATGCATTTTTTTCTAAACTCATTCAATTGCTCTCTGAAAGATTATTGGGATAGTTGCTCACAAAGAGATTTAGTGATTGAACGAATTGAAAAATGTAATGGCTATCGCACCAATCACACTATTTCATTATGATTTTTATAAAAATCATAATTCTACAAAATCTCAACTGCTCAGTCGATTCTTGTGAAATTAAATATCACTGGTTACACAATCCTGAACGTTAACAAGAATGTTTAAAAAATTTCGACATTTCGCAAAATCTGGACCTCTCCAACAATCATTATAATGTTTAATACCAGCCATGCCAGTTGCATCAATTTGTATAAAAAGTATTTGATCAATTTTTGCAAAATCATAAAATCCAGAGCAACCATAGACATTTTTTAATCGTTGAAAATACCGCGAAATGAAGTCTTGATCAGCAATATTAATAAACACTGCAATGCATGAGAGAATGCTTACTTGTTTATTGAATTGCAGCTCAATTACTCTGAACGTTCTTTCAATTAGTTCAATTGAATTTTCCAAGGGCAGCACGAACATCTACGGAATTTTGTTCGTATATAGTTTATCGATTATTCAAGCGATTTTTGACACTGGCGTGTGAATATTGATATTTGTTAATTCGTTCTAAATTCGATCAAAAATTTTATTAAGTCAGCTCGTACAATGTCAGTCATAAAATATCGTTGTAATCAGAAAGAAATGTTCAAAAAATTGTTGGTAATAAGCTTGACAAGTCATCGCTACGAATTCCAAAATCATGAAGCACTGGCAGACGAAAAATTTCAAATATTAGATCATTTTGCTTCCTCTTAAAGGAAGCTTTGTTTTCGCGACAAAAAAATTGTTCGCAATTTTCATGTCAGTATGTTCAAAATGTCCCAAAACGTAGAGAAATCACATTTCGAAAAAATTTCCGAACGTATGTGCGTGTGTGTGTGTGTGTTTGTGTGTGTGCGCGTATGCGCGTGTGCGTGCGTGTGCGAGTGCGTGTGCGTGTGCGGGTGCGCGTGCGTGTGCGTGTATGCGCGCTTTGTGCTTTCCTTAAAATGAATTTATCTAGAACGCTTTGCGCGATCGACTTGAAATTCGGTATACGTAGTAGACTACGTATGTCTCTGTTTTCACCGCAAATTTCTTTCAAATTGCAAAATAATCGTCTATTTGGCTAGATTTTCTATTTTTTGTAAAATGTTTGTTAGTCGTTTAACTTTCGCAATTTTGCAGTTACCACCCTGAAATTTTACGTGCAGATACACTTTATAATGATGACGGTTGGGATTGAATTTGGAAGAAATCGCTCAAGAAGTTCGGCTTGAAAAAAAATTTAATTTTTCGCAAAAAATTTGTAAGTTCTCTAACTTTTGTAATTTTGCATCTATCGAGCTGAATATTTTGGTGACGATACATTCAGCGACAATGAAAAATAATATTGAATTTCATAGAAATCGCGTGAGAGGTTCGGTTAATTTTTTTTTTTGAAATTTACAAACAATTTTGTTAACGCTCCAACGTTCGCATTTTAAGACGTATCAAGCTAATTTTCTTTGCACAAATCCACTAGACGAGAAGAATGGTTAGGGTTGAACTTGGTGAAAAACGCTCGAGATGTTCGTTTGCAAAAATTATTTGAAATTTTCGAAAAATACTTGTTAACACTAAGTTTTCTAATTTAGCAGCTATCGAGTTCACTTCCTTAGCACCAATATACTGGACGACAAAAACAATTAATAATGTGATTGAACGGAATTGCTGAAGAATCATGCAAATTCGACATTTGCATATAGCTTCTTTGTTTGTTTCCATCGTTCATGAAGCTTCCTTTATATGAGGAAGCCATGATGATAAACATACATAGCATCAGGATGGTCAAAGAGATCCTCGTAAAAAAAGTTGAGGAACGACGGAAAAAAATGAGGAAGCTAGGTGCAAATTTCAAATTTGCATGATTTTTTTCTCCATGTAGACTCAAACTACCGTCTATTTACAAATTCTTTGCGATTTATCACTATTTTTGATAAAAGTAGAAGGAAATGTAATTAAAGAATTTTCATGCATCGTGGATTTCAATGATGATCGACGGATACATACTAGATTCGAAATCATTAATCTAGTTTTTCAATCGCGACCCAGTAACATGTGTAGATCCGCCAGAGTAAAAGTTCACCAAATCAAAAACACCTTGACGTAGATAAACTACAACACCGGACTCTCGATATAAAACACACACCAGCGGGGGGGGGGTTGTTTCCTGTTTCAAGAGTCATATATATAGTGTATTGAAATTAACACGTTTAGAACAGAGCCGTACGTAAAATTTTGCCGGGCCCAATGTAAAGACCACACATACAACGATTTCCTTGTCTGACACTTTTCCCCATGATCTGCATGAATCATCGATTCGAAGCCATTCTCCAATTTCATCCACGGAGTATTGATCGTTCTGCAACAATCCAACAGTGTCCATCGCTTCAGAAAGTTACTCATATGTGAGTCATCGGCACAATCTTCCAGAAGAAGGTTTCGCAGGGAAGCTTTCCGGTAATTTTTTTTCATGGCTTCAATTATCCCTTGATCCATGGGTTGGATCAAAGCAGTGACATTTGGAGGCAAGTACATCACCGTGCATCTGCTTTCGATTGCATTCAAAAAATTTGTAGGTGGATGCGAAGGTGCATTATCCAATAGGAGTAAAAATATCTCGTTTGCTCCGCGCTTTCTTGATGTCACCGATGGAAGAAACTCTGTTTTATACTACTCTTCGAACAGTGATCGATCGATCCAAGCGCTTTTCCGGCTCTTATAATTCACTGGCAGTTGCATTTGCACACTTCATGACAGTCACTCGATCCTTGAGTACTTCCCGACCAGCTGCTGTAGTCTCATTCCTTTGTACAAGCGTACGTCATGGCAACGATTTCCAGGCTATACCAGTTTTATCAGCATTGTATACGTTATCCAAGTCGTAGCCTTCGTCAAATGAAACTTTTTTAAAATCCTCCTTGTGATGTGCACTTTCCCCGATATCTGATGACAATTTTTCTTCGTGCATTGTAAGTTCGCGAATTCCGTGTCTGCGCTTAAACCTCGTGATCCATCCTGAACTTGCAGCAAAACTTTTTGGGCCTTGCAACCACTGAAAAGTTGCTTCTTCTAACAATGAATGTTCAACAGCATCCATTCTCGTTTTCTTCGGATTCCATTGTTGATTATCCAGCAATTTTGAATGTCCTATCAGATTTCCTTTTTGTTTGGTGATGTAACTAATCGTAGCATGCGAAACACCATATTCTGCGGCAGGCGTTTTGTTTGCTTCACCAGCCTTCAAACGTTGTACTATTTTCAATTTATCAGCAATGGATATCTGTTTGTATTTCCTTTTCTGTTTTGATTCATTCATCCACAATTGTCGAAAAACCGAATAAATATCTAACAGTTTACTTAACCTCACTATTTATACTTTCATTTCGTCATATTATCGTATACGAATTTATAAATTATGCATTCCTACTGGAGAACGTACCTTCTTTTGATAGTTCATGTCGCAATATGCAGTACTTATTATTTATATATTAACTTTTTGGTTTTTTGTATATAAACTCTGATCGCTGGTATCGTGTTTGAATCTGCATACGTATATATATAGCTACTTTCGCCATGGCTTTCGCGCGTGCAATGAGATGGCGCTACTATTGCTATTAGTGGTGGGGGACCTCTCACGCCGTAAAATAAGTGGTGGTCGTCGGTCTCGACCATGTACCATAGATGAGACTTGACTGTACTAGAATGAATATCCCCGTTGCAGAGTTTCTGTGGTTTTTTGCTGTTTAAAACGGTCACATGCAGAGTTTCTATACAGATATAGGTACATTCATCTATAGATATACGCATATATGGATACCACACACCACTGCACAATTTCCAAACCCAGGTATTGATTCCCGTTGTAACGGAGATCAATTCTGTATTTGGGGCGTTCCATCCTAAATCAGACAGTTTGAAAAACTTTTTTTTAAATTTTCTCAATTTTTTTATATTTTTTAGTACCCATCAAAAAACCCTTCCTGTTCAATTTCGAAATTTTTTTGATTACCTGTTCAAAAGATATTAAATTAACAAAAAACCACTCTTTTATTGGTATTTTGGTCATAACTTCTTTAATAATGGTACGAATTAAAAGTTTTTTTTCAAAATTTTTGTTTCTTCATGGCCTTTTCAGAAAAAATACAACAAAAATATTCGACATGTTTTTGAATGAGTTTTTTGAGTTTTCAACTTTGAATCGCGTTTTTAAAACTGAGTATCTTTTTTTAAAATTTTTTGTTTTAAACATCCATCTAATAAAAAAAATTTAAGACTAGTCCAATCGTGGGATCTCAATAACTACTATTTTTTTCGATTTTTGGAAATTAAATTTTTTTAAATATAAATTATTATTATTAATACCAATTTTTGTTACTGTAGAATATTGTTTTCAATATTTAGAATTTATTTCGACCCAATTTTTGTCACTGCGTAGTCTTTTTTTTAATATTTAGAAATTATTTTGACACTTTTTTATTGTTAACAAGTTCTTAAAATTAATAATTAATCGTTAAGTTTGTTTATGAACAATAATAACGAGAGTTTTTATTTATTCACGTATTTTTTTGAAAACCTTATATATACGATTATTTCCTGAATTTGAATATTCCTTTGCCAATACGATTCCGTTGCTCAGTGGAATAATTGAATAAAATTTTTGTGTCACCCTGTGATTGACTTCGCAATATTGTATCGCAAATAAAATCTTTCTCTTGCATCTAAATAATGTTTTTCAGGTGCAACATTTCACAGCAATATTCTGTAGACTATTTAGGTTCAATGCCCATTCATACAATTCTTTAACCGTTGTCATTTCCTCAGCAATTGATTATTAATTTTAAAAATCTGTTAAAAATGAAAACGTGTCAAAATTAATTCAAAATGATTTTAAAAAAATACTATACTGCAACAAATATTGGCATTGATAAAAATTAATTTAAAATAAATTCAATTTTCAAAAATCGAAAAAAAATAGTAGTTATTGAGATCCCACGATCGGACTAGTCTTAAAAATTGTTAAATAGATAGATGTTTGAAAAAAAATTGAAAAAAAAAAAAAAAAAAAATGACTCACTTTTAAAAACGCGACTCAAAGATTAAAACTCAAAAAACTCATTCAAAAACACGTCGAATATTTTTGATGTATTTTTTTCTGAAAAAACCATAAAAAAATAAAAGTTAAAAAAAAAAATTCAATTTGGACCATTATTAAAGAAGTTATGACCAAAATACCAAAAAAGAGCGGTTTTGTTGTTAATTTAATATCATTTGAACGGGTAATCAAAAAAATCTCAAAATGAAACAGAAGGGTCTTTTGATAAGTACTAAAAAATATAAAAAAATTAAGGAAATAAAAAAAAGTGTTTCAAACTGTCCGATTTGGGATGGAACGCCCCATATAGATTTGACTGTTTCAAATAAAATGATTATTTTTTGTTTTTTCAAAGAACACTGATAAATCGTCGGGGTATCCCTAAATAAAGACCCTGCTCAAATATGAGCCCTCAATATTAATGTTTACAGGTGGCTATTTTCAATTTTCCTTTTTCATTTAAATAACATACGAAAATTTTTGTCTGAACTTTGGAATTTTATTACTCAAAAACGAATCACTGTGGAGTGATTAAAACTATGGATTTTTGTAGGAAATTAAACGCTTTATAAAGAAGGTCCAAATGAAAATTTGCGTAAGGCGAGCCGTTTTGGAGTTATCAAGCCTTAACCATTGAACTGTTTAAAATAATGATGTTATTTACTTATCAACGTGACAATTCTTCTCTTTAAAATAAATATCTGCAAATTTTCAATAGAATATGGATCAAAAAATGTTATTAATCAACGATGATTTTTTTTTATTATTCAGTAATAAAAAATACTGGTATATCACAAATATATGATGAAATTTCATCATGAATTTTATATATTATACACTCAGTCAAAAAATTAAAGGAACAGCAAAATTTCCGAGATTTTTTAGCGATTTTCCAAAGGTTGTAACTTGGTTAATTTTAGTCGTAACAAATTTTTTTAAAAAGTATTTTGAAGCTTGAATCTTCTAGTTTTTAAATCTTGAGTCAAAAATTTTTCGTGGGCATCACCCTCGACGCAATTGAAAGAAATATCACGGTAAAAATGTTCTCGAAATTCTTGCTTTTTTCAAAACAGTCGATAGGGTCCAAAAGCTTTTCAAGCTTAATTAATCTATGGATCGTTTAGCTAGATTCTTTAGCTTCAATTTGCTTTTTTTATTTTTGTTCTACGACCATTTTTCGCTGAGATATCGGTGATTGAACAAAAATTCGTCTTTTTTTTTTTAATCTTCGATATCTCTGGAACTGAAAATTTTTTTTTTTCGAAATGTGGATTTTTTTTTAGTTTTCACGCTCATTAAATGAAAATTTGAGAGAAAAAAGGAAAACTTTTTCTTCATTTTTAACACCATTAATTAATTGGTCTTTAAGGATCAATAAACGCGTTCCTTCAATTTTTCTACAAGTTTGATGACCCGGTCACAAAAAACAGCTCGACCGATTGTTTTGAAAATTGGCGTGGTTTTTAGATATGTATTGACCTAAAAATAAACCTTAAAACATTGGTATTTTTCGCAATATCTGCAAATTGGTGAAATTATAACCATTGTTCAACGGTATCGTTTTTTTTATTTAAAATTTTTGATTTTTTTCTCATTTTATTTAAAAAAATTTTCTCTACAAAAATTGTTTATTCGCTTAACCAACTTGTAATTGTTTATTTGTTTAAACAATTCATTATGCTTTATTTGTTTAAACAATTTGTTATTGTTTATTTGTTTAAATAATTTGTTATTGTTTATTTGTTTAAACAATTTGTTATTGTGTATTTGTTTGAACAATTTATTATTGATTAAAACGATAGTTTTAATCAATAGCAATCTGATGATTTTGCATTTTTTGTATGTGCGATATATACGAATTATAGCGTGCAGAGTGTTCATGAAAAAAAGGTATTCATAAACAAAATAAATTTTCCCTTGCCGGATAAAATTCGAATCTTCATAACCCTTAACTTTTTTCAAGTGCAAGTAGTAGTCGATAGCGTAATAGGGAGCGTGTTAGGTAATTAGGTACGATAGGCAGGGTCGAGGGTTCGATTCCCGGTCGGACAGAAAAATTAGATCGGAGAATTGGGGCAGATTTTTCATTTTTTTCTATTTATCACTTTTTGGGGCCGATAAACTATGCATATTAAATTATTTCGCAAGGACTATATATTTTGTATAACATGTTTAGGGACAAATATCCAATACGCATTTTATTGAATCGATCATTTTTCCTGTTGATTGGACTAATTACCGGTTAGATACAACTATCTATATCTGTTAATGCAAAATATCATAATATTGATCTAAAACAATATGTAATTCGACCAATAGATTTGGATTTGGAAGAAACTGATGGGATGTTCCATTTAAATGAGCAGTTTCGAGATCAGAGAAAGCATTTTCTAACTTCTATGGAAACATAGACGGCACCAAAAAAGTCGGAAGCTTTATTAAAATTTTGATTTACTTGACTGAAGTAAATCGGTTTGATATTTCAGTCGCCCGTACACTCCCGTATAATAACTGTGCGTTGTTTCAAAAGATTTCACATTTGATCTTATTGAACAAAGATATTTCTATCAAAAATATATTTACTTTGTCCCAATAACGAATTAGCGGATTATATACAAATAATTTATTTACTTGCATCGAATAAATTGTATTTGTTTCAAATAAATTTTTTTAACAGTGTCCCATTGAGAAGAAAAAGAAACTACCGCAACCGAACGAATATTATAATGAATTCACGAATGCTTTGAAAATCGTTTTCCTACCTTTCAAACATACTTCTAACATAAATTCTGAATATCAATTTTTCGGTCTCACGGGTATCTTTTTTGAATATTTTCAGCTCGCGGAAAGAAGGGCGGAAAACGAGGCCTTATGAAAGTATTCGTCATGATGGCCGCAGCGGCAAAAGCAACGTTACTTTACGCGAAGATCCATGCCGTCGCTTTCCTCGCGGCAAAAGCTCTCGTGGTTGCCAAAGTCGCACTGGCACTCGCCGCTGCTATAGCCCTCAAAAAAGCTCTAGGTTAATTTCAGTATATTTTTTTTTTAAATAATAAATTAATTGCAATAAAATTATAACACTTGAGTCATCATATCGTTGGGATTACTTTTTTAAGATAATTGTTATTTTGTTAGTTAAATCAATATGTTTTTTCTCAATTGTCATATTATTTGATACAATCACAGAGCACAACGACAAAACATCGTACGAAATCGTAAAGCATCCGCATCACAGTTACGTGCAGACTCACAGCTCGAGTGTCGATTACGATCATCATAGCGGTGGAGGTGGAGGTGGTGGATACGAGGGAAGTCATCGCAGAAGACGACGTCATGCCCGATAGTCCTCCGCTACGATTAATCCAATAATAATCGAAAAACTTTCACGGACTTCACGCTCACATCAAGAAACTACAAGCTGTACAAAAAGTATTATTATTTATTCATGCACTAAATGTTGAAAAAATCTGTCAATAAATTATTTATTTATTTTACATCATCCAACATACTAGTTGAATTTTAATACACCGTACGTATATTTTTAACACCGATTGGACCAAGATTTTGCTTGAAATATTTTTTGGCGGATCTTCAAAGTTTATCTTTAAAATTTCACCGAGATTCTGATTTACTTCCGACAAAGACTTTGTATAAATAACAATTGTTATGGGGTAGTTTACCTCCGATAGTTTTAGTCTCACTCTAGCCTCAGAGACGAATGGTTTCATCCTAAAAAATCGGCTAAAATAGTCTTTGATGAGGATAAGATTTAACGAATTTGGAGCCCCTCGCAATAATTGAATCAGCAATAAAAAAAAAAGATGACTGTAACATGTGACCCTAAGGCTGAAAAACAATTGTTACGATTAATCCACTCTCTTTTGTATATCAATATACAAGGATCGTTCGTGTGCTTTTTTAAACAAACAAATTTGCGCAGTTTTCGTCAAATTTAAGTGATTGTGAGCACATTTTTCAACAATTTCTCATCAATCGAACGTTTAGATAATTAATAATAATTATCATTCGAAAATGTTCAGCTTAGTAAAAAATAAGCACTCGATCACAGGAATTAAATGAAAATTCGAATTGTTTGTTAAAACGAGAAAAGAGGAATCAGAATTTTTCATAAAATGGTGGATGTTTCTTTAGCATCCGTAATATGTTCTAATCAAGGTTGCATACTGCAGTGAAAAGAAGGATTAGATGTTGACATTTGATTCACAAGTATTTGCAGAAACGATTTCCAAACTTTAGCACTGGCTTCACCGGGATGGAGGACTGAAATCTTCTCATTTCAAACAAAAGTTTATTGAGTTTATTGTGAATTTATTTATTTAGAATTGACCAAGGTCGAATTAATTCGTATGAGGATCCATTCAGATCTATTAGGGCGATATTTTAATGAATGTAAGTTTGTGGTGTTGGATCATAATAGTATGCAAAAAATTATGCAGAAATGAAAGAAATTATTAGGACGTTGGATAAGTTCTCGCTGTTTTTTCGTGAAAATTAATGCTTCATTAAAAATGCGTCGGAAAAACGACACGTCTTTTACGGCTATCCAAGAGTCGAGCCATTGTTTGAAATCTTCATAAGAATGGAAGTGCTGCTCGGCCAGGCCATGTGCCATCGATTGGAACCAGGAAATCAGAAGCGACCATTTCTGCCCCGATAAGAACACTGACGTATATTATACATAAAAACAACGTCGCCATAGACGTCTGTCAGACGTATTTAATACGTATACTGAAGAGCTAAATCGCGTGCCTAATGCCAAAAGGGCCTATAAAAGTTATAGGCCCTTTTGGCTTTGCAAAACCAAAAGGGCCTATAATTTTTTTTTTGCGCCAATCGTTTTGCCAACATTTTCTAAGCCTAAAGACAAAAAAAAAATTTCCAAAGCCAAAAGGGCCTATGTCTCAAATTTTGGCTTTAGGACATTGAACATTTAGTGGTCTAAAGCCAAAAGGGCCTATAATTTTTTTTTTTACTTTCCGCTAAGAAAATTGAAATTTTTTTTTTTGGAATTTTTTTTTTTTTTTTTGGAAAAATCTTTCTTTTTTTAATTTTTTTTTTTTTAATTTTTTTTTTTGAAATTTTTTTTTTTTCATTTGGAAAAAAAAAGTTTAAATCATTTGTTATTATTTATTTGTTTCAACAATTTGTTATTGTTTATTTGTTTCAACAATTTGTTATTTTTTATTTGTTTAAAGAATTTGTTATTGTTTATTTGTTCAAACAATTTGTTATAGTTTATTTGTTTAAATAATTTGTTATTGTTTATTTTTGAACAATTTGTTATTGATTCGGATCCACGATTGTAACAATTCATGATATAATATCGTGAATTTATCATGAATTATCATGAATACCTGTATCAAAATAGATTTAAAAAAAAAAATTTCTATCGTCAGTGCTACTGATAATTCTTGGTTTAAATATTTCTGTTCCAATCTGTCGACTCTCAGTGTATCATGCAAGGTAAAAATATGCTTTAATACAAAAAGTACTTGAAATTGGTACTTGATTTTTTAAGTACTTGTACTTTAAATACTTTAAATCTCAAGTACTTAAAGTAATAAGTACCTAGTATTTTAAGTACTTCAAGTATAAAGTACAAAATACATTAAGTACTTAAAGTATTAAGTACCGGCAGTACATAAAGTACTAGGTACTTATTACTTTAAGTACTTGAGATTTAAAGTACTTAAAGTAGAAGTACTTTAAGTTTCGTTTTAATCAATAACATATTACTTTCGTTTTAATCAATAACAAATTGTTCAAACAAATAAACAATAACAAATTATTTAAACAAATAAACTATAACAAATTATTTAAAAAAAAGAACAAATTTTTTGAACAAGTAAACAATAACAAATTCTTTAAACAAATAAAAAATAACAAATTGTTGAAACAAATAAACAATAACAAATTACTTCAACTTTTTTTTTTGCAAAAAAAAAAATTAAAACAAGTCAAATAATTTAAACAAACGTTTAAACAAATTGCTTAAACAAATAAAAAATAACAAAATGTTGAAACAAATAAACAATAACAAATTATTTAAACTTTTTTTTTTCAAAAAAAAAAATTTTTTTTCCAAAAAAAAAAAAAAATTCAAAAAAAAAAAATTTTTTTTTCCAAAAAAAAAATGCTCTGGTATGCAATTTCTATTCAAAACTTTGAAAAATTTTGATTTTTTTATAGGCCCTTTTGGTTTTAGTACATCAAAATTTTTTTTTTTACAGATCTTCACGTTTCAAGCAATTTTAAGAACAATGGCAAAAAAAATTTTTTTATAGGCCCTTTTGGCATGGACCCCTATCTTCTTGCTGTAATAGGCCCTTTTGGCATTAGGCACGCGAAATGTCCGGCTAATATTCGTATAATACATATATGGGGCATTCCAAGTGAAAATGTGGGGTCATTTCCCTCGGGTCATCAGATTCTTGCATAACATTTTTTTTCGCATTGATTCCACTTCGAAAACAGCTGATTTTTCTGGCCACTCCTTCAGGTGGCGCGACGATCATTTTTTTGTAAAAAAGGGATAACTGAATAAACACCATTTTTTAAATTCTGCAATTTTTTCCACAGATTCTGGGTCAAAAATAAGTAATTTCTATCATGATTGGAAAGTGGGCCACGGCTGCCTCATATTTTTTTTTAAGTTTCTTTGTTTCAGTTTCTAAAATAAAATAAAAAAATTAATTCCTAATACCTTTTACATGAGTAAAAAAATAAAATTGAAATAAAATATATCTTGGCAAATTTTGATATTTTGCATATTTTTCGAAATAAATGAGAAAAATATTTCATTAAAAAAAAGATTTTTCTCATTTATTTGGTAAAATATGCAAAATATCGAATTTTTCCAAGATATGTTTTTTTTTTACTCATGTAAGGAGTATTAGGAAATAATTTTTTTATTTTATTTTAAAAACTGAAGAAAAGTTAATTATAAAAAAAATATGAGGCAGCCGCATCCCGCTTTCTAATCATTATAGATATTACTTATTTATGACCCAGAATTTGTAGAAAAAATTGCAGAATTAAAACCCTTTCCCCCCTTTTTATTGAAGTATTTTATTTTTATTGAAGTATTTTATTAGAAAAAAAAGATTTTTCTCATTTATTTAGAAAAATATGCAAAATATCAAAATTTGCCAAGATATGTTTTATTTTTATTTCATTTTTTTACTCATGCGAAAAGTATTGGGAATTAATTTTTTGATTTTATTTTAAAAACTGAAAAAAAGAAAATTATTTTTAAAAAAATGAGGCGGCCGCGGCCCACTTTCTAATCATGAAAGAAATTACTTTTTTTGACCCAGAATTTGTGAGAAAAATTGCAGAATTTTACAAATGGTGTTTTTTCAGTTATCCCTTTTTTACACAAAAATTATCGTCGCGCCACCTGAAGGAGTGGCCAGAAAAATCTTTAAAAAATTAGGCTATTTTTGAAGTGGAATCAATGCGAAAAAAAAGTTATGCAAGGATCTGATGACTCGAGGGAAATGACCCCACGTTTTCACTTAGAATGCCCCATATGCCCCATATTCTACGTCTATTAAACGGTATATTTTATGTATGAAATGCACAGAATTTTACAAAGATTTTATCATATCATTATATTGCAGATATAGGTATATTAGAAGCGCATCTCATATCTGTTTCAACCCATAAGTATCGCAATTGCTACATTCACATGTTTCATACGTGTAGTATACAAATTCATATCAATAGAAAACGCATTGAATATTTGATGTTTAATATACGTATATTATACGTTCATTGAATAGCTTCAGATCTAAGAATCGCAATCGTACAATAATTAACAAATATTATATGTACAGTGGGTCAAAAAAGTATTCGTACACTGCGTTTTTTGCCAATAACTTCATAGGTATACATGATATCGAATCCAAACCTATTTTGTTAAATACTCCATCAAGTATAGAGCCAATCTGCAAATGAAGAATTTTTTCCCAGGAATAATAAAAGAATTATGCAAAAAAAACGAAAATTTTCGGGCAAAAAAAGTATTCGTACATTTACAATTGAGCTGCTAAGCCTCGATACTGACTCACGCATGGTATGAACTCTGCGTAAAATGTGAACAAGTCTTTGTTCACACATTGGCTTTGACCTATTTTATGCGATAGTGGATCTTCAAGCTCTGAATAGACATGACGGCAAAGAAAAGCGAAATATCAATATCCATGCGAGATAGAGGGATTTTTCTTCAGAAACGTGGTGAAAGTTACCGAAAAATTAGTAAAAAACTAAATCTAAGTTTCACAATAGTGCAATATAATAAAAAAAAATACGAAACAACAAACAGCACCGAAAACAACCCACGAATCGATCGACCGAGAACGAGAGCATCGGAGTATCGTTAAAGAGATTACAAAAAAACCGTTCACAAGTGCTCGCAGTTTAGCGATTGATCTCGCGTCAACATTAGGGAAGATCATCTGTCCCCAGACTGTTCGAAACGTTTTGCATTCTGCCCAAATGTACGGCAGAACTGCCCGGAAAAAACCATTAATTGATCATACAAATCGAGAAAAACGTTTAGGTTTCGCAAAAACCTGCAGAAATAAAACTATAGAATTTTGGAAACGTGTCGTATTCTCGGATGAATCGAAATTTAACATCTGCGGGTCCGATAGATTTATTTCTGTAGGTTTTTGTGAAACCCAAACGTTTTTCTCGATTTGTATTATTAATTAATGATTTTTTCCGGGCAGTTCTGCCATATATTTGGGCAGAATGCAAAACGTTTCGAATAGTCTGGGGACAGACGATCTTCTTTGATGTTGACGCGAGATCATTCGCTAAACTGCGAGCACTTGTGAACGGTTTTTTTTATAGCCTCTTTAACGATACTCCGACGTTCTCGTTCTCGGTCGACCGGTTGGTGGCGTATTTTCGGTGCTGTTTGTTGTTTCGTATTTTTTAATTATATACTGCACTGTTGTGAAACTTAGATTTAGTTCTTTACTAATTTTTCGGTAACTTCCACCGCGTTTCCGAAGAAAAATCACTCTATCTCGCATGGATATTGATATTTCGCTTTTCATTGCCGTCATGTCTGTCCAGAGCTTGAAGATCCACTGTCGCATAGAATAGGTCAAAGCCAATGTGTGAACAAAGACTTGTTCACATTTTACGCAGAGTTCATACCATGCGTGAGTCAGTATCGAGGTTTAGCAGCTCAATTGTAAATGTACGAATACTTTTTTTGCCCGAAAATTTTCGTTTTTTTTGCATAATTCTTTTATTATTCCTGGGAAAAAATTCTTCATTTGCAGATTGTCCCTATACTTGATGGAGTATTAAACAAAATAGGTTTGGATTTGATATCATATATACCTATGAAGTTATTGGCGAAAAATGCAGTTTACGAATACTTTTTTGACCCACTGTATATGAGATGTTCAAAATTCCACCGAGATACATATGGGGTATTCCCGCTGAAATTTTCACGTCCTAACCCGGACCCTCTTGAATAATTATGAAAAAAAAATTCCAAAAAGTATTCTGAAAAAGAAAAAAAACGTATTTTTTTGTAAAGGCCGATAATTGATTTCTTGTCGTACGATTTTAGTAAAAAATCCAAATTTTTCACTAACCCTAAACATGTAGGATCTTGATAATTCGAGATCTTATCGAAAAACGCTTCAGACAAAACTTGTTCGTTATAAAACGAGTAAAACAATTGATATTCGAAAAAAAAAATGTGGGCACACGAAAGTTTGTTTTTACTTCATAAAACACAAAAAAAACGTTTTTTCAGCAATTACGCCACCTCGAATTATAAAATGGAAAAATTATAAAAATTGTATACGAAATCACGAAATTTTTAAGACCAGAATGAGAATAGCAATATCAAAATCCGCAACGCTGCCAATCGAAGTTTACTCTTGACCTTATTTTCGAGCCAGATCATGCAGAACTATATATTCTCGAAAAATTATACACAGAATAACATTTGAATATTTATTTAATTATACATACGTAGATTATTTCATACAAGTATCAAATAATATACCTAATATACGCAAAATTTAATTATACATGCGTATATTCTTTCATACTTGTATGAATAATCATACTTGTTCATACTTGTAATATACGTATGTATAATTAAACAAATATTCAAATGTATTTCTATATATAATTGTTCGAGAATACATAGTTCTGCATGATCTGCCTCGCAAATAAGGTCAAGACGAAACTTCGATTGGCTCTAGCTTTGCGGATTTTGATATTGCCATTCTCATTCTGGACATAAAAATTTCGTGATTTCCTATAGAATTCTTACAATTTTTTATTTTATAATTCGAGGTAGCGAATTTGCCAAAAAAAAGTTTTTTTGTGTTTTATGAAGTAAAAACAAACTTTCGTGTGCCCATAATTTTTTCAAAAAATATCAATTGTTTTACTCGTTTTATAATGAACAAGTTTTGTCTGAAGCGTTTTTCGATAGGATCCCGAATTATCAAGATGAGTAGAGAGTTAGTGAAAAATTCGGATTTCTTACTAAAATCGTACGACGAAAAATATCATTTGTCGGCCTCAACAAAAAAAAAGTGTCTTTTCTTTTTCAGAATACTTTTCGGAATTTTTTTTTCATAATTATTCAAGAGGGTCCGGATTTGGACATGAGAATTTCAGCGGGAATTCCCCATATGTAGAAAAAAACACGCCCAATATACGTATATAAGACAGCAGTGCAGTTGGATTCATCTTTATCGTGAAGTACATGTTTCGTATACATATTATAAATGTAATTCTTTCACTATTATCAATAAATAGACCCACAATATACATTCAATTTACGTCTAATACAGGTATCATAGACGTTTACATATGATTTACATATATACATGTAATATATGTATATTAGACCTTCTTGTTCTACCTGGGTGGTAAATACGGCGGATGGGGTAGGATTTCCCATTTAAGGTTGTTTAGAAGCAAATCACGTTTAATGAAAAAATTCTGAAAATTCGGTATGTTTTTCAATGAAGTATTTAAGAGGTCGTGTAAAAATTTCACGACGATTTGGAAGCTCGTTATCGAATAATTAAGATTAACAAATTAAATAAAATTAAATGTATAAGTCTTATGGAAACTGATATAACTTTGCGATAAGTTTTTTTTTACCTCTCAATTTTTTAATATACACAATATACTGAAAGCAACGGAAAGAAAACGAAGTTTATTGATAAATATTTTTATTCGTTCAAAAAATTGTTTTTAACAAAACATTAATTTCTTAATAACGAGCTTCCCAATCGTCGTGAAATTTTTACACGACCTCTTAAATAGCTCATACAAAAACATACCAAATTTTCAGAATTTTCACATCATTTTTTATTTTAACCCTCAATGAGGTTGAATTAATGATAATAGAATTCTGAAAATTTGGTATGTTCTTACATGAAGTATTCAGGAGGTCCTGTAAAAATTTCACTACGATGAAGAAGCTATTTATTGAACAATTAACATTCAAAGGTTTTATAGCTTCTTAACAACCTTAAGTGTTTCCAAGTAGGTTTTTACCTACTTGAAAATACTTATCAACATGTGGCCGAGCATTGTCATGCTGCGAAATCACTTTATCGTGTCTCTGTTGTATAGCGGCCGTTTTTCTTTCAATGCTCGGTTCAAACGCATCAATTACTATCAATAGCGATCTCCCGTTATAGTTTTGCTCACGTCAGTTTGTGCAGCTTATTATAAATTACACCCAGCTGATCCCATCAAATTCAGAACAGAAGTTTTGAACCATGGATATTTGGCTTTGCCAACGACGTTGATGCATAGCCGGGCTTACCCCATGATTTTCTAGCTTGGAATTATCGCCGTGTATCCATTTCTCATCGACAGTCACGATATGATGCAAAAAACCATTTCTTTTCTGCCGTTGAAGTAGCTGCTCACACGCGATAAGACGCCGTTCGACGTATCCCGGCTTCAACTCGTATGGCAACCATGTCCTTGCTTTTGAATCATTCCCGATGCTTTCAATCGTTTCGAAACTGTTGTGTGATCAGCTCCTAATGATTCTGCAAGTTCAGCTAGCATCTGACAAGCGTCTTCATGAAACAATGCTTCCAATTCTCCCTCTTCAAACTTTTTCGGCGCACCAGAGCGTTCTTCATCTTCAACATCGAAATCAATATTTTTGAAGTGTAAAAACCGAAATCTGCATGTTGTTTCCGACGGAGCATGGTCACCGTGAGTCCCAACAAGAATTCTGTGTGCTTCAACTGCCATTTTTTTAAAAATTAAATAGTGCAGTCAAATTCTCTGTAAATAGTATTTTTTGGAACGGAATTCGACATGTTTACCACGACGCAAAAAAAAGTTGTTTACACTTCGGCGAAAGGGCATACACAGAATTTCAAGGTTGCTTATAGTACTTCATTTTACATACGTCACCAACTTAAACTACTCGCACGCAGTTCCGATAACACCATCTACTTGAAAACGGCTTGAATTTATTCAACGTCTCAATAGATTTCACTACGTGACCTACCATGGTGATCTCTATTGAATGCAATATGCAATTAGGGCTGTAAACTCACTGGTATATAGTTACAAAAAGCGCATTCTCTTGCTAAAGAAAGCAAGAAAGTCAGGCAACGGGGTGATATTCATCGAGCAAAAGAGGAAAAGGAATCAGAAAAGTGGCATGCACGCCAGAAGTAGCGAAAAAACTTTTCTTTGGAGATCGCAATTATACTCTAGATGATACTGCATTGGTAAAGAAATCCAGAACCGGCTATATCGATACTAAGAAGCGAATAAACTCGATGCACTTACTATGTATATGAGGTAATCCAGCTCAGGTGTGTAAACCCGTTTCCCTCACCCTCTCGGATTTGTGTCCTTTTTTTATATAATCGCATTGAGCCTAAAATACACCCTCATATTTTTTCAGATTTTCCAAACATCCCGTATTTCAATTTTTTTTTTGAAAAAAAAAACGATTTTTTTTAAACCTGAAAAAATTCTGATAAAACCGTGACAATATATAAAAATTTTCAAGCTATCACCCGTAGTGGGCAGATTTTTTTTTGTGTTTTATCTGATAAATTCAAAAAAAATTTTTTTTTAACGCTATTTTTTTTGAAATCTAACAAAATTCTGAAAAAACCGTGATAATATATAAGAATTTTTAAGCTATCACCCGTAGTGAGCAGATTTTTTTTCTGTGTGTTTTACCAGCTATTAACGTTCTGAAAATTCCAAAAAATTCTCAAATAGCTCACCTTGAGCCAGATACTCAATTTGAGTACCCAAATAATTCAGTATCTGCTCAAGGTGAGCTATTTGAGAATTTTTTGGAATTTTGAGAACGTTAATAGCTTGTAAAACACAAAAAAAAGAATCTGCCCACGACGGGTGATAACTTGAAAATTTTTATATATTGTCATGGTTTTTTCCGAATTTTTTTAGATTAAAAAAAAATAGAAAAAATTGATTTACTTTAAGTGGTGATTTGCGTTTATGCGTTTTTTGTTCAACTTTCAGAGGGCGCTAAAGTCGAGTCCTCAAAAAAAGACGTTCACATGGCTTCCGAACAATCGCCGGATTGGCACGTCTAAAACGAAAATAGAAAAACACATTTTGAAGAGGAAGGTTTGCCACGCGGTAATTCAACACCGTTTGCCGAAAATCAATAATAGAGAAAAATGGCGGTCATTTTCGTACAATTTTCGGAAAATATTTTTGTACAATTTTTTTCAAATAGCCGCCATTTCTTGTCTATTATCGATTTTTGGCGAATGGTGGTGAATTACCGCGTGGTAAACCTTCCTCTTTGAAATGCTTTTTCCTATTTTCGTTTCAGACGTGTCAATCCGGAGATTGTTTGTTTGCCATTGGAACACCTTTTTTTCGAGGACGTGACTTTAGCGCCCTCTGAAAATTGGACAAAAAACGCTAGATGAAGTAAACCATTTATTTTCTATTCTATAAGTATAACATTATGTCCTGGAAAAAGTTTTATTGTAATATCTAATAAATAAGTTGAGAAAAACGTTTTCGAAAATGAGCATGTTTTTTCGCTCTCTAGACTAGATACCTACCTTAAAATGAACGTAATTTTAATGTAATGAAAAAAAATTAAAAATTCACTCGACAGATTTTTCGTCAAGGTATTTTATATCATTCAAAAATTTCTTATACTTACTGACGTGAGAATGAACTACCGTAAACCGAAGTTATCAGGGCTAGTTTTACCGCTTAAGTTTAAGGGAAACAGGGCGCTTAAATACTCCCGCCACCACCTCCCGCCACACAAGGTCACGCGCGTTCGCAGTTCACACGTTTATAGCGTATTTTATCGCTCTGTTAAAGTAGCTCCAAGCCGGACAAAGTAGCCCGACAAGTCAAAGTAACCCTATTTTCATAAATGTATTTTCTGTACAGTGTAATACTGTACAACGTGTTATCTTTTGATGAAACGAATACTTTCGTCGGGTGCCAAACGAGAAAAAAAAATTACGGTGTTTCGGGGACCACCCTGGTATGTATACTAGGGCGATATTTTGTTTGATTTTTTTAATTTTTTTCACTCTCCACCTAAAATGTTATTGCATATGTCTGACAGAAAATTCTCTGAAAGTTATAGCCTTTAATATAAATGATAAGGGTACTTCGCGTGAAAAGATTTTTCATCTAATATACACGTAAATCAATAATTCTTTTCTTCGAAATTCTATAACTCAGCAGCATTTTATGCTATCACATTGTTCTTGATCGCAATTCACGCGGAATTGAACGATCTCCAAAAGTGTCCTCAACAGCGTAAGTGTAACTTACACTGGTGAGATGGTACGGGTCACTAAAGTTGATTTTGACCCAAAATTCTCATTTTTTTGCTGTTATCTCCGAAATTATCAACTTTACCGAAAAATCGTAGAAAAACATTTGGTTGAAAATTCAATTTCCTACAAAAAAAGTCCTTTAGACCCAATTGCTAAAATTGATATTTCTTGAGATATTAAACCTTAACTTATTTGTGGTATAAAATTTTTATGGTTTATCGAACCAAAAGTTTCAATTTTTTGGTATTCCATATCATATCACCATATCACATATCATATCATCATTGGTGATATGTTTTGGAATATCAACAATTTAAAACTTTTGGTTCGATACACCGTAAAAATTTTATACCACAAAAAAGTTAAGGTTCAATAATCTCAAGAAATATTAATCTTAGCAATTAAGTCTAGGGAACCTTTTTTGTAGGAAATTAAATTTCCAACAAAATATTTATTTTAGATTTCTCGGTAAAGTTGATTTTTTCCCAGATAACAGCAAAAAACAAGATGTTCGGGTAAAATTCAATTTTAGTGACTCGTACCATCTCACCAGTGTAAGTTACACTGACGCTGTTCAGAACATTTTCTAAGATCGTTCAATTCTGTGTAAATTGCGACTAAGATCAATAAGATCGCATAAACCGCTGAGTTATAGGATTTTTAAGAAAATCTTTTCACGCGAAGGGAAAGTACTTAATATTAATAGTGAAACTTTCAGGGAATTTTCATTCAGACATATGTAATAACATTTTCTGTAGAAAATGAAAAAAATAAAAAAAGTCGAAAAAAATCTTTCCTGATCTCAACTTTCGCTAGATTTGTGTACGTTGCGATAATCTTTCGAACAACCCTCAAGATTTTTTTCAGTGACTCAAATGAACTTTGTGTGTGTTTATAAATCTAAAATACTTTCCACCTCAAATACTCCTTAAAAAATCTAAACAAATTCCTAAAATGGAGTGTCAGATGACAAAATATTGGCGACTATATCTACCAGGTAATATTTTCTTAATTTTGAAAGGTTCAGAAACATTTTTAACGTTAAATTTCCAAGAATAGCAATAAAAATCCATATAAATAAACTTATTATAAATAGCGTCGTGTAGGACGTAAGGTGCCCGCGGGTAATAAGGCCTGTCGGGTAATAAGGCCTAGTCGACAAAAATCATATTTACAATTAACGCTTTCGCGCGAGGTTTCACTGACTGAAGCATAATGCATAAAAATGTCGCTACAAGTTCGCGGAAGCGCGATACCCCCTTCTCCGTCTCCAGTGCTGCATCATCTATCATTTCGGTACGTGAGTCGAAGAGTATTACACCTCAGATTAAAGCCCAAAACTATGACACCTCTGTGTTAAAGTGATAGGAGGTGTCATAGTTTCTGGCGTTAATCTGAGGTGTCATACTTTTCGACTCACGTACCGATTTGACGCGGCCGCGCAGCACGAATACTAAAAAAATGTTCTACGTAAATCGCAAGTATTTTTGATAATATTACACTTAACGATCTAAAATCGTAGTCTTTATCTTCATGAATATCTACATCGATGATCTTAACGATATAAATAACGTATCATGGTCCAAATATTTGTTATTTGTTGTTTTTCTGAAATACGTGGTCGGCGGTTAATAAGGCCTACTAAATTTAACCATAAGAAAAATGTGTTGAATTTTTTTTTTTAAATTTATGTTGTTTTTCACATTATAGGAGAGTGTATCCTCCGCTTAATTTTATTTATTATTAATTGAAAATTGATTTCAGTGATTCGATGCCGATGCCTCCCAAATCAGCGTTGTGGTTAGAAAACGACCAGGAGGGCGATTCTGTACCAGGCGCAACAGCATAGCGCCCAACGCAAAACCGAAATATCGTCGGAAGCCGAAATATCGCTATAGATTGTGTCCGGAGCGATTCTGAACCACCTCAAAGGAGCGCAATTTCTGCGTCGGTGACGATATTTAGCGTCAGAACATTGCGCAGCCTCCTAACCCCGTGTAATCGTGATTGCGCCTTCGATTCCGGTGTAAAATGAGATAAATGTTAAGAAATTTTAAGTGAGGTTAGGAGTTGGTACCTTTCGCTATATATGACATGAAACAAAAAAAAAAAATTTTGACAACTGCAAAATAGTGTTGAATAAAGATGAGTATTTTTAACGATGTTTAGCGTAATAGTAATTTTAACAAATATTTTTAGGAACAATATTTTATTATGAAACTCTATTATTTATGTATTTTAACAGACTTGAGACATAGATATAATTATACAATTAGAACATAAAAAACAGTTTTTAATCAATGAATAATAAAAAGGGAAACGAATATCTAAAAAATATATTTTTTTGTTAAAATTACTGCATAATTGATGATTGATATTTATCTGGTTTAATTTTTATCTTTGGCGAAAAGATCGTTGTTGTTTTAAATATGAAATATTATTTTCAACAAATATAAATTATGTAAATATGCATTAAAATAAAAAATTAAAGTTTAAATCATATAATAAATCCATTATTTGGGCCAAAAAGTTGTTGTTATTTTATCCTAATATGGCGTACCTTTTAAAAATTTGGTTTAAACTTATAGTGTTATAGGGAAATATATAAGTTAGAAAAAAAAGAGTTTCATAATTGTGCCAAAACTGTATCATGGTTAAAAATTACGGGTGTGCGAATGCATACGAATCGAATATTCGAATTATTCGAATAATTTGAATAATTACTTTTTGCTCTTTAACTGTTCGATTTCGATGAATGAGTTATGTTTTTCTGTCATATATTTAACTTAATCATATTTTTTTCATAGCTCACTACTGAAGTAATAAAAATTTAAATAAAACATAACTTTTAAAAAAGAAAGGTTTGTTAATGACATGTAAAATTAACAATATTTTTTCAAGATATTATGAAAATACATCGTAAAAAAAATTAACAAATAAATTAAATTTAAGAAATACGTATAACTTTGGTAAATTATATAACTTTGACAGGTTAATTTCAAAAGTAATTTCGAAAACGGTATAAAGTTGCTGTGCGATAAGACTAGGTTCACGGCCTCTGTATAGGTGAGGGGGGGGGGGGGTTCGGTTCACGGTTCAGACGTTATAATTGCGTCGGCGAAGATGCTCCGTTGTAACGCCTGACGCAAAATAGCACGCACTACAGAATAGCATTTTTGAACAGCGTCCTTACTCACAAGCGTCACTTTGCGTTGCGCCGCTTCATTGCATCAAGTACAGAATCGTCCTCCTGGTATCAGCTCTCAGAGCAGTGGAAAGAAGAATTTTAAGTTCCGATGAAGCTACAGAGAGGCATTGATATGATTATTGATCACAAATACCAAATGTATTAAGTACAGCTTAATTTAAGCAGGTTAAAGCCGTAGGCCTTATTACCCTCCTATAGTAAAATAAAGCCTACTGATAAGGTTTTTTTAAATGTTTAATTTCGTTTTTGTTTATGGTAAAAATTACCATTTTTCGTTTATATTTTATAGAAAATGTACTGGAATAATGATTAACATTAAAACTTATTGGTGAAATTCTATATTTTTCATTCTATTACGAATCTCCCTTAGCTAGGCCTTTTTACCCGCAGGTACCTTACATGGGGTGTAACATACATTTATGCGCAGTCTATAATCATATAACACTTTTTTGCCTTTCTTTGCCTTTAGGAATTAAAAACTATCGACGAATCAATTGTTTCAATATCCGATCGTTAAGACTTGTTAAATGACGAACCTGAATGCAACCGAATTTGTCATAACGTGAAGCACTATAATCTTATAATAGAAACACGCTTCGAGGAACTTATACTTGTTAACTCAAAGAATATTATAAAGCCACTAGTTCATAACTATATAGTTATCACAAGTTACTCATGAAAACTTTGCAGAAATGAAGATCTGTTGTCACAAAGCGTAACAATGATTCCCATAATTGAATATTAAGTACGTGATTTACTTAACGTGCATTTGTTTATGAACAAAAGTGTGTTTTTGAGAAGCATTCATGAAATGGAAAAAAAAATCCCGATAAAGTCGGAGGAAGTCAAGCTCACACATTGACCGATCGGACATAGAATATCTCATATATAAAGAGAAGCTGTGCAGAAGTTCCTCATCGTCTCAAGACACGCTCGTTAAGTCGTACATCTGATTCTCGTGAGCCACAATAAATCAATCGACCATTATAATTTAAAAAAAAGTATACATAAGTTCAAATCTTCTAACGAGCCCTCTTACCGAGAGTTTTTCTTTCTTAATGAGTGTAGTGAGTAGAAAATTGGAAAAAGGCAGAATTAAATTCAACAAATTACTTTTAAAACATAAAAAAACCGAACAAACTATTTTTTCAACAAAATAGTTAAAAATTATTTATGACATTATCAACACCCTTATCGACTAAAATGTTTTCAACATGTTTTTTAGAGATATTTATTTAAACCGATGAAGGAATCAGTGATTAAATGACTTTTATTGATTTTACTGCTACACTTAACTCTCAAGATACACACTGCCAGTCTAACAAACAAACCTCGCGGCCGAGGCTTGACGCGCTTCCTGCCGAAAAAAACTCAACAGTGTGCGTGTATATATGTGTGGTGCATTATCTGTGTAATATTTACATCGAGTTCAAAGCGCTGTATCTATACATATGCTTCTCATCTTAACGAACAAACCCCCGTTCTGTGCGTTACCGTAAGAATCCAGTGATGTATTACTTTTCGATGTGACGTCAAAAAGCTTTCATTGCGAGTTCTGTTTTTGCACAAATTACAATGCGCTTGTAATTAATATTATCTTTTTTTCAGTGACAGATATAATCCCACTCTTCCTTAGGGCGGACTAAAAAATTTCCAACACTTTTCGAATTATCTTACAGTTGTTGAGGGATGGATTATTCAGTGAAAATAAGGGAGAATTGAGGGATGAAAAGAAGGTTTTTTTGAAGTATTTCGTTGATGGTATATTTTTTTGTTCCTCCCATCAACGCTTTAATAATAAAATAAATATTAAAACGATGAATAAATAAATAGGTGAACAAATAAATACATGAATTTTTTCTAAGACTGAGCTTTTGTAATGTTAGTCGATTTGGCATTCTTGGTTCCTTATATTCGGTGGATGAATTGAAAAATCTTTATGGTTTTTTGGTTCTCTTTACGTTGGCGATACGGGGTCAAGGGCTCTCTGCCAACCACCGTAACCACCACCACCGCCGTGATGTTCGGACGCCGTTGCATAAATAACTTCATGTCCACCACCACCGCCACTTGAGATGAGTTTCTTCAGGCCTATTATGGCGCTCAGAACTAGAGCGATTTTTGCCGTGAGCAAAGCCGTACCGGCAATGAAAGCGATCTTTCCGTAAGCCAGTTGAGCCATTACACCTTTATGTGGAAGAAGAGAAAACAAAGTCAATTTACGAGTAAAAATAACACTTAAGTGAATCGTTGAGTAAAAGAATGTTCAGAGACGCGGCACTGTGTCATCGCCAAGAATTTGAAAAAAAAGTATTTAGAAACAAAAATAAAAGAAACATCAGCGAATATATTATCTTGATCTAGTAAATTAAATTTTCTCCAACTGATCGTCGATGATTCATCGGATTTTATTTTTCGTTATTCAAGTCACTATTATACGCTCAATATAAATCGACAATTACCTGCAACTGCCAGACCTCCGACCATCAATGCTCCTCCGTATCCACCTTTGCCCTTCTTCCTACGACCTAATCGATCAAAACACAATTACGGTATATTATCCATTAAACTTAAATGATGGAAAAGAAATTATTATCGAACAGTAATAATCAAAAGTAAATGCATTTAAAATTTAAACAAAATGGGATGCTGCCAGAGGAAGAATTCCGGGCTCCAAAACAAGCCGAGAAAATGTGTGCAAAATAAAAAAAAAAAAAAAAAAAAAAGCGAGAATATATGAAATATTTATGCACTGAGAAAAAAAAATGGTTGAATATGCAAAATCGTTAGTTGAATACGGGTAACTAAATATTGATTTGGTCCAACTAAATAATTAGTTTCTGGAATAATTCCGCGATTCGGTTGACCAAAATATTGTTCAGGCAACAAAAATTTGGATTGTACAACTAAATATTTAGTTGCACGTATTCAACTAAACGATTTTGCATATTTCACCATTTTTTTTCGCAGTGTGGACAACGAATTATGATTTTATGATTTTTCATCATAATCATCTACTGACCTTCAATAGCATCTCCGGGTATCGTGAGCTTGATGTTCCTAGAGGAGAGATACTGATGAAATTTGTTGTCAAGTTGATCATCGAGACTTTTGACAGACGTGTCATTGGATGCCTGTTGAGATTGTTGTTGATCATTTACCGATGACGCTGGATCTTTCGCGATGGATATAAAGTCATTGATGACGTATACCGAATCATCTCTGATCGCGGTATCGAGAACCTCGAGAGCACGTCGCTTTAGACAGTCAAATGTACTTTTCTCCTTGCTACATTTCTCGAAGAGTTTCCCATAATCACCGGCACTCGCGGCATTAAACGTAGAGAAGATAACGAGCACCAGCGAATAGCCAAGGAGACACGCTTTGGCGCTCGACGAGTATCGTGTTTTCTTCATGGGATTCCTGATTATCAAATTAAAAATCTGCTTACATTCCAAATTATCACTATATTAAAATTATGCCCGATTGATCGATCGAAGGAAATTGAATAGTTGTAACAATTGAATTTTCAAAAAAAAAAAAAAAATGTACAATATGTACTTCACAAGAGAAACTTCTTGAACCACCCAAGTCGATAATGCACATTCAATATCAACGTAATAATTTATACCTACTGCCTAAAATTTCTACAACGAACCGCAGTCGTTACTTGGCCGACTAACAAAACATCTCGACGGTGCCGAGGCTTTTATACCTGATATTAGTAATGGGAGCATCTAGAGCATTTTTCCTTGTTGCATGTTTTCCTCTCTTCTTATTTCGCTCCCTTCCATAGTCCATAATAGCCACGACCGCCAGGATGACGATGATTACACGTTGATGATGGAGTGGTCTTGCGTTGGGATCCACTTGTACGGCACTCGCTCTGTTTAACGCCCTCGACTCTCTGGCACTATAATAATAGACACGTTTTTTTACAAAAGAGGGAAATCATTTGAACCAAAACAATGCCAGGGAGAGGCACGCGGACTATATGAATATCCACATGTGCCTGTGTGTTCTTGTACGTTTGTGTGGCATAATCCTTGTGTGACCCTCTTGCCAAACGATCCTCGTAGGATGTAATTCCGGCAAAGGCACATTTACTCCAACATTTTATAAATTTGCAAAGTATCGAAGCATATCGATACCAGCGCGAAACACCGTAAAGACTTTTGATTCTCACTGTGTATCTGGTAAAATGTGCATCTCGGTCTCAATGTTTGCGAAGCTTCAATATGGGCGTGTAGTCTTTTGGTTTCGCACGGAACAGGTGCGGAACCAGAGACCTCGTTTTAATTAAATTTTACTGTGCTTGCAATACGAATGTAATATCTGAGCTAATTTCCAGTGTAAGTCGGACAATCAATTACATGGCAGAATTTAGACACGCGTGTCAATATGATCCGTATCAAGAAAATTATATCGTACCTTTTTGACGTTCCCTTGGCACACATACTTGAATGGTCGGGTTTTGAAGACTTTTCCGGAAAAATATGAAAAGCATTCAGATGCGGCTGCATTTACTTCTGCGCAGGAATGACATTCCGGTGATATATACCATCCATCCCATTTGGTTTTTTCATTGGAACAACTTACTTACCCTCCAAGGATTACGTCCAACTGACTACCGACAAAAAATTGGCACATTCGGGATATTCCCACACGCAATATTCATACATGGTGGATGAAAGCTCCATCTCAGGGACGTCCATGAGTATCCCTTAAACTTCTAAAAGAAGTGCGAAAGGGCACCTGTTCTATGTACTGGGAACGTCCTGTATACGTACCCTGAGACGGTTTTTAGATGCACTAGATCCCAAAACTTACATATTTAAGACGAATAAACCAGTTATCCGAAAGATGTCCAATGATCATCTATTAAACGTCCCTTAATTTAAACAATTTAAACGTTATTAATTAGACATTAGTAATTAATTATAAACTTTATTACTGATTATATAATACTCGGGGTCTATAAGACATCCATATTTTATAGAAAAAAAGAAAAAAAATAGTTTTCGATTTTTCACCGTACGGTCACCCATCGAAGTATTGGATTTAAGGAATGCTGCTTAACTTTTCTAATCTCCTACCTACCTACCTATCTACCCACACTAACATGACTTATGATAAATTTTTGCATGCAAAAACCTTATACGATGTTGTTTGCTGATATACTTATATATCTTTATCTCACAGGCCTTAAATAATGTATAATCAGTAATGAAATTTATAATTAATGAATAATGTGTAATTTATGGGGTCACTTTATGGGGTTTACAGGCACGTCTAAAAACTATCTAAGGGTACGTATACGAGACGTTTTCAGCACATAGATCGCTGCCGTTTCGCATCTCCGTTAGTGGTTTAAGGAATATCCATGGACTTCCCCGGAATGAAATTTTCATCCAACATATATGATTATTGGACGTCCCCTGGCTGTTAGGTTACGCGCAGAATATATTTACAGCTCCAAAAATATATGTCGTGGACGTAGAATAAACTTCCGCGTTATCCTTCTATAGACGTAATTTGTACGTAGATAAGACGGTCCAGCGGCCTATCCATATCGTAGCTGCTCGAAATTCTTGAATGTACATCTAAAGGCCGAATGCTTTTGATTCTTGAGCTACAAATATACACAACACAGCCATCCATGGTATGTCCATAGGTAGAATTCAATAGCTTTTAATTCAGGATAGAAATTGGCCATCTATTGGACGTTCTAGGTTCACGTCTATATGAAATCCTACATGGAACATCCGATAGACGTTCAATTGACGTCCTCCAAATATGATTTTCGTTTACGAACCTGGAACGTCCAATGGATGTTCAATTACTATCCTGAATTAAAAGCTTTTTAATGTCTACCTATGGACATACCATGGATGGCCGTGTTGTGTTTATTTGTAGCTCAAGAAATGGTACGGGCTGTGGACATACAATATACGTCCTGTGTGATCCATCGCATTTTGTCCAATCAAAAGTTTACCATGGATTTCAATGTATGTCCGCATTACGTCCATCGTGGATGTAGACGTATTAAGGATCTATGGATGATCGATGGACGTCCAATGGACACTCGGTTCCGTGTGGGTTCGTTTGAGAAAACCGGTGTATTCTTTTGAGTCCATATTTTTGCTCTTCGCAGTACACGTTTCAGCCTATCTACCATTATCTTTCGATTCGTAAATTGACTTTCCTTTCATAAAATTTGCACGAATGTCTCGGTCGTTTTCAGAGTTCGGTAGTAAAACGACACCCTTACAGTTTCGCCATGACCGATTGTTCGACCGTCGGTATGTCACATCCACTTTTCTCAAAAACTATTTGGTTTACGGCGCTCAAATTTGGCACAGTCATAGATAATTGTGACCATAATAAAGATGTAGAATAGATTTTAGTGAAAAAAATTCTTTCGGATACTTCCCCTACATGTGACGTGAGGGTGAAATTTTTTATTTTTGCATGCGCCCTTGTGTACGATCTCGTTGAAGAAGTCTTGAAAAATCATTGTCTGGTTTTTCTAAAGAAGTTTCCGATACAATGTTTCATTTTGGAAATAATAAGGATCAAAGATACGATTTTGCGTGAGTTACATGACTCCACACCCTTCAGCTTAAATTGAAGATTTGCATATATGTAGATTAAAATGACAGCGAAAACCTTCATGACTAACGAGAATCTATGAATACAAGAGTTACAGCCAACTTAGTGTTAATATATTGCGGTGGTACGAGAACCTTCATTCGCGAGTCCAACCCACACTCAGCTGGACTTTTTTTTGCAAAATATTTTCGGTATATTTATTTTATATATTTATTTCCGGAATAAAGAATTTCCCATAATTATCTGGAGAAGATGATTGCATTCTCAAAAATGACAGTATCGAGTTTTGATGAGCATTTAGAGATTTGATGAGCATCGCTGGGACAGTTTGACATATGTCATTCATTTTTTAAAAGTCGTATCATATCAAGTTTAAATATGAAATGTCAAACTGGGAAGGCCTTGTTTTTTTCGAGTTTTTAGTTTAGAAGAGCTTGCCATGAAAATATCAAGGATCACCATTAACAGTAGCTACAACCAACATCGTTCAGTAAATATATACCAGAAAATTATTATTATTTACAACACATTTATGTATTTTTCAGATTCAAGTGAAAAAATACAAATATATTCGTACAGTCATGAAGTTTTCAACCACGTTGAAAAGACGTATAAACAAATCATTTAATTTGTACTAAAAAATCAGTATCGATAAAATTCAGGTAAATCGAAATATGGTAAATTCAAGAAAATTGAACTAATAGTCAAATGCCTCAAAGGTCTCAATACCGACCATCTAAAAAGAGACAAAAACATCGACCCTTTGCTCGTTCTAAAACAAATTTTTTTCAATAACAACTATGACTGTGAAAACAGTTGTTACTACAATTATTCAGATATTCGTAACGATTGAAACTATTGAGGAATGTAAATGTACCAGTATCCGGAAAACGATTTTTCTACGTTACTCAATATCCGACCACGACACAATCCTATAACCAACTACTTTTAACTATATTGAATAGACTTTGTAGAGGAGAGCACGAAGGGTTAACCGGGCTAACCTGTAAATGCTTGGAGAATGTGTCACAAACATTTTAAGGCTTTGCGTGAATAATATAAATGTCTGCAGATATCCGGCTACTGAGTCTGAATAGAGTCGAGTAAGTACCAAGTTACCAAGGTATAATACCAAGGTACCAAGTACCCGGTACAAGATAAGTGTCGTGTGTACCAATAACCGGAAATGAAAATTAATTATTTCAAACTCATTGCTGGCTAATTGAGACGATATGACCGAATCCTTGGTATCTTTCCTAATAAAAACAGCTATGCTTGCTTCGGAAGTAATGAAAACCAGTTTGAAATAGCTTCAATAAGAAATCGCTATTCCTTAGTACTTCGATTTCGATATAGGCTTTTGAGGCCAAAATATAGTACTTGTGTTATCGCATTTATCCAAAATAAAACTACAAACGATTTTTAAACGATTAAAAGCAGTGTTAAATGCATATATTATGGATCCCGGATACTAAATCAATTTATCTTTTAAGACTCCTCCTAAGTGAGACTTAATTTATTAAAATATTGGCGCAAGTGGCCGGGTACTGGAACGTGTCCAGGTATTTGGACCTTACGTTACCATCGGAGTCCTTCCAGCTACATGAAACGTGCCTTTTAACATGACCTTAATCATGAATTGAATGGAAATTTCTTATCAAATGCTGTATTCCTTGAATAATCGTGATCTCATTGATAACACACTGAACTACATTAGCCAAAAAGGAACAGAACTGGTCGATCAAGTTCGATCTATGTAGTTCCGGTGAACATACTTCTTTAGTTGAGTCTTGAAGGTTTTTCTATCAATGAGTGGCTCAAGACTATACATTTTCTCGTGTATACTAATGTTATAAAGATGACATGAAGTACCATTACAGGGTCCAGCGGTCATGGAAATCTGGGAAATCAGGAATTGTCAGGGGATTTCATAGGTCTGAAAATATCAGGGAAGAGTCAGGCATTTTTAGAATTCAGCGGGATATTTCCCACCGCTCAACTTTTTTTGTCGCGATAATGTGAATGCTTTTTTAATTTCCGTTCCGAAACACACGCTATGAACCTCTGAATAACGAAACCAAAATTTGACCATCTACCGGAGTCACGGATCAGTCAAAGTCGATTTGCGAATAGACAAGCCTCAGGGGTCAAATCATGATTTTCTTATTCTATTCGTCTTCTTAAATATCTCAAAGACTATTATCAATGGGGAATCGACGACGGATCGCGACTATGCAATGAAAAACATTAAATTCCGATGAGAAACAGGTGGAAAGACTACACTGGCACACCAAATCAAAAAAGTGGTCTGTACTTTCGACCAGACCCACCTATCTCTATGTATTTTGATACGCTGAATCCGAAGTCCGTTTGGCTCATACACCCTCAAAATTTTGAGTAAATTGCGAAAAACCGCTAAAAATAACCAAAAATTGCGAAAAATCGCAGTTATGAGTATGAAATTTTTTTTATTCAACAAGATCAAGTATGTTTCTTATGTACTTTGATGCGCTAAACCTGAATCCGAAATCAGTTTTGCTCATACACCCTCAAAATTTTAAGTAAATTGCGAAAAACCGCTAAAAATGCCTAAAAATGGCCGAAAATCGCAGTTATGAGTATGAACATTTTTTTATTTAACTAGATCAAGTATGTTTCTGATGTACTTTGATGCGCTGAATCCGATTGCTGAGTCTGTTAAACTTGATCATCCATACACTGTCATCCAAAAGTTTGGAAACACTTGGATGACAGTGTTCGATTCCGCGCCACACAAAAAGTTTCACTGCTCTTTAAAAAATGATGATATTTCAATTCAACAAACGGCGTTTCCAAGAGAATATATTCAGCTTCATTTTGCTTCAGCCAAAAAAAATTTCGGATTTTTTTCAAAATTCGGTACGTCCTTTGAAGCATGGTCGTTTTTTTGTTCTTTTTTGGCGTTGAAATTTTGGCGTACGACCCATGAAATTTTTTGAAAACTGTTTTTCGTATGAAAAACTTATGGAGGGGAGTATAAGCTTCAATTTTGTTTTTTTAAAAGTTTCGTACGATTTTTTTTCGCAAAAATATTCAAATATTTATAAAAAACGATCATATTTATAAAATGAAGCGTAACTCAAAAACTACTGAGTTTTCGTGAAATCACTATAAGGGTAAAAAGTTGCATACAATTATTCTGGATTCAATTTAAATTATTTCAGAATTTTCTTCCAACATTTTTTTTCAAATTTTTTTCTATTCACGAGATATTTTTTTATCTGAAACAATCAGGTCTCTTACCTCATCTACACGGGTTTTCCTATAAAAAAACCATGTAAATGACTTTTTTCGAAGAAAAAGCCGTGTAGATGAGGTGAGAGACTCCATATTGAAGATTTAAAAAAATCTCGTTGACTGGGAAAAATCTTGAAAAAAAAATGTTGAGAACAAATTCTGAACAAATTTCATTAAATCCAAAACAACTGTATGCAACTTTTTACTCTCTTAATGATTTCACAAAAACTCAGTAGTATTGGAGTTACGCTTTATTTTATAAATATGGTTGTTTTATGCAAAAAAAAATTGTACGACACTTTTTAACAAACGAAATTGAAACTTATACTCCTCTCCACAAGTTTTTCATGTGAGAAACAGTTCAAAAAAAATTTCATGGGTCGTACGCCAAAAAAAAAAAACAAAAAACGACCATATGTTTCAAAGGACGTACCGAATTTTAAAAATCCAATTTTTTTTTTTGATAAAGCAAAATGAAGCTCAATATATCCTCTTTGAAACGCCGCTTTTTAAATTGAAATATCTTTATTTTTAAAAGAGAAGTGCAACTTTTTTGTGCGGCTGGGAATTGGGGCAAGTGTGTTCACACTTTTGGACGGCAATGAATGCATAGTCGAGATTAACAGACTCGGCAATCGGATTCAGCGCATCAAAATACATAATAAACATAGTCGATCTAGTTCAATAAAATTTGTTTCATGTTCATTACTGCGATTTTTCGTAAATTTTAGCCATTTTTAGCGGTTTTTCGCAATTTACTCCAACTTTTGATAGTGTACGAGCCAAACAGACTTCGAATTCAGATTCAGCGCCTCAAAATACATAAAAAACATACTTAATCTAGTTCAATAAAAAAAATTCATACTCATAACTGCGATTTTTCGCAATTTTTAGCGGTTTTTCGCAATTTACTCAAAATTTTGAGGGTGTATGAGCCAAAAAGACTTCGGATTCGGATTCAGCGCATCAAAATACATATAGATTGGTGGGTCTGGTCAAAAGTACAGACCACTTTTTTTATTTTGTGTGCCGGTGCTATTTTTATGCAATAGAAAGCTCAGAATAAAGAAATGAGTGGTCGTACAGAGCAGAATAAAATCGCATTATCTTCAGTATTTCGTCAAAATACAATCACAATTATGTCCACAACAAAAAAAGTAGAGGATTTTTTTTTACAGTTTTTTAACCTTCTCAAACCTCCCAAAATGGTTTTTGGCACAAATTGATCAGGGAAAAATTATTTTTCATTCAATATATTCTTAATCCTGGCCGATTTTTATCTCAGGTCAAATAAATTCTTCACTGAATACTCTATTCTTTTTTGTGGTGAATCGAACCGGAATTGAGAAAACATTGAACGTATGTGTGTTCAGCGAAAGCAACCGCAAAATATCCTGGTTAGCGTTGGAGAGAATCTGTGTTTACTATACTACTACCACTAACAAGTTTTTCTCTGTATACATGCGTATGTCAGGGTGTGCCGAGCTTGAAATCGATAGTAAAGGAAACGGATGTTCGTGTGCATATTAGCACATCAGCCTCAAAGTGGTATCTCAGTGTACGTTACAGCAGTTTTGAAGTTCTCTGAGCTATTCGAACCAAAGAAACGAGAACAATAATTTCTCGTTTTATCTTGTATTAAACAAAACTAAGCTACTTTTCTGATTCTCATAATAATTGTATAAATATCGTGGAACACGTACAAAACAGGGCGTGACAAATTAATGTCAAATACATCGAGACTGTTCTTGGAAAAATTGTATGTATTTTTTTCTAATTCACAAATCACAGTGATAGCGAAATCAGAGCGAGGCATACGTACAAAGTGTGTATGAGAAAGGATTTTAATGGTTTATGTTATCTTTTCTTTTCAGCGACTATCTAGCTCATGTCCTCGAATCACTCCCTATTCTTTATCCATGGAAAAACAATAGTAGGGAAAAAACAAACTTATACTATTCCGATAAATTTTATTGGAGTCGAAGAGCATTTCTTCAATACAAGTTTGAATTTTATATTCACTTCGTATAAATTATGTTTGGTTCAAGAAGCTTCTTCGCAATGAAGCAGAATGTTCTCATTGAAAGCACCCTTCTGTATTTAAGGCTGTATAGATCAGTCTCGAGTAGTCCACACAAAGTTCTTTCCATCTTTCCTTGCTCCTTGGTCATCAGGATCCTTTGCAGTCTCGTAGACATTGACGACTTCCCTCACGATGTGTTGGCCGTAAGTCGGAAAATCCGCTGATTTCTGATTCTCTTTGTAATAGGGTCTGTGCGGTTGATGATAATGATCGTGATTGGTGAAATCTCCGTAACCACCGCCAAAATGATCGTGGTGGTATGAATTTTGAACTCCGAATGCACCGAGTCCGTGGGCCAACGAGTGAATGTTATTCAATGGATAAGCCTGATAGCCAGGGTGCCCTCCGGTGGTGATCGAATTCCAGCCCAATATTCCACTCAACAGAAGAGCAAATTTCGTCAGGAGTAAGGCCTTCTTCGTAACAAACAGAAGAACCCCAAAAACCAGGGGTATCAGACTGGCGAGACTGAACTTGAAGCCAAGCAGGAAAGGGAGAACGAGACTCCGGACGAGCATTCTACCTGTAACCTCAAGAAAAGGGGTAAAGAACGCGGGTCATTCAAGCATTCGTTTACACTATAGTGAGAGCTGGATATGCATTTTATTTTTTCATGACTTGCTCTCTCGAGCATTGCACGAGGACGGCCTTGACCGTGCTGCCGACTGGAGGCCGATGCTCAAACTCGGTAGACCTTGAAGAACCCGGAAACTACATTAGCTTCCGAATTCTCGCGAGGTATACCTAGCTTACCGACTGACACAACCTTGCTCGACAATATCGACTGCAGTAGGCCAAAGCTTTCACTATTCGCCGCTCCTCTCCTTCACCGAAATTCAGGCACGCTACCAACCTGATACCGTTCAACTGACAATAAACCAATCACTGAGCTCGTTTGGATGGAAAAACTCAGCAACTGTGACAGTGGTTGGGTCGTGGTAAATTGAAAGGTGTAGGGTCGGTACTTTGCCGAAATTAAATGAAAACTATCATGTGCATTATTTGCATGTATTCCAAATGCATGTTGTTTATTGAAGATATATGAAAAATATTTGTTACTTGTGCAACATTTTGGAGAAGTTATATATGAGCAAGTCCACAAAATATAGCCGTCGGAACCGGCCCCACCCCTCAGATATTTTCGCAATTTTTTTACCTGAAAGTCATAATCGAAAAACAGAATCCCGAATTTTTTCCGATTATCTCCACTCTAACTTTCGCTGTTATTGTATGGGGTATTTCGTCTAGTTTTACGATTTTAGTTAGCTTCATGTTGTTTTGCCGGCTTCCACCACAATAAAAAATTTCAAAAAATAAGTTCTTTGTGTGAAAAAGTCTCAGCTACCCGAAAAAAATATCGGTTTTTTGTTTATGCACGTGGAAAGCTCTTAAAATTCAGCTTTAAATCTGAAAAGCTGTTTTTTTGTCCATTCCCCAAATTTTGAATTTTTTTCAATCTTTTTTTTAAATCAACATAAACATAAAGAAATGAGGTAATGAACAAAAATTCATTTAATTCATTTTGTTTGCGATCTTCCGCCGCAATAAAATTTGTTTGAAAAAAATGGGTTTCTTGTGTAAAAAAGTCTCATCTTTCAAAAAAAAAAATATTGCTTTTTCAATAATGCTTGTGAAAAGGTCTCAAAATTTAATTTTGAATCTAAAAAGCTGTTTTTTAGCCGTTGCTCAGATGTTCGAATTTTTTTCCATGTTTTTTTCGTAAAGCTGAAAAAAATTTACATTACATACGTAATTTTTAAGGTGGGTCCTAAATAAATATACGAGAAACATACGAGACAATGAATTGCAAAGTGTTTCTTACTTCATTTTTCGTATATTTATTTAGACCCCACTGAGAAAATGATATATGTTATGTAAAGTTTTCTCAGCTTTTCTAAAAAAAATGGAACATTTTTTTTAAATTCCGGCAACGACTAAAAAACAGCTTCTTAGATTCAAAACTCAATTTTGAGACCTTTTCAGAAGGATTTTCGAATAAGCAATATTTTTTTAATGGAAAGCTGAGACTATTTTACACAGAAAATCTTTTTTTTTTTTTTGCTTCCTCATAGAGGAAGCTTTGTTTTTGTGAAAAAAATTTTTTTCGCAATTTTCATGTCAGTATTTTTAGAATGTCCTAAAACATCGAAAAATCGTATTTTTTCTAATGTCGTGCGTGCGTGCGTGTGCGTGTGCGTGCGTGTGTGCGTGCGTACGTGCGTACGTGCGTGCGTGCGTGAGTGGGTGCGTGCGTGTGTGGGTGCGTGCGTGGGTGCGTGCGTGCGTGGGTGCGGGGGTGCGTGCGTGCGTGCGTGGGTGCGTGCGTGCGTGCGTGTTTGCGTGCGTGCGTGCGTGCGTGCGTGCGTGCGTGCGTGCGTGCGTGCGTGCGTGCGTGCGTGCGTGCGTGCGTGCGTGCGTGCGTGCGTGCGTGCGTGCGTGCGTGCGTCGAAAAATTTCAACAGCTATTTCTCAAGACCACATTGGAGTAGCAAGCAAAAATTTGGCACATAAGTTGAGCCCCACAGCCTTTACTATGAATTCTGCAAAAATTCATTGACGTGTGTAAATTTTATGCGACTTTTCAATTTTTGAAAAAAGGGCGTGGCTGCTCTAGCGTCTGCAAATTTCGCGATATCGAATTGAAAAAAATTATACCTATAGTTTGAGTGATAAAGATTGTTGGTATTGAATTTCGCAAAAATCGCTCGAAGGGTTCGTGATTTATAAAATTTTGATTTTTTTTTCAAAAAGCGCGTGATCGTTCTAGCGTGCACATCTTTCGTGATATCAGGCTCAACATTTCTATAATGGAAAAAGTTTCATGGAAAAAGTTACTCGGTATTCAATTTTGTAAAAATCGCTTGGGCCGTGCAAATTTTATGCGATTTTAAAACTTTCAAAAAGCTTGATTGAAAATTTTACGATACAAAGTGACAGTTTTATTACTCCGATAACCAGAGGTAGTAACAAAACTTGCAAAGTTGGAATTTGTCCATCGCTTCCAGGGTATTTTTTAGTATTCACAAAGCACCCTCTATTAAGAATCCAAAACTGAGCAAGCTAACATTTATTAACATTTGCTATCAGATGAGGATTTGTAAATAAGAAAAAATACTGGGGGAGCGATGTGCAATTTTCCAATTTGCAAGATCTTTCCAACAAAAATCGTAAAACTAGATGGAATAACCCATAGAATAACTGCGAAAATTAGGGGGGAAAAATCTTAAAAAAATTGAGATTCCATTTTTCGATGGGAACTTTCGACTTAAGAAAAATGCGAAAATATCTGAGGGATAAGGCCGGCTCCGACGTCTATATTTTGTGGGCTTGCTCATATAGAAATTTATGCAAGCATACATGAATTATATACAGCGTATATATCATATTTTGTGTATAAAAGGTGTACAAGAAATATGCGTGTTGAGAAAATGGTATATGAAACAAATTTTCTTTATCGAAGATGTGCGAAAAATACCTGCGTACAAATTTGAGATTAAAAATTATGAATTGTCATGGGAATGAAAAATTTGCACATAACTTCCTTATCATTTTCACGTATGAGGAAATCTCTATCTATAAGTGAGTTATAATAGTTATGAGAGTATGAGTTATGAGAGTATAAATAAATGAGTGCTTAATATTTGGGCTTGGTCAGAAGGTAAGCTTTGTAAATAGGTAAATATAATATAAAAAAGGAATTCGTCAATTTTTAATTAGCGTGATTGATTTTGTTACTGTATATGTTATTCAAATAGCATCTGCTTAAATATTCATTTTTCGAACTGGAAGCGGAAAAATTGCGCTAACTAGAGCGACAAAAAGCATTTTTCCAAATACTTGAATTTTTAGAAAAAATTATCTCTTCAAGCGATTTTGATGGTCTTTGAAATAAAGAGCAACTGCACTATTCTTATAAAAAATAGAAAATTTTATAAAATCTTCAGTCGAACATTTTAACCAAATTCGCGAAAACTAAAATGTTTATTACCTTTTTTTTAAACTGGAAGTTGCATAAAATTTACACCGCTCTAAGAATTTTCACACAAGTTATGTCAACGAAGAAGGTACGTTACCCAATTTGTATATGAAATCTTAGTTCTTTAGCTCAATCCGTTCTCAAGAAATAGCTTTTTTACCTTTTTACAACTGACACGCACGCACACACGCACACACGCACACACCCACGCGCGCGCGCGCAGGACATTTCCATTCGCATTTGGAACTTTTTGAATATTTTCCCGGGAAAAAAATTTCATATCTGAATATATCTAAATGTATCTGAATCATATCTCTAGAACCAGATATGATGAGACAAGAAAAATGGCCAGGTCTGATCATGCAGTGTCATGACAGATCTTGTATGCTGATATCTGACCATGTATGATCATATCAGGGCCATTTTTATAATTTTGAGAGCAGACCCGGCCATATCACAGCAGGTCTGACCAGATCCAATCCCCAAGCAAGATCTGATCTTGTTGGACCAGATCTGATTTTATTGGGCCAGATCTGATCATGTCAGGCAGATGTAATCTTATTGAATCAGATCTGATTATGTCAAACATATCTGATCCAACCGGACTCTTGATCTGAACGTATAAGAATACCTGCCCATATGATAGAATCATAGTTGATCTGAACTATCAGACCAGACTCCGACTATGTCAGAGCAAATCTTACCCCGTTGAAACAGATCAAACCTTTATTAGAGCAGTCATTAAGATATTAAGATGTTTACATATGAGGCATTCCACGCCGTTTTGACCTGGGTCTGACCGTTCATCTCTCCGATTTTGTTTGCAATTTTTTATGTTTTTGTAGTACCCCTGAAAAGCACTCAGGATTTTTTTCAGATTTTTTTGGCGCGATTTGACTTAATTATAATTCTATAAACAGCCCAATTTTTGGCCCAAACTTTAAAATCTGAAAAAATCTCAAACATCCGGTTTTTTGTATAAAAAATTTCGAGCGTTTAGCCAAAGTGGGCACGGGCTTCCTTCTCTTGATAACAGGTTTTTTTGAGAATTTTTTTTTTTTAATTAGAAGGAGACATACGAATTGAGTGGGCTGAATAATTTGAAAAAATTACAGGCATTTTTTCAAGAGCCCAATTTTTAGCGCAAATTTAAAAATCTGAAAAAAACCACGAAAATCCCGTTTTTTGTATAAAAAATGTCGAGCGTCGAGCCAAAGTGGCCAGGGGCTTCTTTCTATTGATAACAGGCTTTTTCAACAATAAAAAATTGAAAAAAAAATAGGAGACACCTGAATTCAGTGGGCCGTTATCCAAACATTTTTTTTAAACACCTTCAATTCATAAGGAAATTTTTGAATTACCCCAGCAAACACACTTGGATGATTTACGAAACATTTACGTATAATTGAAATGTAATAACTACGTCATATAATGTTCATCACAAATTCGTAAATTTTTCATAACGCACGTAAACGAGATGTATATAATACGTCCTGACGATATGTAGTAAGGATGTCAATGAAAGATGTAGGAATTACGAAAAACTATAGACATCACAAATACGTAACATTGATACGTCAAGATCTCGTCACTATTATACGAGATATTTACATGTACTGTAAACTTGTCAAACTGTTACGAGTCGATGCTGTAACAATTATAGAACATTAGTGATATTATAATCTCGTAGTATAGGCTACTTAGCAAATATGTAACACTGTGACATAAATGTTATAAGACATTTCTTGTAACAAATCCGTAACAATTATAGAACATTGCTGTAACAATTATAGATATTGGTGATATTATAATCTCGTAGTATAGGCTACGTAGCGAATATGTATAATGTGTGACATAAATGTCACAAGTCATTTCTTGTAACAAATCCGCAACATATACGTATCATATATTACGAGAAATGTCCTCAATCATTTTAAGGTTATGTCGATTAAGGAACGCAAACAATATGTGAGTGTAAAGTACAAGGAGGTGATATCGAATAATCCAGCGTAATACAGAATAATACAGCATACATTGCAAGAGGTAAGTTTAATGTGATCCCTTTATTTAAAAGAAAAAAATAAGTTATATGGGTATTTGCCGTGATGGAAAAACACCCAGGAATTTCCCTTACTCGGTTTATAACCTTATTCGCGTTGCACGTTCGCTTAATTTCTCTTTGCCCGTTCTTTCTGTGTTGCAGGCCTGTTTTGAAATTGATAGCCTATTTTCAATTTTCCAGGCATTGTCCTGGTCACAATTTTGACTTTTATCAAAATTTGCCGCGCTCATCCCATAATAAAAAGTGTTACGAAGGAAATGAGACGTCATAGAACAAAATCTATCTAGCAATTCTTTCTGAATCATGCGCAGAGTGTAAGAACCCAGTTTTGAGTTTTTACACTCTGTGTAAAAACCTAGCTTTAAGTTTTTACACTCTGCGGCTGATTCAGAAAGAATTGATAGACAGATTTTGTTCTACGACGTCTCATTTCCTTCGTAACTCATTTTCCCATGGGATGAGCACGGCACATTTTTTTTGCTCTTCATTTCAGAGTTGCAGGCCTGCTTTGAAATTGTTAGCCTATTTTGAAGTTTCCAGGCATTGTCCTGGTCACAATTTTGACTTTAATCAAAATGTGCCACGCTCATCCCATAGGAAAAAGTGTTACGAAGGAAATGAGACGTCGTAGAAGAAATACTATCTAGCAATTCTTTCGGAATCATGCGCAGAGTGTAAGAACCCAGTTTTGAGTTTTCACACTGTGTAAAAACCTAGCTTTGAGTTTTTACACTCTGCGCATGATTCAGAAAGAATTGATAGACAGATTTTGTTCTACGACGTCTCATTTCCTTCGTAACTCGTTTTCCCATGAGATGAGCACGGCATATGTTTTTTGCTCTTTATTTCAGAGTTGCAGGCCTGCTTTGAAATTGTTAGCCTATTTTGAACTCTCCAGACATTGTCCTGGTCACAATTTTGACTTTAATCAAAATGTGCCGCGCTCATCCCATAGGAAAAAGTGTTACGAAGGAAATGAGACGTCATAGAACAAAATCTATCCAGCAATTCTTTCGGCATCATGCGCAGAGTGTAAAAACCCAGTTTTGAGTTTTTACACTCTGTGTAAAAACCTAGCTTTGAGTTTTTATACTTTGCGCATGATTCAGAAAGAATTGATAGACAGATTTTGTTCTACGACGTCTCATTTCCTTCGTAACTCATTTTTCCATGAGATGAGCATGACACATGTTTTCTGCTCTTTATTTCAGAGTTGCAGGCCTGCTTTGAAATTGTTAGCCTATTTTGAACTTTCCAGGCATTGTCCTGGTCACAATTTTGACTTTAATCAAAATGTGCCACGCTCATCCCGTGGGGAAAAGTTTACAAAGGAAATGAGACGTCGCCAGCAGTTTATCAGCGTAGAGTATAAAAACTCAAAACTAGGCTTTTCAGGACACTGGTGCACCTTGAGGGTTCTAACTAGTCCCAAAAAATTGTTCATTTGGTACCTCAAATGGTGGACGATACATCATATTTGTAGGTATTCTACAAAAATTATAAATTATAATTAAAATGTACTTTTCAAATGTTAAAATAAAAATAAAATCCAACCTAATATGTAGGTTGGAAATACATAAATTTCTTGTAATTTGTTGATAAAATATGTATATACGTAAATTACCTGTAACCACGAAATCACATTGACATCATTGTTACGAGTATTATGCACCAGGGTTACGTTTCGTTTCGTAGGAGTTACATCAATGAGCTGAGTTTGTTACAACTATGATCTGAGTTTGTTACATCTATTATCTGAGTATGTTATGGCTATGTGATGAGTTTGTTACATCTATGAGCTGAATATGTTACATCTTGGGTATGAGTTTATTTCATTATTATTCCTCGTAGATGTTTCGTATCTGTGACTTGTTTATAGGATGACATATTAGAGAACAAACTCTGCTTCATTCACGGAGTTTGTGACATAAATGTTATGTCCAATGTAACACACGTTACGTAACATTTTCGTAACTATTTCGGAACTGTGTTTGCTGGGACGACTCAATCGATTCGGGTGTCTCCTTCTATTTTTTTCAATTTTTTTTTTCGAAAAAGCCTTTTATCATCAGAAGGAAACCCCTGCCTACTTTGGCTCAATGCTCGAAATTTGTTTTACAAAAAACGGGATTTTTGTGATTTTTTTCAAATTTTTAAATTTGGGCTCTTAAAAATATGCCTGTAATTTTTTCAAATTATTCGTTCCGCCCGGTCACTGAAGTCGATATTTTGTTAAAAATACCATCAATTCATACGAAAATGTTGGGAAAACGGTCCGCTTAATTCGAATATCTCCTTCTATTTTTTTTTTTCAATTTTTTTTTCGAAAAAGTCTGTTATCAGCAGAAGGAAGCCCCTACCCACTTTGGCTCAACGCTCGAAATTTTTTATACAAAAAACCGAATTTCAGTGAATTTTTTCAGATTTTTAAATTTGGGCCGAAATTTGGGCAGTTTATAAAATTATAATTAAGTAAAAACGCGCAAAAAAAAATCTGAAAAAAATCCTGAGTGCTTTTCAGAGGTACCACAAAAGCATAAAAAATTGCGGACAAAATCTGAGAGTTGAAGGGTCAGACCCAGGTCGAAACGACGTGGAATGCCTCATATATAGCGTGAGCATGGGTTATCACATAAATATCCTGAACCTGATCAGACATAAACATATATGAGATCTATATAGCAGAGTCTGGTGCCATATTTGATCGCATATAATCTTATACGAGTAGATACGTCCATATATCACATCATATTCGTTCAGATACGGCTGCACGCAGCCAACTCGCCTTGGTACCTGACCGGATAAAAACATATATGAGATTTATATAGCAGAGTCTGGGGCTGTATTGGATCGGATATGATTTTATACGAACAGATACGTTGACATATCACATCATGTATGTTCAGATACGGTTTCACGCTGCCAACTCGTCTCGGTACCTGATCAGATATAAACATATATGAGATCTATATAGCAGAGTCCGGTACCGTAGTTGATCGAATATAATCTTATACGAACAGTACGTTCACATATCACATCATGTATTTTCAGATACGAATTTACGGTACCAACTCGCCTTGGTACTTAGCCAGATATAAACAGATATGAGTTCATATATGGTCAGGCCAGATACCGTTTTTGACCAGATATGATCTTATATGTGCATATACACTAGTGGAAAAAATTACAGGATCAAAAAATTTTCCCATATTTTTAGTGGTATTTAACAATGCTGTATCTCAGTGAAAAATGGTCGTATCGAGGTCTAAAAAAAAAGCATTTTGAAGCTTGAAGTTTCTAGTTTTCAGATATTTAGAAATAAAATTTTCAAAGCTACAGATTTCACGCAATTATGAGAAATACCAAGAAAAAAAAATTTGCAAATTTGCATCGCTTTTTTTTGGCTGTAATTTTTGGGGAAAAATTCTTCCAGCTGAAACATTATAAGGACCGAATAGCTTGTTTATTTAGCTTCAATTTGCTTTTTTTGAGACCCCGCTGCGACCATTTTTCGCTGAGATATCGAGCTTTTACGAAAAAAAGACACTTTTGTGTTTGACCATTGATATCTCAGCAACCAATGATCACACAGAAGTCAGAAGAGGCGTTTCACAAACTTGAATTAATGCCCTACAAGGATAAGCGATGGTTTTTTGAAAAAAAAAAATTTCCTTCCTTGCCATGAATTTGAAAAAACAGAAGAAAAAGGGCTATTTGTGGTTTTTTAGAAAATCAACGGCCAAATTGAAAATATTGACAAAACGACTAACGTTGAGCGTGGCTTTTACAGCCCAATATACCCACGAAATCCATGTAAAGTTTCAATTTGATCTATCCGACGTTTTTTTGTTTCAAGCAATCAAATTTTTGAAAAAAATTAAAGGATCATGTTTCTGCCCCTAAACGTCATAACCATTATTAAAGTGGAAAACCATTTTTTTGTGGCTTTTTTCACATTTTTATCGCGAACAGCGTTTAAATGTACAGAAAAAAAAATTTCGAAGAGTTTTCGATTTTTTCATTTTTTTATTTTGTCGATTTTTTTTGTCTTACATAAATTTAAACGCTGTTTGCGATAAAAATGTGAAAAAAGCTGAAAAAAAAAATTTCCTTTTAATAATGATTATGGAGTGTTGAGGGGCAATAAACATGGTCCTTGAATTTTTTTGAAAAAAAAAAAAATTTCAAAAACATTAGAAAAAAAATTTTAAAAATATTTTATTGATTTTTTTTTTCATAAATTTAAACGCTGTTTGCGATAAAAATGGGGGAAATGCTCGAAAAAAAATTTCTTTTTTTCATTTCCATAATGAATTTGAAGTGTCAAGAGGCAATAAACATGATCCTTCAATTTTTTTCAAAAATTTGATTGCTTGAAACAAATAAACCGTTCGATAGATCGAATTGAAACTTAACAGGGATTTCGTGCGTATATTGAGCTGTAAAAGTCACGCTCAACATTAGTCGTTTTGTTAATATTTTTAATTTGGCCGTTGATTTTCTAAAAAACCATAAATAGCCCTTTTTCTTCTTTTTTTTCAAATTCGGGCAAAGATGGAATTTTTTTTTTTTACCATCAACAATCCTCGTAGAGCATTGATTCAAGTTTGTAAAACGCCCCTTTTAATTTCTGTGCGATCATTGGTTGCTGAGATATCAATGGTCAAACAGAAAAGTGTCTTTTTTCGTAAAAGCTCGATATCTCCGCGAAAAATGGTCGCAGCGAGGTCTCAAAAAAAGCACATTGAAGCTAAATAAACAAGCTATCCGGTCCTTATAATGTTTTAGCTGGAAGAATTTTTCCCCAAAAATTAGAGCCAAAACAAAAGCAATGCAAATTTGCCAATTTTTTTTTCTTGGTATTTCTTATAATTGCGTAAAACCTGTAGCTTTGAAAATTTTATTTCTAAAAGATCTGAAAACTAGAAACTTCAAGCTCTAAAATGCTTTTTTTCAGACCTCGATGCGACCATTCTTCACTGAGATACAGCATTGTTAAAAACCACTACAAATTTGGGAAAATTTTTTGATCCTTTAATTTTTTCCACTAGTGTGTGATGTGAAACATGATCAGACCTAATCATATATGATACTGTAAGATATCAGATATGAATATATCTGGTATATATATGACAATATCTGAAACATATATGAACATATCCACTCAGATATGAACTTTTTTTCCCGGGTTGGCAAAAAATATCGAAGGGAAAATTTCAACGTAAAACAACACTTTTAATTTTAAAAAATTGAAAACTTAACTTCCTCTCTTCGTAAGAAAAAGATATCTATACTCGATTGACAATACGATGAAAGAAAATTTTCAACACACTCGTCCATCAGCTAGGCATGCTTACTCACTTTGAGGTCGCGAATTTATAGTGATAACATATTGATCGTACAAAAATTTTATAAATTTAATAATTAATATGAATATGTACCATGATATATATTTTTTAGTGATAGAATATAAGTACAACAAAACTTTTTAGCAAAATATACAATCATATGATATTTGTGCCAGATATATTTTTTTCAAATACTGAATTAATTATGCGGTAACAGAATCTTGTATCATTAATCGTAATATACTTTTTTCTATCAATCAATTAGAACTGTAAATTACAACCTTATAACATAAAATTCTCATTCATTTTCATAATCCATTTTTATTTCATCGAGAAAAGCTATTTCGAATAGTTGTCAATGGTAAAGTGACTTTGTTATGCAAGAACAATGGCAGGTGAAGAATTATTCTGGCTAAAATGCCATTCGCATTGAGGACAAAATTTATATCTTACAAGATCAATAAATATACCTGTCCCTAATTGTCTATCGTTGATGCCGTGAAATCTCTCATCGACGACGAACTCGAGAACACCATTGCCATTTAGCATTGGGCCGACTCTCATCTCTAGACCGGGATACAAATTGCCGAGATCCCACTTTAAATTTCTTCGCTCCATGAGTCTCGCCGCTGCCTGAACGACATTCCCAAAATCTTTTGGATCGTAATCGAGATCCAATAAATCTCGATTCTGTCCCTCGGCTCTCTCGAGCTTAATACTATCGTAATCGAGCACGTCCTCGTTGTTCAACGATTGTAGTACGCTGAGAGTGCCGCGATTCACGCACTCGAAGTTACCGTACATTTTTTTCACCAAACAATCAGCGAGAACGCTCTGAAAACTGACAGGATCCTCGTCGATTTCGAGCATAGGTTCACCCTTGGGATCCATCATTACGGTGATCCCCGTTGAAAAGCAAACGAGCAAAAGAATATCGCGTAATTCCCGTTTCATCGCATGTAAATCGAGAAAAACTACTTTTCAGAACACGTTTTTCGTACGTCTTTTAGGTGGCCCCCGACACGTGGAATAGCCAAAAGAAAACTGTTCTGCCAAGGCTCTGCGTCACTCACATATATAGCCATGTTCCACGGTGGTTCACAAACGAAAGAACAATCAGTTTCACTCGACGAATCTTTTGCGATCATCAGTGGTGAGAGAAGCAGCGAAAGTATAATAATACTCGGGTACCAATTTGTATACATATACATACATTTATATAGTAATATATACACATTGTATGGTGAAGAGGGGGTGGGTTTGTCAATACGGACCACCTTGCTTCTGTTGCCTGTGATTGTGAACCTTATCGAGGCGGTAGAAATCGAATTAATCACAAATTAATTTTTTGTGCGGCAACTGTTGCTATTTCAAACTTGAGGGTTCTTTACGCTGAGAGAAAAAATTACTAGAACCAATGAAATAAAGTATTGAAGGCAAAAAATCATTTTTTTCATTATTTGCCAAAACATATTAGATTGGTTCCCTTCTATATTTACTTGGTTCATTTTTTTCAATCAATTCCATAAATTTCGGTTTCAATAAACGAATTTACTTGAATCTAACAATATGTTATCAATTATATGTAATATGTTGTTTGAATCTAATCTCATGTTTATGATGCGATCTAACACAACAAAAATACGTCCCAAGTACGTCTTTCGGACATCACGTCAATTGTCCCGTGATGGCATTGGGATGGTCCCATGGGATTCCCATGGGCTCTAAAGTGTCCGCAGTGATTACCGGAATGGAATCGTCCCATTGTCGTCCCGGGATGTCTTTGGGACGTCTCTTGGACTGTAAATACAGCAGAGTGGAGATATCGATGAGATATTATCGAGACTTTTTAAAGACGTCACCAAGGTATTCCAGAATTATCAGACACAGCAATGATACGTCCCAAGTACGTCTTTTGGACATCACGTCAATTGACTCAATTGTCCCGTGATGGTAATGGGATGGTCCCATGGGATTCCCATGGGCTCTGAAATGTCCGCAGTGATTACCGCAATAGGATGGTCCCACTGCCGTCCCGGGATGTCTTTGGGATGTCTTCGGGACGTCTCTTGGACTGCCAACACAGCAGTGGATAATTATTTTTATTTCGATTTAATATTAATTAATTTCAATTAATCAATTAAATTTCAATAAAATGGGTACAGTACAGAGGGAGGCAGCAAGTACTCCTTGTAATATGGCCTGTTATGAGGTCTGACTCCGTTCGGTGACAAATGTCCGTGTTCACGCTCGGCTATATAAGCATTCTATTTGCATGATCCGTATGTGAGAGCGTTTGCCATCTCGTTGCGAGTCTGGAACTAACGCCGCGGAATGGCTGACCTCCTATAGACATCTCTAAGAGAGTCCGCTGAGATCGTCTACACACGGTTACGGCAGGATATCCTCAAGACATCCTATATTAATCTCGCGTAGAACAATGTCTTACCGGTACCTCTCAGAGACATCTCTAATAGAGTTCGCTGGGATCATCTAAATACGGTTGCAGCAGGATATCCTCAAGACATCCTATATTAATCTCGAGTAGACCAATGTCCTACTAGTACCTCCCATAGACATCTACGAGACAGTGCGGTTCGATCGTCTACACACGGTAACGGCAGGATATCCACAAGACATCCCATATTAATCTCGAGTAGAACAATGTCCTACCGGTACCTCCCAGATACATCTATAAGAGAGTGCACTGGGATCGTCTAAACACGGTTGCGACAGGATATCCTCAAGACATCCTATATTAATCTCGAGTAGACCGATGTCTTACGAGTATCTCCCACAGACATCTACAAGTGAGTGCGGTACGATCGTCCACACACGGTGACGGCAGGATATCTTCAAGACATCCTATATTAATCTCGGGTGGAACAATGTCCTACCACTACCTTCCGCAGACGTCTATAAGAGAGTGCTTTGGGATCGTCTAATTACGGTTGCGACAGGATATCCTTAAGACATCTAATATTAATCCCGGGTAGAACAATATCTCACTGGCTCCTCCCATAGACGTTCATAAGACGTACTATCTTGGTAGGACACGAATGGGACTATCTCGGGATGGTCCTGGGATCAATTTTGCTGTGTGAGATCAATGCAATTAATCCAATAAATACAAATTCAATCAAATTTATCATGCATTTAATTGTTACTATTACATAAGAGTTCAATATAGGGGAGTAATAGATTCGTGAAAATATTTTTTCAATGAAGACTGATTTTCTTGGTTCAACAAATAAATAATCGAATTAATACATTCATTTAATAAATGAATTCATGTTTTCAAATTCAGTAATTTTTTCACTCAGCGTACGTACGAGAACAATTTTTTTTCATTCGTTTTTCGGTCGACCATTTTGCTGACGTTTTTGCTTGCTTCCGCTATAGAAATCAGTTTTTGGAGCATTAATTTAAGTTCTTGATTTCTCAGCGAAGTAAGCTGTAAGTAATTTCAGAAAGTCTCAGGATTCTGCGATTTTAGCGGTCAAAATTTACATTTTATATTTTCTAAGCGCACTGAGAAAAGTTAACTGTTAACAAATGTAAAGTGGAATATGGTGAGATCAATTATTTTTTAACAGTCAATAAATCAAATACATATTTTTTAACAGTTAATAAATTATTATGACAAATAAGAAATTTCTTAACGACTAATAAATTTTGTAACAGTTAAGGAATATTTAAGTAAAAGTGCTAACTGAATATATTTTTTTACTACAAATAAACTGTTTTCTCAGTACACGTTTTCGGCATAACCATTTCAAAATCTTCAAATTTTGATATTTGTCAGAGTGAAAACATAACACCATAAAATTCAAAAATTCCTGGACCAATTAAGCTGCCAGGTTCATATTCTCCAACTTTCGTACGCATGTATAGGTAAAGCGTTGTTACAGTCTCGAAAACAAAGAGGTGGGAGGAATGGAGGATTACCCCGATACACCGGATGCATCCGAACCGCCAGCAAGGAGAGACTTCCGCTCGAGACGAAACAATCGGAGATTGTTACCGTGTTTCACAGATAGGACTCTGCGTTCCTTGGGTTCTCGTCGAGTTAACCGAAAGTGATAGCGGTCGTTGGTGGTCGAGCAAGAAACTTTTGATTATTTCCAGTTCTTTTTTAATTCTTACGTTATCCATCAACATCTCGAACTACAATTGTAGTATTGTGGGTCATACCTTGTCAGGCGGCTGAGCAAATGCACACATTTGCGAATCCTGTTTGTAAAACTATAATTATATATTTCTCTAGAAATTCGGTATTTCAAAAAGTAACACCCAAAGAATACTGGATAATTTTTGGGTGTAAAAATATATAATTGCAACGGGGTTATGGTTAAATTTCTATAATTAGCTGGATGAGAATGGTGAATCGGCCCACAACGAATTTTGTGGCGCCGATTTTTTCTGAAGTTCCTAACCTAAAAAAACAGTTTTGTGCAAAATTACAGTTGTCTACATCGATGCCGAGTGGTCTTCCTGCTAAAAAAGTGTTTTTTTGATTTTTGAAGTTTTTAAATACAAAGAGGCGTCCGAAAAATCTTAAAAAATTCTGAAAAGTCAGAATCATGTCAATGTTAATGGGAAAATTTTTTCTTTTTTGTAATGCCAAGCTCGATTTTGAACCCTCAATCTGTGAAGGTATTTCGGGCATCCTTAACCCCGTGAACCGGGGTCGTTTTTGTCTTTGCACTATCAAACCAACAATTGTCAATGGAAAAATCTAAAAAAATTCATGGTACATCTCCAGACTGTACTTCTTAAGGGAAAATAGGAATTGGTTTCTGTTCTCATTTTTAATATATATTTTTTTCATTAAAAATAAAGCAACCCGCGGAAAAAACGATTTTTTTTCAAAAAAATACAACGTGCGTAAAAATTATGGAAAATAAGTTTAACGAACAGTTCTTTCAAGAAAAAGGTTGCTCTTTACAGAAAAAAAATATTGTGTTAATGTACGAATAAACCAGATACCCTATTCCGTTACTTGAACATGCGTATTTGGGCGAGGCTGGAACGAGTTGTCAAAGAGAAAAAAATACTTAACGTCATAGATTCTTTTCCTTTCATTTTATTTACGTATTGACAAGAGAAATTATTTGAAATTACATTAAAGAATACTTGAAGTTAGTTATTATTCTTCACCAACTGCCGTTGTTACAAAGATTCACACGATGTTCTTCGACTCTGAAGGGAATAAATGGCTTCAGCACTTCTGATAGCGATGATATTATTATAATCTTTTATATGTAAGTTACGATTTTTTTCTGTCAGTTTTATATGCCAAAATATGCACGATTTTAACAAAAAAAAAAATACTCTTGTTGAAAGGTCACTTTTACTTACGTAATCCGTGAACCAGGGTCGAATACGTTCTGCTCCGATTTCTTCCTCTCGGTATTTCCACTGCAATTGACTGTCGGAGTCGGTCTCGCGCACTGAGAAAACATGTTACCTAAACTTTTTTAGTACCACACTGGTGGCACTAGAGTTGCCCGTGTTCAAGAAATTACGAAAAGAAATTTTGGGCAGGACGAAAACGACCCCAGTTCATCGAATCTTAATTTATCGATTAATGTATCGGTTAATCATCGAATCTTCCCTTAAAAACATTATTTTATAGCGGAGATTTTTCTACTATTGAATCGAATCGAATCGAACCTACTATTGAATTGAATCTGGATGTTCTGTCATGAATTGCCATAACACCGTGACAGGGCAATGTCAACGTTGCCAGGCTTACTTACCATATCGCTGACCTAAGGCAACCCGTTGATGACCTTGTCGGGCTTCGATCGGGCAACCCATATTTAAAGAAGTCGGTATAATTATAACAGAACTAAATCGGGCCCAAAAAGGGCAAAAATATCGGAGCCCTAATTATTTCAAACATGGCACTGACGAGGGCCCAATCGGGCTTCACGGGGAGTTAGTTACGAGACTCGCCATGAGATGTCGCATACGGCGTGCGCTCTCTCGCATACGGAATATGCAAATAGTATGCTTTAATAGCCGAAGAGGAAGCACGGGTTGTATTCGACACCGCAGTCAGGCCTCTCAGGAAGTCATGCCCAGAGGGAAGTCATAACCGCAAGATTTCTACATAGAAATCCTCTGCTTAACACTATTTTTTTGTAAAAAATTTCTTGGAGAATTATTAATAATGTATTATTATTAATAATAATGTATTATTAAAATATATAATAATAATTAATAATAATGTATTATTATTATATATAATAATAATTATTAATAATAATAATAATATTGTTAGTACTATTGAAATAATTCAATTTTACAATCTACACGTATAGCGATACTACGTACGTACTAGGGCTCTGATAGGGCTTGACCACGGGCTTGTCATGGATTCGAGATGGCAGACGTGAGGTGGTTGTAAAGGCCCTCATTTGGCAACCTTCTAAGGCCCTTGTCGAAAAAGCGTGACCGTCCATTCAGGGGCCCTATTGGGCTTCTAGTCAAGGGCCCGAAAGAAGTTAGGGAAAACCGACCGGGGCCTATTCGGGGCCTCTATCAAATTCACGCACGGGTACTGTCAATTTTATACAAACTCTAATAGTATTAGTGGGACGTACAGAAAAATCTACAATACAGCTACTGATTTTCTTCAAGGTTGAAAAAATGTTATTCACAAAAAATTGCATTAAGTTATTTTTTCAAATCCATATAGCTTAAAACGGAGAGGATGTACAAACAAATATTCCTGCAAAAAATTATGCTTTTCCATCAACTATTGATTGCAATATGTGTCATATTTTTATTTGTGTTGCAAAAACTATTTTCTGCACAAAAAAAATGAAAATTAATTTTTTTCGCACGAGCCGACACCTTCAATTCTGCTGTCAATTTTAAAGAAGTAAAAAAAGGACGACAAGTATTAAAAATCTGAAAAATCAATATTTAAAAAATCTCAAAAGATTTTAATTCTCAAATCCGAAAAATAAAAAATTTGAAATTGCAAAAAACAAAACAAATCGCACAAGCAAAGCCAAAAACTCGGTGTGCGTAAGTTATTAATGACCAAACCAAACCAAAAAACTTGGTATGCAGGGCAGACAAATAAGCCTGGGAGGTGCTGGTGAATTTCCACGAGACAAGATAGAAAATTGTTATACCCACTTATCTTGTGAAAACACAGATTATTAGCACAAGTATATTTTACTGTCGAATAGTTTGCTCATGGGTTTCTAACGCATTATGTGTAATGATCATTATGAGATTCGAATGTAACCGTAATCGTCAAGGTCAAAATTAAGGTCACCATTAAATTCCTCGTAAAAGTAACTAGAAAAATGACCTTGCCTTTTTTGACAAATATGTTAGCTGAGGAAATATTGAGCCATCCCATTATTCTTGTGACACCCTATATACAGGGTATTCCAGGAATGAAGGACAATACCGTGAGAGTAGATTCATGACGTAATATCGAGTGGAAAAGTCCTTTGCTATTTTTTAATATTTTGAACTCCTGAATTGTTCTTCATTAATTAAATTAATAACAATTCAGGGGTTAAAAATATAAAAAAAAGATAAAGGAATTTTCTACTTAATATTACGTTAATACTAAATTAAATTAATAATAATTCAGGGGTTGAAAATATCAAAAAATGGCAAAGAACTGTTCTACTCGACATTACGTCACGAATCGACCCTCACGGTATTACCCTTCATTCCCGACACCCTGTAGATTCTATGGAAAGTTATTTCGTTCTTGAAATAAAATGTCTTATCATCCCGATCACGATACTAAAGGCAATATTCATGACCATCCAATTTTCATTTTTTGAATACATATTTATCACCATCGCCATTGGTGAAAAAAATTACGTGCTAACGGCAAGGGAAGGAAGGGGTTTACCAAAACCTCATGGATGATCACGAAAGAGAAGAGGGGTCTAAAATTTATTAGAAATGCATCACGTAATTAATCAATGCTCCCTTAAGGATGGAAAATAAAAGAAAATTCGTTATAAAAATAAAATATCGTTACATATGTAACACCGATAAAAATTTATAATAAAAGAAGTAGCAATGACATTTATGTTTATTGCCATAATCATGTGCAGTGATGATGTACTTGAAGTTCCGAACGTTCGGTTCAACAAAAATCTGAAAAGTATTCATTTAACGAAAAATTCGAAGAGCTTACGAATAGTTGCTAAATAATAATTGAAAAAATTCAAGTTCAGATCTTCAAGTCCATCAGTGATACTACTATTATTCATCAAGTACAGACATAAAAAAAGTTCGGACAAGTTCGGACAAGATTCTCAACTATTCCAGAAATAATGACAATATACTTTTCCCTCCATTGGAATATAAACATTGTACAAAATTTTTGTCAGTGAACTCTTCTCGTTAATTTATTTGTCTGTTACCTCTTTTGTTTATTCTTATGGTTGCTTGCTAGTGCAATCTTTCAATTGTTTTCTTTTTTATTCTCTCGTTTGTTTGATGCTTCGTTAAGTAGTAGGGGCGCTTGGACTCGGTTAATCCTCGCTGAGCTTATTAGTTGTTACTCTGCACGCCAAGTTTTTTGGTTTGGTTTGGTCATTAATAACTTACGCACACCAAGTTTTTTGCTTGGCTTGTGGGATTTGTTTTGTTTATTGCAATTTCAAATTTTTAATTTTTTGGATTTTGGAATTTAACACTATTGGAATTTTTTGAATATTAATTTTTCAGATTTTTAATACTTGTCGTCCGTTTTTTACTACTGAGAAGTATTTTGTGATTGATTTCGCTCCTTTTTGAAACTTTTTTAATGCTATATATACCCAGATATATATGGCATTATCTATATATATGCAGCATTCCATGTCAAATCGACCACTATTGAACCCGACCCCTTTCGATTTGGCTGAAAAATGTTGTCTTTTTTCTACCCTATTAAAAACATTTTTCAGGAAATGTTCGAATTGTTTTACCCAACCCCAAAAAAGTTATGAATTATTCAAAAAAAGGCTTTTGTTTTTTCAAATAGCTATAACTTCTTCAAAAATCGACTAATCGGAACGTTTTTATTCGAAAATTTTGTCTTCAAATGTACTTTTCGAAAACAAATACAAAAAAAATTTAAGACATTAAAGTCTATGAATTTTTCTTTTTTTCGAGAAAAAACATCGTTTTCTCGGAAGCGCATTTTTTTTTTTTACTCAAAGAAAAACTTCGTTCAATCCCGGAAAGAATGCCACCCGAACTGGAGTGGGTGGAATTTTCCTTCTATTTTTTTTTATCGATTGGAAAATTTTTCGTTCGCAACTGGGCTTATTTCACAAAATACACCACTCTGTAAATTTTTGAGGATTTATAAAGGACCTCAGAGTTTGAAAAATTGAGAAGAAAAGAAAAATCGAAAGTGGTAATCCGCGAAAAAATTTTGATTTTTTTCAAAAAGGTTAAAGAAGAAATAGAAGAAACCTATTTATAATTTTATGCTATGTACGTCATCTGTCATGTATACGTCGGTATGTCATAGTCGGAATCAGTGTGCCTGTACAGTTATATTCATAACATCCAATGATCGTAACAATATATAAGGAGTTCTTTTTCAACCGGGCCACTTTTTTTTCACCCTCTCTAATTTTTTTCAAAATGTGCCAGCTTGAAATATTAGTCAAAAGGAACGTCTGTGATTTTTTGAAGATTTTTTTAGGCGTCCGTTCAAGATTTTCAATTTTTCATTACGAACGCTGTATCTCAATAAATATTTATCAAACAAAAAAACATAAGAATAAAAACTTATTTATTTTTTCCACTTCATCGAAAAAAATTAAAATCATAATTTCTCTGCACTGAAAAAATTTAAATTTGGCAAAAAAGTTAGAATAAAATTTTTCTTAGACCGAATAACACACTTTCGATTTCGGTACAAATTTTACAGGATGTCTGTCATTGGGTAAAGAGTCTGCGAAATTTTTTTCAGAATGGCACCTGCAATGGTTACAATGAAAAAAAAAAAAAAATCTTGCGAAATCTCATAACCGCATAAGGATTTCGCAGGGTTTTGTATTTTTTTTTCATGTCTGTCATTGGGTCTGCGAAAACAATTTCAGAATGGCACCTGCAATGGTCGCGATGAAAAAAAAATAAAAACCCTGCGAAATCTCATAACCACACATAGATTTCGCAGAGTGTTTCTTGTTTTTCATCGTAACTATTGCAGGTGCCATTCTGAATTTTTTTTCGCAGACTCTTTACCCAATGACAGACATCCTGTAAAATTTGTACCGAAATCGAAAGTGTGTTATTCGGTTTAAAAAAATTTTATTTTCATTTTTTTGCCAAATTTCTATTTTCTCAATGCAGAAAAATTATGGTTTAAATTTTTTTCGATAAAGTGGAAAAAAAAGTTTTTATTTTTGTTTTTTTTTGTTTGATGAATATTTTTTGAGATACAGTGTTCGTAATGAAAAAATGAAAATCCTGAACGCACGCCTAAAAAAATCTGAAAAAAATCACAGACGTTCGTTTTGACTAAGATTTTGAAAAAAATTAGAGAGGTCGAAAAAAAGTGGCCCGGTTGAAAAAGAATTCCTCATATACAGTACTCGCCAATTGAAGTGGGACAGACAGTTTTTTCTCGAATTTGGCGAATTTTTGACCGATTTCAAAAATCCATAAAAGTACATTCGAATAAATTTCATTACCTTTCAAATGAGACTAGTTAGAAAGCAATCGGTTAATAATTAGCCGAGTGCGAGGCAATGGAGTCAGGACGTGCGAATCGCGAATTCCGGGACACCCCGGAAAAAGGTATACGCCATTGTTGAATGGCTTTCCAACTGAAACCATTCGAAAGAGCAGCTCGTGGCAACCAGGATTTAAAAAAAAAATTTTAATCGGTCAACTCCAGTAGATGATATAGCCCCGGGAAGTTGAAACGGTTTTTCGATGATAACGTGCAAGTTTCTTGATCGATTGACTTGAAATTTATCGAGGAGTCGTGTTTCGTCATAGCCGACTACCCAGTAAAGGTCATGTTGCAAAAAAACTCCTCGGGGATGAGATCCATGGGTTGTCGCGAACGCTCCGTGTCGGTTATTTGCATTTTTCGCAAAGAAAGAGTCTTATCTCGAAAATATGAATTGGTGCATTGTTGAGGGGAAGATTCAACGAACAAAACGTGTGGTAGTGCCATACCCGAATCGACCTGTGTCACCAGCGAGAAGGGACGGAAGAATGGCATGGAAATGCCGAAATAAAAAAAGATCGAGACCGGTGTCGCAGGGCGACGCTCAATTGTTTTTGCACTCGCCGGCTGACTGAACGACTTGTCACTACTGGGGCAAGATGGAACGATTTAAGAATAATTAATATTGGAAATAAACATTTTTATCATTTTAAGATTTTTTTCGAGACCGTTTGTTTGGCATTGCGACTTTCGCAATTATTAAGGGGTAATCGACAAAAGAAATATTGAAAAATTAATAACTACCGTGTTTTACGGTATTCAGGCTTTTCAAAAGCGTCGACTTTATCAATGAACAATTATTTCCTTCATCCTTCATTTGGCATTGCGATTTTAGCAATTATTAAGGGGTTATCGACAAAAGAAATATTGGAAAATGGATAACGACCGTGTTTAACGGTATTCAGACTTTTCAAAAGAGTCTACTTCATCGATGCACAATGATTTTCATCATCCTCAATTTGGCATTACAATTCTCGCAATTATTGAGGGGTTATCGAGAAAAAAAATATTAAAAAATCGATAACAACCGTGTTTTACGGTACGCAAACTTTTCAAAAGCGTCGACTCCATCATTGCACAATGATTTTCATCATCTTTCATTTGGCCTTGCGATTTTCGCAATTATTAAGGGGTTATCAACGAAAGAATTATTGAAAAATCGATAACGACCGTGGTTTACGGTAGTCAGACTTTTCAGAAGCGTCCACTTTATCATTGCACAATGATTTTCAACATCCTTTATTTGACATCGCGATTTTCGCAATTATTAAGGGGTTATCGACAAAAAAAAATATTGAAAAATCGATAACTACCGTGTTTTACGGTATTCGGACTTTTCAAAAGGGCCCACTTCATCATTGCACAATGATTTTCATCATCCTCCATTTGGCATTGCGATTTTCGCAATTATTAAGGGGTTATCGACAAAAGAAGAATTGAAAAATCAATAACGAGCGTGTTTTACGATAATCAGACTTTTTAAAAGCTCCTATTTTATCATTGCACAATGATTTTCATCATCCATATTTTTAAATTGCAATTTTTGCAATTGTTAAGGGGTTATCGACAAAAGAAATATTAAAAATTCAATAACGAGCGTGTTTTACGGTATTCAGACTTTTCAGAAGCGTTCACTTTATCATTGCACGATGACTTTCTTCATCCTCAATTTGGCATTGCGACTTTCGCAATAATTAAGGGGTTATCGATGAAAGAAATATTGAAAAATCGATAACTACTGTGTTTTACAGTATTCGGACTTTTCAAAAGCGCCCACTCCATCATTGCACAATGATTTTCATCATCTTTCATTTGACATTGTGATTTTCGCAATTATTAAGGAGTTATGGACAAAAGAAATATTGAAAAATCGATAACGACCGTGTTTTACGGTATGCAAACTTTCGACAGAATTTCAACTGACTCGGAAGTTTTCGCTTTTTTTAAATTTCATTCGTACATAACCCCTCAACAATTGCGAAATCCGCAAGGCAAAAAAAAATGATGAAAAATATTGCAAAATGACAATAGTGACTGTTTGAAAAAGTCTGAATCCCTATAAACACGGGGTAGTTAATGATTTTGTATGACTCATTTTGTTCATACTCCCTCAATAATTGCAAGAATCGCAATGCAATAATAAGGATGATGATAACTATTGTACAATGAAAAAATGGATGCTTTTTAAAAGTCTAAATCCAGATAAATATACAATAGTTCTCGATTTTTTAATATTCAATTCGTCCATAACCTCTTCGATATTGCGAAAATCGGAATGCACAAATGCGGAACATAAAAATTATTGTACAATGAAAAAGTGGACGCTTTTGAAAAATCTAAATCCCGATAAACACGCCAGTTATCGATTTTTAAATATTAAATTTGTCAATAACCCCTAAATTGTTGCGGAAATTGCAATGCAAAAATAAGGATCATGAAAATTTTTATACAATCAGGAAGTGGACGGTGTTGAAAAATCTAAATCCCGATAAACACGGTAGTTCTCGATTTTTCAATATTCAATTTGTCCATAACCCCTTAATTATTGCGAAAAACGCAATGCCAAATGAAGGATGGTGAAAGTCATTGTGCAATGATAAAGTGAGCGCTTTTGAAAAGTGCGAATACCGTAAAACACCGTAGTTATCGATTTTTCAATATTTCTTTCGTCGATAACCCCTTAATTATTGCGAAAGTCGCAATGCCAAATGAAGGATGATGAGAATCATAGTGCAATGATGAAGTCGAAGCTTTTAAAAAATCTGAATACCGTAAAACACGGTCGTTATTGATTTTTCAATATTTCATCCGTCGATAACCCCTTAATAATTGCGAACGTCGCAATGCCAATTTGAGGGTGATGAGAAACATTGTGCAATGGTGAAGTGGACGCTTCAAAAAGTCTGAATACCGTAAAACACGGTCGTTATCGATTTTTCAATATTTCTTTTCTCGATAACCCCTTAACAATTGCGAAAATCGCAATGCCAAATTGAGGATGATGAAAGTCATTGTGCAATGATAAAGTGGACGCTTTTGAAAAGTCTGACTACCCTGAAACACGGTCGTTATTGATTTTTTAATATTTTTTTTGTCGATAACCCCTTAACAATTGCAAAAATCGCAATGCCAAATTAAAGGTGATAAAAGGCATTGTTTAATGATGGAGTCGACGCTTTTGAAAAGTCTGCATACCGTAAAACACGGTCGTTATCGATTTTTCAATATTTCTTTTTTCGATAACCCCTTTATAATTGCGAGAATCGCAATGCCAAATTGAGGATGATGAAAATCATTGTGCATTGATAAAGTGGACACTTTTAAAAAGTCTAAATACCGTAAAAGACGGTCGTTATCGATTTTTCAATATTTCTTTTTTCGATAACCCCTTAATAATTGCGAGAATCGCAACGCCAAATTGAGGATGATGAAAATCATTGTGCAATGATGAAGTCGACGCTTTTGAAAAGTCTGCATACTGTAAAATACGGTAGTTATCGATTTTTTCATATTTCTTTCATCGATAACCCCTTAATTATTGCGAAAGTCGCAATGCCAAATTGAGGATGAAGAAAATCATTGTGTAATGATAAAGTGGATGCTTTTGAAAAGTCTGAATACCGTAAAACACGGTCGTTATCAATTTTTCAATGATTCTGTCGTCGATAACCCCTTAATAATTGCGAAAATCGCAATGCCAAATAAAGATTGATGAAAATCATTGTGCAATGATGAAGTGGGCGCTTTTGAAAAGTTCGAATACCGTAAAACACAGTAGTGATCGATTTTTCATTTTTTTTTGTCCATAACCCCTTAATAATTGGGAGAATCGCAATGCTAAATTAAGGATGATGAAAATCATTGTGCATTGATAAAGTGGACTTTTTTAAAAAGTCTGAATACCGTAAAACACGGTCGTTATCGATTTTTCAATATTTCTTTCGTCGATAACCCCTTAATTATTGCGAAAGTCGCAATGCCAAATTAAGATCGATGAAAATCATTATGCAATGATAAAGTGGACTCTTTTGAAAAGTCTGAATACCGTAAAACACGGTCGTCATTGATTTTTCAATATTTCTTTCGTCGATAACCCCTTAATAATTGCGAAAATCACAATCCCAAATTGAGGGTGATGAAAATCATTGTGCATTGATAAAGTGGACTCTTTGAAAAAGTCTGAATACCGTAAACCACGGTATTTCTTGATTTTTCAATAATTGTTTCGTCAATAACCCTTTAATAATTACGGAAATCGCATCGCTAAATTAACGATGATGAGAATCATTGTGCAATGAGGAAGCCGACGCTTTTGAAAAGTCGGAATACCGTAAACCACGGCAGTTATTGATTTTTCAATATTTCTCTCGTCGATAACTCCTTAATAATTGCGAAAATCGCAATGCCAAATGAAGGATGATGAAAATCATTGTGCAATGATGAAGTCGACGCTTTTGAAGAGTCTGCGTATTGTAAAACACGGTTGTTATCGAATTTTTAATATTTTTTTTCTCGATAACCCCTTAATAATTGCGAGAATCGTAATGCCAAATTGAGGATGATGAAAATCATTGTGCATCGATGAAGTAGACTTTTTTGAAAAGTCTGAATACCGTTAAACACGGTCGTTATCAATTTTTCAATATTTCTTTTGTCGATAACCCCTTAATAATTGCGAAAGTCGCAATGCCAAATGAAGGATGAAGAAAATAATTGTTCATTGATGAAGTCGACGCTTTCGAAAAGCCTGAATACCGTAAAACACGGTACTTATTAATTTTTCAATATTTCTTTTGTCGATTACCCCTTAATAATTGCGAAAGTCGCAATGCCAAACAAACGGTCTCGAAAAAAATCTGAAAATGATAAAAATGTTTTTTTCCAATATTAATTATTCTCAAATCGTTCCATCTTGCCCCAGTAGTGACAAGTCGTTCAGTTAGCTGGCGAGTGCAAAAACAATTGAGCATCGTCCTGCGACACCGGACTCGATCTTTTTTGAATTCGGCATTTCCATGCCATTCTTCCGTGCCTTCTCGCTGGTGACACAGGTCGATTCGGGTATGGCACGACCACACGTTTTGTTCGTTGAATCTTCCCCTCAACAATGCACCAATTCACGTTTTCGAGATAAGACTCTTTCTTTGGAAAAAATGCAAATAACCGACACGGTCCGTTCGAGACAACCCTGGATCTTATCCCCAAGGAGTTTTTTTGCAACATGACCTTTACCGGGTAGTCGGCTATGACGAAACACGACTCCCCGATCAATTTTAGGTCAATTGATTAAGAAACTTGGACGTTATCATCGAAAAACTGTTTCAACTTCTCGGGGCTATATCATCTACTGGAGTTGACCGATTTTTTTTTTCAATCCTGGTTGCCACGAGCATGGTCTCGAATGGTCTCAGTTGGAAAGCCAATCAACAATGACGTATACCTTTTTCCGGGGTGTCCCGGAGTTCGCGATTCGCACGTCCTGACTCCATCGCCTCGCACTCGGCTAATTATTAACCGATTGCTTTCTAACTAGTCTCATTTGAAAGGTAATGAAATTTATTCGAATGTACTTTTTTGAATTTTTGAAACCGGTCAAAAATTCGCCAAAATCGAGAAAAAACTGTCTGTCCCACTTCAATTGGCAAGTACTGTATGAATGTAAAGAACATTCGAATCTCGAATGATCTCCCTAATATAAATTGAGACCCGAAATAACTTCCACCCTAATGTATATCTTATAAATGTGGATATAAATATTCAAAGGCAATCGAGAATGACCACCCAAATGTAAGTTGATACCTGAAATAACGACAACCCTAATATACATCGTATAAATACATATTTAAATTTGAAGAAAATTCGAATCTCGAAAAATGATCACTCTAAAGTAAATTCAGACCTCAAATAACGACCACTTTAATCTGTATCCTATAAATACGTATATAAATATTTAAAGAAATCGAATGTCAAATGACCACCCTAATATAAATTGAGACCTGGAATAGCGGCCACTTTAATATACATATTATAAATACATAAGAGGTATTCCACCCCAAGTGTGTAAGCCCTCGATCCTGACCTTCTCGGATTTATTTGATTTCTTTCCATATGATCGCATTGAGTCTAAAATACACACTCATAATTTTTTTTTTCCAAACGTCCCTTATTTCAAAAAAAAAAAATTTGTTTGAAAAAAACGCCATTTTTTTTAAATCTAAAAAAATTCTGAAAAAACCATGATAATAATATATAAAAATTTTCAAGCTATCACCCGTAGTGGGCAGATTTTTTTTGTGTTTTACATACTACATTAACGTTCTCAAAATTCCAAAAAAAATCTCAAATAGCTCACGTTGAGCAGATACTGAATTATTTTGGTTCTCGAATTAATTTCGTTGATTTTCGAATAATGCAATACGAATTATAACCCTTAAAATGAGAATAATGCCTTCTCATTTTATCCTCATTTTAAGGTTTATAATTCGTATTGCATTATTGGAAAATCATCAACGAAATTAATTTGAGTACCAAAATAATTCAGTATCTGCTCAACGTGAGCTATTTGAGAATTTTTTGGAATTTTGAGAACGTTAATAACTTGTAAAACACAGAAGAAAAAAAATCTGCCCACTACGGGTGCCAGCTTGAAATTTTTTATATTATTGCGAGATCCGGTATTAGCACATATACCTCTCTGCATCCTTGTCTGCCGCAAGAAGTCGCGCGCGCAACGCTTCTCTGTCACTCTCCACGTTCGCGATGAAAACTTAACATCTAAAATCTAGGCAACCACGCATGTGACAAACTTTTCGCAAGGCAACCTAATACTGTTTCGTAGGAAATAAGTTAACCTTTTATTTCATTTCAAAATCGATTAAATAACTGATGAGGGTAATTGATAACGCTTACTCACCTGTTTACACCTGGCAACTCCATACTTGGGCAGAGGGGAAAATAGGCAACCTTTGTTTTTCCTATTCCTCATGACATATTCTTTCAGCTAATGCTCGATTTTTATAAATAACAAATGGGGGAAGTTGATCAAAAAATGTTAACTAGAATTTTTATTATTCAACAGCATCGATACGCGATTTAGTTAGGCAACCCGTTTGCAATTTATCAATGTATATATATCTAAAATATTTTCTTTGTCATAGTCAAATAACAGATGAGGGAATATATTTCTAATGCCGGATCTTAGACTAATATTATATGAAGGTTTTTTTAGAATTTTTTTAGATTCTTAACAAATGGCGTTTTTTTCAAAAAAAAAAATTTTTCGAAATACAAAACGAAAAACAAAGAAAAAAAATCTGCCCACTACGGAAGATAGCTTGGAAATTTTTATATTTTAACACGGTTATTTCAGAATTTTTTTAGATTCTTAAAAAATGGCGGTTTTTTTCAAAAAAAATTTCTTTTAAATAAGCGACGTTTGGAAAAATCTAAAAAAATTATTGCGGTGAAATTATCGAGCATGCCATGATTTAGATATATCGAAGAACAAATTAGCGAGCGTTACTATGGCAATTTGATAAACTGCATTGATTCAAGAAATAATGAGTCGAAGCGAACGGACGTGAAATGGAAATAAAACTTTCATTCTTTTAAATCGTAGTTGAGTAAATTTATTTGACTCAATTTATTTATCCTAACAACCAAATTGTCGAGGAGTACGACAATTTACTTCAGAAGGGGGATATACTCGAAAAATATATCGGAAAAGTAACGTTTGGACACGAATCTCGGATTCGTCGTCGTGATCGATAAAGCCGGGCTTTATTTCGATCAGAGTAGTACTCGATAACGTGTATCGTGTCTCATGTTTTTGTGAATTCATAAATGGTGAATTCCGATCAAGAAAGTGCAAGTGTCGATAAACGGAAAAGAGGTCAACCAAAGTCACGATTAACCAACAAAATATTGACAATTCGTTGCAAATACCTGGCTCAACGATGCTTTCTCGCACTCCTCCTGGAGTACCAATTAATCCGGAGGAGATCGTTCCTGTAAGAAATGTATTAAACGAGAATGAAGGAAACGAAGTACCACCGTTGATGGAGCGACCGGGAACTTCGCGAGATTTGTTTCCTAATTTTGAACGGAACGAAATCGATTTTGACGGAATGAGCTTACTAAACAGTCAGCAAAGTCGTGGACGAAGTTGTATGGACCTCTCCAATATTCTGCCAAGCTTCGATCCCATTCAGAACGATTCTGATATTAATCGATGTATCGAGAAAATTGAAGAATATGCCAAAATATATAGATGGGATGATCTAGCAACAAGGCACTATGCACTATCGAAGTTACAAGGCGTTGCAAGGAAATGGAAAGATAACCTTGAAAAAGCCAACAGAACATGGAACGACTGGAAGGTATCATCGAAACGCACGTTCTTGTCAGAAGAGTCTGGAATGAGAGAAATTCTCGACGCTCAAAATTACAAACGGAGACAAAATCAAAATATCACCAAATATTTTTACGAAAAATTACACTGTAAACAATTTTTGTATTAAATTAAATAAAAAAATATGAAGTTCTTATGCATATACAATATATTAATTTTCATATACATGTGTCTAGTAATATTCCAATACAAGTATATGAAAAATCAAATCCCACACAGCAAAATTGATCCCGGGACCATCCCGAGATAGTCCCATTCGTGTCCTGCCAAGATAGTACGTCTTATGAACGTCTATGGGAGGAACCAGTAAGATATTGTTCTACCCGAGATTAATATTGGATGTCTTGAGGATATCCTGCCATCACCGTGTGTAGACGATCGTGCCGCACTCTCTTGTAGATGTCTGTGGAAGGTACTAGTAAGACATTGGTCCACTCGAGATGAATATAGAATGTCTTGAGGATATCCTGTCGCAACCGTGTTTAGACGATCCCAGTGAACTCTCTTATAGATGTCTCTGGGAGGTATCGGTAAGACATTGTTCTACCCGAGATTAATATAGGATGTCTTGTGGATATCCTACCGTCACCGTGTGTAGACGATCATACCGCACTGTCTTGTAGATGTCTGTGGGAAGTACTAGCAGGACATTGGTCTACTCGAGATTAATATAGGATGCCCCCAGGATATCCTGTTGCAACCGTGTTTAGACGACCCCAGCGCACTCTCTTAGAGATGTCTCTGAGAGGTACCGGTAGAATTCCGTTCCACCCAAGATTAATATAGGATATCTTGAGGATATCCTGTCGGAACCGTAATTGGACGATCCCAACGCACTCTCTTATAGACGTCTGTGGGAGATACTGGTAGGACATTGTTCTACCTGAGATTAATATAGGATGTCTTGAGGATATCCTGCCGTCACCGTGGGTAGACGATCGTACCGCACTGTCTTGTAGATGTCTGTGTGAGGTACTAGTAGGACATTGGTTTACTGGAGATTAATATAGGATGTCTTGAGGATATCCTATTGTAACCGTGTTTTGACGATCCCAGCGTATTCTCCTAGAGATGTCGCTGGGAGGTACCGGTAAGACATTGTTCTACACGAGATTATTATAGGATGTCTTTGGGATACCCTGTCGTAAGCGTGTTTTGACGATCCCAGCGTCTCCCAGATGTCTCTGGGAGGTACCGGTGAGACATTGTTCTACGCAAGATTAATATGGGATGTCTTGAAGACATTCTGCCGTAACAGTGTGTAGACGATCCTAGCGGACTCTCTTAGAGATGTCTATAGGAGGTCAGCCATTCCACGGCGTTAGTTCCAGACTCGCCGCGAGATGGCAAAGGCTCTCACATACGGATCATGCAAATAGGATTCTTATAAAGCCGAGCTCAGAAGAGGTCATATTACAAGGAGTACTTGTTGTCTTCCTCTGTACCGTACCCATTCTATTGAAATTTAATTAATTAATTGAAATTAATTAATATCAAATCGTTATGACAATAATTATCCACTGCTGTGTTGGCAGTCCAAGAGATGTCCCGAAGACATCCCAAAGACATCCCAGGACGGCAGTGGGACCATCCTATTGCGGTAATCACTCCGGACATTTCAGAATCCATGGGAATCCCATGGGACCATCCCATTACCATCACGGGACAATTGAGTCAATTGACGTGATGTCCGAAAGACGTACTTGGGGCGTATATTGCTGTGTCTGATAATTCTGGAATATCTTGGTGACGTCTTTAAGAAGTCTCGATAACATCTTATCGATATCTCCACTCTGCTGTATTTGCAGAAGAGACGGCCTGAAGACATCCCGGGACGACAATGGGAGAATCCCATTCCGGTAATCACTGCGGACACTTAAGAGCCCATGGGAATCCCATTACCATCACGGGACAATTTACGTGATGTCCGAAAGACGTACTTGGGACGTATTATTGTTGTGTGGGATAACTTCTTTTAATTTTAATATACGTTCGTATATTAAAATTTCAATAAAAATTCCAGAAAAAAGATATGAAAATGAATATTCTTTGGATATTAAAATTAAAAGAAGTTTTTTGATTTTTCATATACTTATATTGGAATATTACTGTACACATTGTACATGAAATTTAGTATTCTGCATATGCATAAAAACTTCATATTTTTTTATTAAAGTTAATACAAAAATTTGTCACAGTGCAACTAAAATTATACGCCCGAGATATCCACATTACCCATATTCGCAAGGGTCAGCGCGACCAGAAGTGCAATGGAAGAGCTTCCCCCTGGAGGGACCGCCTCAATCATCACGGTATAACCTCTGCGCCAGGTAAGTATATTGGGCACGCTTGCCGTCCGGTATGTAACACCGTCATATGCCTATTTTGTTTGGGCACAGAGGTCGGAGCGCATGCGACGCATAGGGGCGGATGCGTGAACTAGCACGGCCGCTGACATTGATGGTAATTTTTGAAAATAAGTGTATTAATTTCCAATAAACGTATCTTAAAAATGCGAAAAAGCATATAGGAACCATTTTAATACACGGGGATTTGAATTTTTAACGTTCATCTTTTAACTTCAATATATAAATATTAAATTTAAGATGAAATTGTTAATTTTCCAACACCATGTATATTAATTTCGATTTCGTATACTTGTTATTGAAATTTCATATACGGCATATTAAATTTCATTATAATATTGAAAATAATTTTCAATGGTTGATTGCAATTTTAAGAAAGAAGTGTATTAATTTTCAATAATGTATAAGGAAATTGCGAAAAAGTATACAAAAACTGTTTTCATATACGGGTATATAAATTTTCAATGTTCACTCTTTTAGTTTCAATATACAAATATGAAATTTAAGATGAAATTGTTAATTTTCCAATACCTTGTATATTAATTTCGATTTCATACACTTGTTTTTGAGATTGAATATATTTTTGTATATTAATTTTAATCACATTTTTTACAGTGTGGCAAAATGTAATCGAGCTCGAATGGGAAAAAGAGAAACGATCGAGTGGATCATCGACGGATTGGATAAGGACCAATATCCAGCGTATCTTGGACCACTTTCGCGATATATGGATGCGGCTGATCTTCTGCCGGATTTGAAGAGCGGAAGTCATTTCATTAAGAATAATTCGCGAATGATGACGTCTGAACAAACGAACACTCGGAAGGAGGTACAGTATTTTAAATGTCAACGCACGGAACATACAGCAAGATTTTGCCAGAATAAGGAAGAACCAGAGAAGACTGCGTCAGCTCGATCGACCAACGAAAAAAGGAGAGAAGTAATATGTTTCAAATGTAATGAGGTAGGCCATTACGCCCGAGATTGTAGGTCGAACGATTCGAAAAAGAGTCAAAATATCAAGTGAGAAAAGATTTTGCATATCAAGGGAAATTCAAACGCGAAAATTTTTCAAGACAGCATTCATAAAGGGTAAAGACATTTAGACAGTAGCGTAACGGTTATGCGTAAAGAAAATGCGGAAAAATTACAGCTGTCATATTTCGAAAAACAATTTAAACCGCCAAGGGGTTACGGTGGAGGAGAGGCTGCTCCAATCGGTATTGTGACTATTAAGCTCGAAGTAGAGGGAGTTTCCGCCAAATGCGATGTTTACGATCGTACCTCTATTGGTTGGACACTCGTACACCGAGCAGCCAAATGTTCATATTTTTAATACCAAAGGGACATTGAATATCTCAAATAATATCCGCGAATTATGTGAGATTAAAACGTCAAAACTGAATAAAACAAAACTTGTATCCGTTGATGAGATCGTCATACCGAAAAGTTATCTAGGGCACATAAATATTGTTGGCAATATTTGCGAAAACGATTTATACGTCGAAGGTTATATCCAAGATTTTGGAAATATTATTTCGCGATGTATTGTAAATTCAGAAGAAAGGGGAGAGTCGGTCATACCAATCATGAATCTCGGTAATCAAGAGATAAAAAATGAGAGTCGTCAAACTGTATCACGAGGTGAAATTTCCGAGGAAAGAGAGTACATACGAGAGGTTCATTTAGAAGAAGTGCGAAATGACGAAATCGACTCTGATTTCAACGATGAAGATCAAGAAAAATGAACGTCACTATTGAATAAATGTAGGAGGCAAAATTCAAGAAATCGAAGAAACGAAACTGCGTGTCTGACGACGAGATCGAAGATTTTGACCACCGGAAGCACGAGTAACGATTGAAATCTATGGAGAAAATCATTGATGAAGAAGAAACTTCTAAGAATAAAAAAATTTTAACTTCCAAGATGGAAAATCACGATAACGGGGGACAAAATTCAAGCACAAAGTCCAAAGGCGAATCGAACGTGAATGCGAGCGATGAAACGAAGAAAAATAATTGTCGACCGGCAACGAGAATAAAGGCGAATAGTCCGAGAACGAGAGTCATCAAGAAACTTATGACGGACGAGGAGGCGAAAGTCGACGAGACGATTGTGGATCCGGAAGGAATAACATTGCGAAAATTGCCGAGAAAAGCTGACAGGAAGGAGACGAGAAGTTTCGATGAAAATATGAAGGAAATAATCGATAGCGCGAATACGAAAATTTTCGTATTCGACGGTGAAATTCTTTCGGATGAATCCACCGCGAAAATAAAGAATAACGTTGGTAAATGTAGGGGTAGAATCAAATCAAGCATTGATAATTTGGAAAACTCTGATTGGAACGAAATAATTTATGACATAGAGTGACTAAGAGAACACCAGAGGAATTGATATTTAACTATAAATCAATTAAACGAAAAGATAATTTGCTGACGAGAGAAATAAACGAATTGAACAAACAAACAAAAACGGAATAAGAGGGTGAAGATGTATCAGATTTATTTAAAAAAAAATGAAAGGAAGCTTTGTGAACAATTTGATAAAAAGTGAAAGGAAGGAATAGTATATTACACTACAAGGGCAGAAAGTTGAAATCGCGCAGTACAGGGCTTTCAAACTTCTGCCCACGTGGTGTATACTGTTTTTCTTCATACCCGGTCGAAAGTAGGGAGATGAATTATATTCTTATAATCAATATATGTACGTTTTAGCATGTATTGATGCGTGCCCCGACATTTGCGGCACGAGTGAAGCGAGTGCTGCTGGTCGGGGGAACAGGCCTCAAATACATCTACAAAAACAAGTATAATCACACATTTTTAAACGAAATATTTTGTATTTTATAAACACGTCTTTTTATTTATCAGAAAAATAATTATAGTAAAAACTTATATTATTAATTGCAAATTGTTTTTAGTGCATATTGTTTTTGTTTTCGCTGGTTTCATTACCAATCCCTAAATAATAAAAATTGTTTATAATATTGCCATGAAATACACAGTTTTCATATTTAACACCGGGATTGTTGTTTATAGCTGAAGTTGTCAATAGGGATTTCGATCTTTGGTTACTTTCTTGAGTTCTAGCTCCTTGAATTTTATTTTTTTTCAGTGGTGGTTCCTTCTCTAATCCTTGAGAAAAAACTGAGTTGGTGGTTTTTTCATAAAATGTGTAGGACTTAGAGATTGATTATTAGAAGGGCAAAGTATTTTTTTGTTCTTTCCTGTTGTAAAAAAAAAGCATTGGTGATTTTTGTGCTTTCGGTACCTCCAATGGAGCCGATTTTTCGATTGCCGCTATATGTTCATAATTTATTTCAAAGTCATCTGAAAAATGAGTGCTTTTGACATCTGCACGTGTAGACTCTTTATCTTTATTGGTAGTGATTACTTCGGTTGAACTGTTTTTACTAGTTGATGGTTGTGAATTTGATTGACCATTAGATACAGCTGAATGGGTCATGCTTTCATAAATTTTATCTCTGTTTGATCAATGAATTGTCGACATAACCTGTAAAGAAGTAAATTAATTATAAATAAAATATTTTTAAAAATGAAACCAAGTATTATTTCAGTATGAATGCATATTTAATGGGGGATCAAATTTGAATATATTTGAATTTTTATATTATATTATATTATAAGAAATATTGATAATTTTTTAAAATAAACAAAATAGTAACCTTGAGCTATATTAGTTGATTTCCACCCTCCCAGTTGTTTGAGCATGGAAATGTTTGCTCCCGAGTTCAATAAAAGTGTAGCGGCAGTTCTTCTTAAACAATACCCAGTATATCGATTTGGATTTTCTAATTCCAAATATGAAGCTCTATATTGAGAAATTTCTCCAATTTTATTCCGTCCGATAACTTGGCGGTGACATTTTCCATTGTGATATTGGATAAAGAATCGATCAGTAAATGAATTCAGGTGTCTCCTACTTTTTTTCAATTTTTTATTTTTGAAAAAGCCTGTTATCAATCGAAGGAAACCCCTGCCCCCTTTGGTTCAATGCTCAATATTTTTTATACAAAAAACGAGATTTTCGTGATTTTTCTCAGATTTTTAAATTTGGGCTGAAAATTGGGCCCTTGAAAAAATGCCTGTAATTTTTTCAAATTATTCGTTCTCCCCGGTCACCAAAGTCGGTATTTTTTTTTTAAACACCTTCAATTCATACGAAAACGTTTGGAAAACAGCCCACTCAATTCGGATGTCTCCTTCTATTTTTTTTCAATTTTTTTTCCGAAAACACCTGTTATGAGCAGAAGGAAGCCCCTGCCCACTTTGGCTCAACGCTCAAAATTTTTTCTACAAAAAACCGGATTCTCGTGATTTTCCGCCAGATTTTTAAATTTCGGCCAAAAATTGGGCTGTTTATAAAATTATAATTAAGTCAAACCACGCTAAAAAAATCTGAAAATGATCCTGAGTGCTTTTCAGAGGTACTACAAAAGCATGAAAAATGGCGGACAAAATCGGAGAGGTGAAGGGTCAGACCCAGATCGAAACGGTGTGGAATGCCTCATATATATAAATAGTAAAGAAGATTGGAATCTCGAATGTCCACCCTAATATTAATTCAGACCCGAAATAACGACCCCTCTAATGTATATCTTGATAATGTACATCGTATAAATAATCGCACACACTTGCACACAATCGCACACACACACATACACTCTTTTAGATATAAAGAATACTCGCACACAATCGCACACGCTCGCACACACTCGCACACTCCGACACACACTTTCGCACACACTCGCACCATCTCATATAATCTTGCACACGCTCGCAAACTGTCGCACACACTCGCACACGCTCGCAAACTGTCGCACACACTCGCACACACACTCTTTTATCTATAAATATAGATAAAATATAGTTGAAATATATATTCGCCGTGCATGACGTCATTCTCGCCGACTATGATTCTCATAGCTGTAGATATACATCCCGTGTATAAGCGTTTCAAAAATTTGGCCAAACAGGTGACGTAGAAATGTTAAAGAATTTTCACGATGATAGAATCGAAGAATAATTCACTTGATATCACGATATCTCAGCATTATGTGGACGGATGAACATAAAAATAGTATCAATGGAAAGCTTATTTTTTTTTTAGATCACCATAGTTCGTAGATTTTAAAAAAGTTGTCGCGTTTTTTTGTATAATCGAATTGAAATGTAGAAGGAGCATGGGCCGAGGCATATTCGCGTATGTAAGAGTGCGCGGCAATCTCGACTGGGATTCTCTCAGTTTTTTTTGTACTTGGCGTCGATACGCTGCCACGTCTCTTGATACAATCTCTAATAGTATTAGTGGAACGTACAGAAAAATCCACAATACCGCTCCTGATTTTTTTTCGGGATTAAACAAATGTAATTCACAAAAAAATTGCGTAAAGTTATGTGAATAACATTTTTTCAACCCCAGAAAAAATCAGTAGCCGTATTGTGGATTTCTCTGTACGTCCCACTCATACTATTAGAAATTGTATAAGATTGACAGTAGAATTGAAGGCATCGGACCGTGCGAAAAAAATTAATTTTTTTTTTTGCAGAAAATAGTCCTTGCAACACGAATAAAAATATAACACATATTGTATTCAATAGTTGATGGAAAGACATAGTTTCATTGTAGGAATATTTTTTTTGTACATCCTCTCCGTTTTAAGCTACATGGATTTGAAAAAATAGATGCAACTCCTTAATTCACCGCTCAAAAAATCTAAAAAAAATCGCAGAGACTACTTTCAAGTGGGGCTAAACTGTGACAAGTTATGGGAATCTGACAAGTTATGCGAATCTGAGAGGGTCGGAATAAGTGGCGGAATTGACGGAGAATGCCTCATATTGATTTCCAATGAAAAATGAGAAATGCTGTCATTTTTATTTTTTTGAAATTTTGTTTCAGGCTGAAGTTTGGGACTTTTTTTTAAATATAGGGAATGAAGAGTAAAATCATGTCAATTTTTGTCATAATAGTAGAAAAATCGCTTCGCTAAAAGATAATGTTTTTGAAGAAAGATTCGATGATTAAAAATAGAGTTCAGATTAAAAAAAGAAAAAAAATCCCATTAACATTAACATAGTGTGCTTTTTGAGAATTTTTTAAGATTTTTCGGTCGCCTCTTGATATTTAACAAATGCAAAAATCGAAAAAACACTTTTTTTTAACAGGAAGACCCCTCAACATCGATGTAGAAAGCTGTAATTTAGCAGAAAATTCTTTTCTTAGGCTAGAACCTTGGAAAAAATCGGTGCCAGAAAATTCGTTGGGGGCCGATATATCATTCTTATCCGGCTAAACTCTTTCGCTGGTTTGTCAGTTCACATTATTGATTGAAATTTTTTTTGAAATATCAAATAAAAACAAAATGACCAGTATTCATGTTAATGGTCTAAGTTATCGAAAAAAGATCATTTTTTATTCATCCGATTGTAAGTACACACATCGGAAAATAAATCCTTCGATTAGACACTAAATTGTCACATCTGCAAAGAAACAAAAATTTTCAACCTAATAATCAGTAACTCTATGTAAATTCCTATCCAATCACTTTAAGATTATGAAAGAACATTTATATGATAATATAATGTCTTGAAATAAATAATTTTTCGACTTTTACGATTAGTTTGAACTTTGAATCGCTACAGTAATTCTGAATGCGAAATTCATGTTCAGGAAAATTTGTACCTCAAGAGAATGAAAAGGAACAAGGATTTACAAATAAGACACATAGACACGATGATTTGTAATAAAAAAAAATTATATTTATTCATAAATAACAAATATATAAGTTACATGGCGATCTGGCTTCATCAGCCAGATTTTATAAATAATTAATCATTGGGCAAAACTATGGAGCGTGCGAGATGCTGACTAATAGTTCATCGATCCTTTTGATGTTTCTCTCTTTCTCCGTCTCTCTTCATTTCTCTATCTTGTCTTTTTCTCTCTATCGCTTACGGAAAATCCTGTATAGATTATCCATCGAGAATATACATGTTCATTTTGGTCTAAGAGAGGTCGTGAACTCCGGGGAGAAGCGGTATGCACGAGGGGACTCGAGGGTCGCGATCGTTCGATGATTATACGGTATATAAATAAAAAAAATGATTACGTCACGATTCCTCGAGCAACGTCGCGATAAAAAGCCTCGAGGGCTGTTTTAACTGTCACACTCGATTTTCTTACTTTTGACTACATATTTCAAGTATTCGTATCGTCTCTGTCGGCGTAATAGTCCCGGTAATAGCTTTGCGTTGTACAAAATGGCGTTCACTGTCCGTTGTCGCGATTCGTCGTCGATCAGTCACATTGAGCTTTCGTCATTTCGCGTCCAAGTAAGTAAGTTTTTCTCGTGAGGTCAGTCCGAGTTTTCCGTGTTTGTTCCATTATGTCGTGATGAAAAGATGATGCAGTCAATCGTTCGCCGATCGAGTATGAATCGTTATAACCGAACGCATCCAATCAACGAAGATCGGATCCTGGGGCGCGATCTTTGTTCAGCCGTCGTCACGGCACGAGTATGAGGTTGAACTTTAAATGAGTATATGTTTTTGTTGATTCGTTTGTTTTAAGTCGAGGTACGATACGAAGTGAGAGTATCGTTATCTCTACTTCTTCCCCCTTTTCATCCTTCTAACTCCGGATCAGAGCTCAATTGGCTACCGGTTTGTAAGCGTTGTAAGCGAGATCGGAACCGGCTGATCGTGACCAGCCATGATGATCGTGATGTTCCTCGTGTCCGTGAGAGACCGGATGAGCGACAACCTCGTAGCTCTGATTCTTGGCAGCGAGGAGCTTCTGCAGGCCAATTATTACGGAGATTATGAGAGCGATTTTACCGATCACGAGAGCCTTGAAGGCGACGAGAGCGAGTCCACCGAGAAGAATGGGGATGAGAGCTGCGGCCTTGAGCTTCAGAAGCAGGAGAATCGGCAAGAGAGACTTGACGATCTTCTTTTTCTTGCCACGAGCTGTTTCGGGAATATAACGGTAAAGAATGAAAAAATTGTACATGTATATAAAAATATGTATACGTAAACGTGAGATACGTTGAAAAGAATTTTACGACGACGATCGATCACGATTACGGATAAACCATTGCCAGTACAACGGTATTTTTTCATACAAGATTATTTCAGGCTCGATTCCGATGGAAATTTATTGAAATTTTTGTCACATCGATTCGAACGGATAGCAATTTATCCAGATAAATACGTGTGATTTAATTTAAATTGATATTTTTTTCCGCAAATCATGACTCGGTGAGAGAAAATTTGTAATGTATTTTTTTTTGCATGCTTCGAAAATATTAATAAGATTACCTTCGTCGAAAGAGCGGGAGATGTCCTCAGGAAGGCTCAGCTCGACCGTATGAGTCGAGAGAAATTTGCCGGCTCTGTCAAGAAGAGCATCGTCGACTGCGGCTTCGCGGGCCTCGACCTCTGTGGGCAGGGTAGCCTCGATGTCGTTCAGCGACCTTGCATTGTCGGCGCGGCTGTTAACAACAAGATTAATCATTATATATAGCAAATTAAAGGCAAGTCTTATATTGCGTCATGTCGACGCATCATTATACATATATCTATATATTTCTGTCAGTAGTTGTAGTGCATGAGACACGAATAGACACAGGGGTAAAAAAATGACATTCAAGGGCGTAGAAAAGAAGAGTGCACGGTGTGAACGAACTAAGAAACGTGAGAGATGAAAAAATCGTTATTCCATTAAGGAATATCGACTCAAATGAATCACGAGTTTCATTGACGAATAAACAAAAAGCAGTTCCGCTGCAATCGGTATCGAGCGAAACTGAATGATCATCGATAGCGAAAGGACATCGTTTTTTAACCGATTTTTGTGGTCAGTTTTTTTTTGTTCCACTGATCAATGAAACGAACGTTTTTACACGAATTGCAATCACGATCGCTCGCAACTTTACTCTCGATTTATGACGCGATCGTTTACGAATGGTGGGAAGAAGAGAAAAATACTTTGCGCATGCAATACGTATTTTGCAATATACCTTGATTTAGCCTCTTCCGTCTGCACGATCTTGAAGCCGTCGAGAACGCTGATGTCGGCGGATCTTGCGGCGCGATCGACGAAACGAAGAGCCTTTAATTTTAGGCAAACCGATAGATCGGCCTCACCCTGACACGACGTGTAAACGGAGAACGCATCCTCGAGGAGGGAACGCGATCCCGTTGAATCTTGGGACGACGTAGCCGGTGCAGCGAAAGCCGCCGATGCAACGAGTGCGATAACTGCCACGAATCTCAGCATGTCGATTTTATTTGGTTATATCCTTCTCTCCTTAGAATTGAAACTTCACCGAATACTTGTCTTTGCACCACGAAATAGCGGAACTTCGACGAAACGACGATTTAAGAAAAAAAAACTGCGATGTTTTTTTTTCTCTTCAAAGAAAAAAGTTCAAGCTGACCGGTAAGGGTACTTGGTCTTTTTTTTTGTTTTTTTTTGTTGCTGGTTGACCGACGACGTTCGTATCGACACTGACCGAAAGAATCACGATGCTGCCTTTTATCCTCGACGCGAAAGGGGCCCGCGTACGTTTTTGAAATTTTGATGGCCCCCACTTTCGGGGGGGGTCTCTCTTTCACGTTCTTTACGAAGCGCGCCCGTTGATGTTGCTTGTGCTTCGGGCCAAGTCTCGCGCGCTCTCGCGGTGGTCGGTTCCCTCCCCCTCTCCGCTACCTCCTCAGGCCCCCAACGCCCCTCTGCGTTCTCGTCGCTCGTCCGCACATATACGCCTTTTCTCGCATGTATCGCCGTCCTCCTCTTCTACATTGTCGTCGTCATCGTCATCGTCGTCGACCGTCGTCGTCGTCGTTTTCATCTTCATCTTTATCTTCATCTTCATCTTCATATTCGTCGTCGCCGTTTTCGTTTCCTCGTTGGTCTTTCTCGCGAAGAAGCCTGTCCCCCTTTTCCTCTCCATTGCTCTGATCGGCATTGCACAAGTGAGGCCCCCTCGTCTGTGTACCCCTTCTGGCGTTTTCACGAGGGACCGGACAATCACGGGTTTGTTTTACTTAATTCTGAGACTACATTCGGCTGATTTTTTTCTTTTTACCCAGATTTGAACTCTGGTCTCCGCGACGTGTAATTTTAACAACATTTTTTACAGATCGTCATCTTTCGATAAATATTGAAGGACGTACGAAAATTATGCAATGACGGGATAATTGTTAAAGCAGCGTAAAAGATAAACACCATTTCTCTTCCATTGGTTATCGTTGTAATAGTCAAACGTACGGGATTCAATGACATTATATATATATATATATATATACATCTAAGCTGTACTGTACTCGCGACTAGTTTACATTTTACGCAGACTTCTGTGCCGTTCGCAAATTTCTTGGTCATTCCTACTCCCTGCATATTTAACGGTAACAAGCATAAAGGCGTAACTTGAACAATTCAACAGGCAGTTATGTGGGTTACGACTTTTTTCGCTCTTCAGAGGTCGTTGTATATATGTCAACGTGATATTGGAGCAATGAAGGCAAAGTAAATCTCAGCGGTAGTCCCGGTGAGTATTGCACGCACGTTTTTTTCTTGACGTATATATACACGCCAGCGAATAAATGCGTTTTCCATTTACTCATCCATTCTTCTGACTCCTCGAGAAGTTGTGTTTTTCGTTCACCCAAAAAGTATTCACGTTATCTGCAATAGTTTGAGGGACCGTCGAGAGTAATTGGCCCAAATATGAAATGACTATTTGATATTTGTCCTCATTACTTTTTTGGTAGAAGTTATAATTCTTATAGATATGATGCGAAAATTTTTAGTATGATTTATTATTCCTTGGGTTTTCGTAGTCATCGTGTATTCTTGATAATTCGAACTATCAAACTGAAATTTGGCACTTGTGGTCAAGTGACATTGATTTTCTATATAGATGGTTTTGGTTTGAATTCTACCGCGTGTTTGGACTTTGTCAACCTTTTTCGATTTCACGGAGATCGAATTAACTCTAACTTGTGCACTCTCCAAACTGTGTAGTGCTAATTTTTTGAAAGTTAATGCGAAGAACAACGTTGTTTGCTCTCAAATTTCAGAAATATCAATAAAAGAGTCAACATTTAATAACATTTGTCATTTTTTGAAAAAATGTTAATTTTTAAGAAACGTGACAGCGGACTCATGACGGTGTCGTTGATATTTGACAATGGATTTCGATTCTGATTGTCATTGCTGTTTTTTTGTAACAGCCCTTATATCAAAAAAGGTCTGTCTAGTGATATCACATCAAAGAAATCAATCGCGGATCCAGCAAGTTGACATCACTTTTATTGGAGCACTAAATTCTGCAAAGTGAACAGCCGAACAGTACTTTCGCATCTTCTATCATAATTTGCAAACCATTTTTTAGACGGAAAACAAAATTGAATAGCGTATTCGTAAAGAAAACTCCAGATTATAAAAAAAGATGAATAAGCATTGCGCAAGTTTTTTCATCTGAAGCATTCAAGATATCGAGGTTATTTCATTGCATGTTGTGATAGCTTCCGCTTTTGCCAGTTGAAATCACATTTTTGTCGTTCAAATGACCGTACGTTAAGATTCAAATCATTCCCGTGACTGGGTATTTGTTTTTAAATATTTATTTACACTAATTCCTATACAGCACCAAGGCACTTAGCAAATACATGAATAACCGTTCATGCGCATTTTCGGAAAAATTTTGAGGAAGATTGGGAGCGATCGGTACAGGTCAATTTTTGTGTCCATATCCGATCATGATACGGCTCATACAGGTACGTTCTCATATAGATGACGCCCACTCGTATAATACAAGAATATCCCTGTGGGAAAAATCTACAATACGGTATATATTTTTTTGGGAACATACTCAATTATCTCTCAATGGTCAGAATCATCAAAGACCTCAGGTATGTGGACGCCCACTTGCATCGGATTTCCATGATTTTCGTTTCATTCGTTCGATCGCATATAAAAATGGGTCATATTTTTTTTACCTCATAAAAAAAGCGAACAATCTTTCGATCAATGAATAGTTGAATTGATAAAGAATTTCTTCGTTTCCATATTCATTGCAATGCTGAAATAATACCGATAAAATTACAAGCCGATGAATTCGGTTCGGTGCTGCTGCCGGTCGCTTGAACTGAGAAAACAATGTACCAGGATTTGTTAATTGTTAACAAATGTAAAGTTGAATATGATGAAATCAATTTGTTTTTAATAGTTAATAAATGAAATTAATATTTTTTAACGGTTAATCAATTATGTTGACAGAAATCAAATATTTCTTAACGACTAACAAATTTTGTAACAGTTAAGGAATATTTAAGGAAAAGTGCCAACTAAATATATTTCTTTACTACGGATAAACTATTTTCTCGGTGTGTCAGAATCTTGAGAATTCTCGAAAATCTTATTTCTTTATAATAGATCAATTATATTTTTCAACGACACGAAATATTCGTGTCACGCATTTTACGACGGCATCGCGATTCGATCGTTTTCGATTTCTTCTCGAGAAGCAACGGTTTTTTCTACACGTATATTTTTTTTATGGCAATGTCTCGTATATCGGTTCTTCGCTGAAGGACACCACATATATATATATATATATATATTCGTCTAATATCATAGGATATATTTTATACACGTATATCTGTATGTGTGCGTGTGTGTGTGGGCATCACGAAAAATTCGACGATGAGAGTCGTTTTATTTTACAGTTAGACAAATATCGTCAATCTCCGGAGTTCTCTTCGTGCGAGACACAGAAGTGACACACATTATAAGCACACAAACACACACACACACACACACGCACACAGTTGCATGGGGGAGCCATATGACACGGAGTTGACCAGTAAATCGTGTCAAATCCTCGACGATGGTGAGAGTCGCGAGAGCACATGTACATGCGAGAGAGTTCGATGGAAAAAAATAAGACGAGGAAGGTACTATGAAGAGCACATATTATAGTTGGAAGATGCGAGAACGGCGAGTGCGGTATCTATCTGGGTAAGCGATTGCTCGTATGGGTGCCACGCACGTTCGATCCTATGAATAAATTATTCATCTTAAATTCCGGTGTTGAGTCTCTTCGGCTTCTCTACGGTGTCCTAAAAAAAAAGGAAAAAAAAATTGACCCGAAGTTTCATCTTTGGAAGATGCGTGAGAGAATCGATCGGAACTGAAGGCAGCATTTCCGATATTTCGAAATATCGTGTATCGCGGATACACGCTCGTGAGGTTACGAATTTACCATAAACCAAACCAAACTGAAAAAAAATGATAAACCCTGTCGATTTCTCGTCGGTGCAACGTTTCTTTTTTCAGCAAAAAAAAAACGTATAATCATCGATGTATTCAGACGCTGAGAATTGGCCGCGAATTCACGAATCATAAGAATCGTGGAAATTTAATTCACGGCAATGAAATTGGGGTCCGTGCAATTTCACGAAAATCTCACGATTCTTTATCACGACATATAACCAAGGCGTTATAAAAACAATAATTTTTGACAACTCAATTTTTATTGAACATGCAGAATCGGCTAATTACACGATATTTGGAAATTGTAAACTAAAAAAGTGAGGCGATCGAAGAAAAGGTCACTGGGTCACGCTAAAAATAAAGTTGTCATATTCGTCCGTAAAGTCTTCGTTACACGCACGATTTCTTAAATATCCTTATGTAAATGAGAAGGCTCGATTTCCGTTTGATTCATTGATCTACCGACTCCTTCTTCGCCTCTGGAATTTCTTCTCAGTGAGAGACTCCTCGACGCGCGAGATTTACACGTGTGTTGTGCCAAGGCTGCGAGTATTTCATTCAAGAAGTATACATTCCGCGGATGCGTTAATTATCGTTGCGAGCGGAGAATCTCGCGATCAGAGAGTACTTTCTCGAATTCCAAAATCAAACCCAACGATTTGTCTTAGTTTGAAAATCTACAGACTCTTGAACCAAGGGATTGGAAATTTGGAAATCTAACCCCTTTTTTAGATTCTTTCTTTTTTGATAGGGTACCGAACAATTCGATAAATGTGGCGTTTACGACCATTAAGGGGTTACATGGATTTGAGAATTTCAAAAAATCCATTTTTTTAACACAGTACGATACGTCTAGAACATTTTCTCAATGTTTGAAGTCAATCGAATTAAGAGTTTAGGTGGGAGAGAGAGAGCCTTTGGCAATTTTCCTCATTAGACTAAACCGATCGTGAACCGGAAACTTTAATCGCTTTTTTCCGAAAACACTATTTTTGGAATCGGTGGATACGATTTCTCAAAAACTAATGCACCAATCTTATTGAAATTTTCCACACCAAAAATTGTGTACACAAATTGGAGACAAGGACATTTACGAAAGTGTCTCTAGTTTAGTCTTCTTCCAAAAAGTTGTCAAATAAATGGACATGAAACTCACAACACGCATTGCCGAGCACATGTAGTTTCCAAATGTAACGTTAACTTTGCAGTCATGATTTTTGGGGCGGAATCGAAATAAAACAATTCGAAAAAATCTTAACGGTAAAAATTTAAAAAATGGTGAAATCAAGTGAAAATTGTCAACAAAGCGAAATTATGAACTAACAGAATATTTAAAAAAATAAAAAGTTCTCCGCGGCGAATTTTTTCACTGAGCACATAGTGACATTCTTGTGGTTACCTGTTCACTAACAAACCGTTAAAAATGAACTCGCCAAGTACTTTTTATTTTTTTGATTATTTTGTTGATTGATAATTACTATTTGTTGACAATTTTCATTTGATTTCACTATTTTCAAAATTTTTACTGTTAAGATTTTTTCTAATTGTTATATCTCGACTCCGCCCTAAAAATCATGATTGCAAAGTTAACGTTACATTTGGAAACGATATGTGTTTGGCAATGCGTGTTGTGAGTTTCATGTTAATTTATTTCACAAATTTTTGTAAGAAAACTAGACTAGAGATACTTTCGTAAATGTACTTGTCTCCAATTTTTGTACACCATTTTTGGTGTTTTTGGGGGGTGATTTGTTCACTTTTTGCAAAGTGTTTCATTCAGTTTTTGAATTTTACACAATTAATAATTCCATTCAATTATATAATTGAATCTTATTTATAATTTCATGTTATTATATGATTTTTATATAATTTATAATTTTGCTTATCCGAAGGACTGCAAAAATTATATTTTAGTCACCAAATCATCCATCGGCGAGAGAATCATAAACCTCATTATGGATAGAATTTTTACCAGTGCGCAGCAAACAAAATGCTGTAAAATCTGAGATTCATGGTTTTTCCATAAATTATCATAAATAATAAAGAATTATCCATCTCATAACCGATAGTCCTTTTTTTAAGTAGGTTACGATATCTAATCCGTATCTAAATTTCCGCTAAACCATTTATTGGATTAAAAAAACAAAAAAAAAATGTACCCGTCTTTGGCATTTTGTGAACAGCTTTTTTCTAGATTTTAATATTACCTGCAAGAATCTACAAAGATGTATATTATATTATATTATTTATTTCATTTGGATATATAATTTTTATGTAATTATAATAATTTGATGGACTACACAAGTGATATTTGAAACAAAAACGTCCATCGATGAGAGAGAAAATCATAAACCTCAATAAGGATAGTATTTTGTCCATTTCGCAGTGAATAAAATGGTATTGTCCATTACGCAGCGAACAAAATGCTCTTGTCCATTACGTAGCAGACAAAATTATTCATTGTGCAGTGGACAAAATAGTATTAACATTGACGTTTACAACTTTTTTTTCAACTAACATCAAAAGTGGGATTCTGGATACAAAATCTTCCATTGATGAGTAAAAAAATTATAAACCTCATCATGGATAGAATTTTGACCAGTGCGTAGCGAACAAAATACTATAAGAACGAAAGTTGACATCAATGAGATTAAGTATAACATTAAATTGAATGTTCTAAAATTTTTCTGACAGATCACAAAAAATTCTAAATGAATTTTCCTGATAGATCACGGAAAATTCAAAATTATCACATTCCACCAGCACAAACTACTTAACCAATTTTTTCGGTAAAAAATGTAAATATTCTTTTTGAATTTTAATTGATTGATCAAATAATTTCTATTAGTGCTTATATATTTTCGCTGTTTCTATTTACGATGAGTGTCGTCAAACCACCGTTAGAATTAAAGTATTTTTTAATAATTAATTGAAATAAACTGAAACAAAGACAACAATATATATATATTAGGGTGGTCCTAATTTAGGGTATGTTGTTTTTTCTTTTGACGATAGTGTTAAACTGGTTTCAAATAAATATATAAAAACTCATACCAAATTTCAGCTCGATATCTCAATTTTAACCTGGCCCCTACGGCAGTCAATGTTTTAAAAGGGAAATACGTGTATTTTATACGGTCAATGATCTGAACACTTTTTCAACTTAGTAAATATTGATAGAAAAATTTGAAACTTGGTACATATATTCCTCATAGTATAAGGTATAATTGTAGTATTTTGTCAAATTTTTCATTCTCGATTTTGGATATACGCTCCTGCTCTAAAGTTTGGATACATTTGTCGATATTTCTTGCAGCACTAGAAGTTGCATAACTCCGTCAAAAAAAGAGATAATCGAACTTTTGAGAAAGGGTTTTGACGGGAAAGAATTCAGCACCATTTTCTATTTTTAAAATATTTTTTAGGATTTTTTTTCGATCCGGTATGCACTTTTGAATGTGACCGTTTTTTGGCTTTTTTTCGACCATCGAGAATTGGATGCATAACTTGAGGACATTTTTTTTTTTGTCTTTTTTATGTACGGTACATTCAAAAAGGTTAGCAGACGCTTCATTTTTGTCTTTTCAAAATTTTCGTACGATTTTTTCTCGCAAGGTTATTTCACTTTTGGCTAAAAAAGACAAATTTTGAAAGATGCAACGTAACTCAAAAACTATAGGGTTGAAGAAAAAATGTCAAGTATAAAAAAACGTAGCGTAGGTATACACGAAATCGCTTGGAATTATTTTAGAATTTTTCTATGAAATTTTTTTCAAAAATATTTTCACCCGCAAGTCGATAGTTGACATTTCAGAGAAAAATTGTATTTGATTGAAATTTCCGTACTTTGTGGTACAATAAAAATCTGAAAATATTCAGCAACATTTGGCATGCTATGAACAACAATTATCAGTCCTAATATTGCTCAAAAGTTATTAATAAGTTGTTTAATAAATTGTTTAAACAATTTTTTAATGACTTTTGGGCAATATTATTGTTGATGAACAATGGTCATTAATTATTATTGATATGGTTGTTTATAGCGTGCCAAATGTTAGCGAATTTTTTCAGATTTGTGAAGTTAGTCAAATCGTGCGAAAAGCGTGCGCGAAAAATTATAGAAAGAAAGATCGTCGAAATTGTAGAAGAAAAACAGTTTAAATTCGATATTGTCCACATTTAAAGAGCTGGAGCTTTCGTTTGGGGACTAATGGAAAGAGAAAGAAATAACGAACACTACGTATGTTTAAAAAGAAATTTAAACCTCATATTTGATTCAATATCGAGAAACTATATTTTATTATTTAGATATACTTCTGTGTATAGGCAAGTTCCTTCCGGCGTAGAGAGTCAGCTCAGCTTCGAGACGGTGATGTTTGGTAGGTAAATGTACTTGTCTCAAGTCGCTATCGCGATTCTTGATACATTTTTTTTATCGAGCTCAACGAAATGCTTAAGATGTATGTCCCTAGACCAGAATACCGCCCTACACGGTTCATTTTTATGTGCTCAAAATTTAGAATAGAATGATTGATTTATATTTAAAAAAAAGAGAGAGAGAGAGGGTATGCTTTTTATAGCCTTTGAAACCCATGAAACCCCTTGAACCGAGAAACGCTGAATGTGAACCGCGAGTATCAAATGTCCTTTGCAGACGTGAAAGGGCACCTGATCCTCTGGGTCTATCGATACAAAAGAGCTATCGATCTCGCACTCGCACACAGAAAGCGAGAGAAAGATTGAGAAAGGGAGAAAGAGAGACCCGCAAAAGAAGGAGCGCTTATTTAACGGTTTATCGTGGAATGTGCGTGTCGACGGAATCTCCACACACGACAAATGACCAAGACGAAGTCAGTAGTATATAGGTGACGTTAGCGCAAGTGACGCACCCATACAAGTATACGGACGCACACGCACAGGTATCTCAATGTTGGGCTGACGCCAGCGAGATTTTCGCATGAAAAGAGGAAGCCGCGACCGCGCCTTCCCATGACCCCGAAGCAGCACAGGTACGGCTCTTTAAGTTCCTATTGTGATGCTCTATGCTGTTTCAAATTCCTGAGTGACAAACGCCGCGTTCAGTCACCTTGAACGCACGAGTAAGATAAGTTGTGTAAGGAACACACGGAAAGGACGGAGACGTATATGATGGGATGAGGACGTGAGGCGGAAAGACGCGGAAAAAGCTAGCCGAAGATGAGCGACGGACTTTCTCCGCTGGAATAAGATGCGCGACCGGTCGGCGATCCGAGAGAGGGAAAGACAAACTTAGGATTCACGGTTGGAATCAAAAAATGGTCTATCTGGAAATAAATTCTGGTGAATAGGTATAATAAGAATTTAAGCATAATAATGAATCGCCTTCATTGATGAATTTTTAATTGACACAATCGAATTTCTAAAGTTGATCTATTGGTAATGCGCCATCAGCAAACACCTCTCACTATAACAACACATGAAACAGACTGAATCATCATGATCGCGATAGATGGATAGATAGATAGATAGATAGATAGATAGATAGATAGATAGATAGATAGATAGATAGATAGATAGATAGATAGATAGATAGATAGATAGATAGTGTCCGCACGCACAGTACAATTCGTCTTATTTGTTGCGAATCAACCGGGAAAAAGGTTAGGAGGTGCAATAAATGTCTTACCTCGCCGTCTCGCGAGATCGAGGTGAAAAGAAATATTCAGGAAAATAAAAAGGAAAAGCAAACTCCCGGAGAAAAGATTTATTTGATTGTACCGCTTCCAATGAATAGTGGCCTAATAAATCTCTTATTAAGCCGGTATTTCAATAAAATTTTATTTATTTCAAATAAATTTATTTGAATCAAATAAATTCTTTTTCTGGGTGCAGAGTGATGTTTCGCCTGCAAGGGATTAAGAATAAGAAAATGTTGGAATATTCAAAAAGAAAAATGTACGAAAAGAAGGATCAAGATGGGAAATTGGGAAATGAAATGATTGGAAAATTGTCGATTTTACGATAGAGCAGATGTTGCTTAAGAAGGAATAGAGAAAAATAATAATACGTACTGAAAATACTTATGACTAAAATAAAATGTACGTTATTTTGTTTCGAAACGTTTAAGAATATATAAAACTATGGCTGATTGCTTTTCCACCAAAGGCCCGGAACTTCTGAGGACCTTCCGGATATAAAAACATTAAATTGATTGCTGGCAGCGTTTGCAGCTGGCTCGAAAATAAAAATAAAAATGTACGCGTTCCGTGCGCGACAGAACAGATAGATAGATAGATAGATAGATAGATAGATAGATAGATTGATTGATTGATTGAGTAGGTTTATTCATGCCCGAGTATGTACTAGGCGAAAAATTACAATAAAACATTTCGAATAGGAGCAAGTAGCGCAGTAATTATTGAAGGCTCGATATAAAGAAAGTGGCGAAAGATTTGTACATATAAAACAGAAATTTAAAGAATATTAAAATATTGAGATATAGAACAAAATAAAATACGAATATAAAAATGAAGTGTAGTACAACAAAGTGGCAGCAATTAAGCAGCAAATTTACAATGGCGTTTATAACTATAAAACAACACTTATGACTACGAACAAGTGCGGCTAGTAAAGACGAGCTCAGCTAACGTTCGCTAAGCTCAATTTCAGAGAAGTAGGTAAAGATGACTGTTTTGAAGATGGGTAAGGATGGTGAGGCGCAGATGTTTGGTGATAGAGAATTCCTGAGGTTGGAGGCGGAAGGTGCGTGAAGGGACAGTGGAGTGAATTGGGCGCTGAGGAACGAAGCGGTGAATGAAAAAGTCATTGTAGAGATAGGAGGGCGAACGAGAATGGAGAAGACGATAGATGAAGCAAGCTAGGAAGTAATGCCTCCTGTTCTTGACCCGGAGCCACTTGAGACAGTGTCTGAAAGGAGTGATGAGAGATAGAGAGGAGAGAGAGAGAGAGATAGAGAGATAGAGAGAGAGAGATGTCGGATCAGTTTGACAGACTCCACGGGGAGTTCAATCTAAACAAAAATTTGGCGAGTCTGAATCACGTTTGTGACCAGCACGCGAAAGTCCACGAGGTTATCCCTCATTTTCGCCAATATGTCGGCTCACGTCCACCGGTGATCATTGTATATTTGATAAGCTTACAACGCCAAACGTTCTATGTACATTGTAGGCGCACGTAGCGTGAGAATAGAACTCCCGGCGATGCAAAACTTTCTCCATTTCGAACCGATGGCAAACACGAGAGTCGAACGGCCACCGTGAAGTCCATCATCCTTTTCTCCTTCTTCATCTCCTTCGATCATTATTTAAATTTTAACGATCGAGAATCCAGCGAATGATTGGTCAAGGCTCCCGAATGCTTTCAGTGTAGATTTCATCCCATTAAGGGGACCGAGTCAGTGTCAAAACGCCGATTGTTGAACATAAATATAAATGTTCGTTGAATACGTGTAAACATGTCCAATGGTCCGTCATTTGAAGTATCGACTGAACAAAATTTCAACGCTAGTTAGAACCCTTAAGGTACAGCGGTTCTCTCATAAATCAATTTTTGAGTGTCTCTACGATGTGCACGATCCTGACCAAACCGCTTGACGGATCTTATTCTACGATATCTGATTTTTTTTGCCACGCTATTTGATACAGGTTTGACAAAGAAGAAATGAGGATTATAATACATGAATCATTAAAACTACTCCAACTTGGTCTTCAAGAAACTGTCGCAGGTGACAGTTGAGGGACAGTAAAATATTATTTTCAATTACATATTCAAAGGCTTTGTACATGCAACCATCAGCAAGACACATTTAAAAGTACTTGTTGCTCGTACTTGAAAAAGTACTTGAAGTACAGAAAAGTATTTTTAATTTTAAGTACAATACTTGAAGTACAGACCAAGTACTTCAAAATTTAAATATAATCCTTAAAATACTTTTTAAGTTCTTAAAGTACGTCGCACGTACCGGGTACTTCAAGTACTGTCCAGCTCTAATCCCAAAAATATGTCAGGTTAAAAAAAAAAATTCAAAAATGTATGAAATTACACAAGCTTTTGTTTTTTCCGGGTAGAAAAAAAAATCCAATCCCTCCTCTTCACAATTATCGGAGGTTGTATATTCGCGCAAGCTTCATTCCATATCCACTGATTAATTTTTATTCTGCGTCGTTTATCTTTAAAACAGGCAACAATTTATTATCTCCCGAAGCCCCGTGTCCACGGTTGGCATAATTTATACCGGTTCGGGGAAAGTTGAAAATCCGTAAAATCGGTCACCAACACGATTTCAAACCCGGAGTTACATGGGAGGGCTTCGGAAATCATTGTACTCTTGACTCAGATCTCTCCACGTAATATGTCAAGTAACGCCGTCACGGAGCTTATTTGACATTCAAAAAACATATTTCTAGAATGTAAAAAAATGTGGTGGCAAAATGGATTTTTTTTATCCATGCAAGATTTTCGTGCTTTTCGCCATATGCGTGGATAGCCGAAAAGTGACCCTTTTCACTCTTAGCTGTCAAAAAATAGCCTCCTTTTGGCCATCCACGCATATAGCGAAAAGACACTGAAATCTCCCATGGGGAAAAAAAAGATCGTGTGCAACGCGGGCCAGAGATTCGTCTTTTGTCTCGCGTGGTTGCGGCCCTCACTTCGCTCGTTGCGACAAAATCCCCGCTTGAGAAAATAGTATTTTGTGCATGTAGGGCCAGAGATAAGTATTTTTGTCGAGCGTGAAGTTTGCCGCAACGAGCGAAGCGAGGGCCGCAAACACGCGAGACAAAAGACGAATCTCTGGCCCGCGTTGCACACGATCTTTTTTTTCCCCATGGGGAAATTTCCCCTCCGGGGAAAAAAGAACCGAACTCGTCTGTTTTCGCCCTTTGCTGTCAGAAAAGAGTCACTTTTCGGCTGTCTACGCATATGGTGAAAAGCGCGAAAATCTTGCATGGGTGAAAAAAAACTTATCTCTGGCCCTAGATGCACAAAATACTATTTTTGTCATGTTGTCTCGTTATTATCTATTGGTAGTTATTTTTCATATAAATCACTACCAATAGATAATAACGAGACAACACACACGGTAACATTCTACAATCCCCATGGCTTCTGAAGACATCAGGCAAATCTTAAAACTTCACAGAATTCTCTAAATTCAGGTTTGATTTCGAGAAACTGAATAAAATCAAAATGTCACGACGGAAATGTAAGACTAGGGGAATATTTGAAGCATTCGAAAAGTAAAAAAAAGATCATTCGACGATACGAAATAGCGTAACATACCAAGCAACAGCAATTTTTTCTGGAAGTGATGAAAAAACATAAAAAATGATATTCTGGAAAATAAACAAATTTAAAAAGGAAATATTGTTGATTCATTAATATCTTATATATTTTAGAAATAATAGTCAACTTTCTTTTTTCTTTCTCTCTTCATTAAAAATGTAAAAAACTAGAGATTTACAAATAATAGAAATATTTAAAAAGTACCTAAGAACAACTTAAACGAGCTTATAAATTTACATTGGTTATAAAAATACGTATTTCCTTATAGTATACCAAAATTTTTGCTCCGCGACTAAAAAAATGAGGCATCAATTTTTTCCTGCATCCTCCTAATATTCTCCTTCTGATTCAGAAAAGGATTACTCAGCGAGAGCATTAGTCTCCCAAGAAACATTTCAATCAGTTACCAATCAGATGTGCCGCCTCCTCTAATAACTTTAAATACACACACGGGACCACGAATGATGAATATACACACAATTCTCACTCGTGCGAAGCGAATTATGTTTTTAAAAAAAGTGAGACACGAGAGAGTAGAAAAGAAGTCTTATCTCGTTTCTCGCGGTCTCGTGAGATGGAGAACTTTCTCCGTGGTAACAGGGAACGCACGAGCGAACGCCGGCATCGATACATGTATGTATATAGTAAGTAGGTATACATATATCTAATTCAGCGCCGAAATTGTTCGGGCATATATATGAGGCATTCTTCGTCAATTCCGCCACTTTTTGCTTCGACCCTCTCAGATCCGTCTCATAACTTGTCACAGTTTAGTCCCACTTGAAAGTAGTCTCTGTGATTTTTTTCAGATTTTTTAAGCGGTTAATTGAGGAGTTATATTTTAAAGAATCTTCGAATCCATATAGCTTAAAATGGAGAGGATGTACGAAAAAAATATTTTTACAAAAAAATTATGTTGTATTTCTATTCGTGTTGCAAATACTATTTTCTGCAAGAAAAAATGAAAATTAATTTTTTTCGCACGGTCGGACACCTTCAATTTTGTTGTCAATTTTATACAATCTCTAAGAGTATTAGTGGGACGGACAGAAAAATCGAATATATATATATATATACGCGTGAGAAGAGTTTTCTCATCTTCTCGCATAAACGGCAGTCATCTCGTCGTCGATTGGCCGGCAACTTATCGTTCGATCTGAAAACGGAAATTCGCTCTTGGCGAAGTCCGTCAGGATCGGTTCATCGAAAGTACGGGCATCGGAACAAGTTAGACACGCCACAGTTATCGGTAATCGCGACCTACGAGCGCGGAAGAAAGGAAGATCCTCGTCGGGACGCCAACTCTCGCATCCAGATAACGAGAGGATATTCTGGTATCGACTATCTTGAGACTCTAATCGCCAAGATAAATACTTTACTTCATCGTATGTGTGTATACAGATTTTCTGGGGCTTTAAAGAGAAGAGACTTGTCGGTAAGCGGAACGATGGTACACAAGCGGGTTGTAATGGAACACTTTCCTCTCCCCGACGCCGAGGCGAGAGTGAACTCGGTGTAGGATCGAGGTCAGGTCAAGGCCCCCGAGTCCACCGAGCGCAGACTCTGCTGTAGTCACTTGGATTCATCCTTTTCGTCTTGATTCGTATCTTCTTCATTTTCTTATTCCACTTTTTCATCCTCTTAATTTTACGCTTCCCCTCTAGTCTCAATCTTCATTATTCTTATCATCTTCGTCCAAACTTATAATGGAATAAATGAAGCAAGAAATTAACGAAGAAATTCTCTTTGAACGGCGATAATTTGTACGTGTGCATGGATTAATGATATCGTTCTAATGATTGAACTCTGAGTCTTTAGCTCGATAAATAGTAACTTCAATTATTCGTATCCGTGTCCATAAAAAAGATTGAGGATACAGTAGTCTGCAACGATGTTAAGAGTTCGATATCCAAAATTAATTCCACACCAGAATTTCAAGCCCACTATATCGTATGTCTTCAATTCCTTTTCCATCATAATGTATTCACATAAATTTTAATCATCAGACATATCACTTCTGTGTCGTTAAATGCCTAATAAGAAAAAAATATCCATTTATAGGCATATCAGATTAGGATATAGAATGAAATTTTCGTAGGAAACGAAATCTCCATCGAGCAACCTCATTCCTGCGACTCTGTGACTTTTTTATTTTATATTTTTTTTAATTCCACGTCGCTTCTCATCGAGAATTGTCGTATAAAAAGATAATATTATCGAGAGCAGAGTTTCAAACCGTAAGTCTCAGTTACGATGATTTGATCGGAATCATCGGATCAACATTGGTCGAAATTTTTGATATTAGCATATCCTACAATTATTTTACGAAGTTGCTAACGAAATTTTTTCTAACTCTTACTTGACACACTTCTGCAGAACAACGTACTTGACACACTGGGGTCGTTTGTACTCCAGCGATAAAAATTCTTGTAAAAAATATACCCCTTAATACTTCAACTTTCAATTTTTTTTGGAACTTGTTAAGAGGTTACTTCCTAAAGTTACACAGGATTTACAGTAGAATATAAAAGTTCAATATGAAAACAAAATTTAACAAGCACACTTCGCCTACTCGTCCGGGGGCTTCACCCCCAAAACCACCCCCCGCGCATCGCGCGCCGTCGTCGTCGCGCTCCGTATTCTTGATCATTGTCTTGATTTATTCCGTTATGATCGAATATATTTTGAATGTTGGTTAACATGTTCCTCAGGAATGTTTTAATAGGCACTCACACCGTAATTCAAACTCTTTGATTCATTGTGAACATCGATTAATTATTCTGATAAATTATATTAATCATTATTAATTACAGATTTGAATATAATCAATTTTTTCATATTTTTTTCGAAGAGTACATTGAAAAAAAAACAAAAATTACATCCTAGCAAATTAGAATATCTTAGTTATTGTGGGAGTTATGATTATTTTAAGAATATTTTTCCAAAAATCAATAACTTCGGTATGGTTTAAGATCGACAGCTAAAAATGTACATGGATACTTTTTTTTGCATGTATAATAACATATTAAAAAATAACGGAAAATCAAAGGGGGTCACCGACAAAACGTCGTTGAATTGACATGGAATGACTCATATACATGTATACATACGAATATTCCACTACAGTGGACGCTCCCACAACTTAACGCTTCACTGAGAGAAAAAACCATGGTGTGCTCAAAGATCCGCCATGGTAAAAGGGGTTATAGTATGGTTAACCATATTCTATGGTTGGCATAGCAATAATATAATAAGCGCTACCATACTTGTACAGTTGGTTGTACCAGACCACTGGAATGGTCCCTACAAACATACAGCATAACTGATCGTGATGTGTACTATTGCAAAGAACTTTACAAAACGTGTATGGTTGGCCAAATACATCCATTGAGTCGTAAAGAAGACTCAAACATTGACACTCGCAGTATATTTTTGTGTTAATTAAAAATTACCCAGAAAAAAGATCTAGTACATTTAACTGAATCCTAGTCAAGCCAAATAAATTTTTTTAATTGTAGGTTGGCCTAATACAACTCTATTCATGTCAACGAATTTTTTTTTTTTAATGACCTACTAGGAAATTATATTGCGATCTAATACATTTTTATTTAATATTAATAAATATTATTTCAAACTGAACAAATATGTATTAAAAAAATCCTTTTTTTTTTAAATATTTACACAATGTATATTTTTAAACATTTCAACCTTTGAATGTATAGCTACAAATGTGAAGTCTACAATTTCGTAAAGCTTCGTCTTTTCATTAACAGAAGGGAAAAGAAAAAATACCCTTTTTTATGGGAATCCTTTTCGGGGATTCGACCATCTTGCGTTTTGCCGCAATGTTCAATGTATTAAATATCCATACTGAAAAATAAAGCTACCAAACATAGACGAGCTTGGAAAGGATATAGGCGTCGAGAGGCAGGTTCGCTTGTGCGAGAGGTAGCCACCTGGCGGATTTTTGAGGTACTGGCAAATCTGCAGATAAAACCATGGCGAGCTCAAAGATCCCGCGTCATGGTAAAAGGGGTTATAGTATGGTTAACTATTTTCTATAACTGGACAAATAATAATGTGATCGCGCTTATTATATTATTGCTTGTCAGGTCATAGAATATAATAAGCGCTACCATATTATTGCTTGTCCAGTCATAGAATATGGTTAACCATACTATAACCCCTTTTACCATGACGGATCTTTGAGCTCACCGTGGTTGTCAGTACCCCAAAAATCCGCCAGGTGGCTACCTCTCGCACAAGCGAATCTGCCTCTCGACGCCTATATCGTTTCCAAGCTCATCTATGTTTGATATCCTTATTTTTCAGTATGGATATTTAATACATTGAACATTGCGGAAGAATGCAAGATGGTCGAATCCCCGAAAAGGATTCCCATAAAAAAGGGTCTTTTTTCTTTTCCCTTCTGTTAAAGAAACGACGAAGCCTTACGAAATTGTAGACTTCATATGTGTAGCTATACATTCAAAGATTGAAATGTTTAAAATATATATTGTGTAAATATTAAATAAAAAAATCATTTCATTTAAATACATATTTGATCAGTTTGAAATAATATTTATTAATCTTCGGATGAATATGGTAAGATGTACCATGTACGGAAGTGTAGTGCACGATAGAATGTGTAAAATAGAACAAGCGGGCTAAGCGAATAACCATATCGTATGGTAAACCCTACTATCATGTAGTGCATTTTTCAAAACACGGTATGTATGTTACAACTACGTGTGCTATGTGAATCAATTTCTTGCTCTTTTGATACCGTATGGTGGGTGACGGCAAAGTCACAATGAATTTTCTAAGAATTCATTGTCATTCGATAGTTTCGAGTGCAATATGTTTAGTTGCTCGATACATTGTCTGCTCAAACATAAGAAGATGTTGGGTGGAACCCCGAAAATTCGGTTACCCGTACCATAATTTTATAGGTTGGGATTACCATAAATTATTGACAAACCCTGTGGGGAACATATTATATGGTAAAATATGGTTCTACGAACCATATTTTTCTCTCGGTGGTGTTCAGGACCGGAAACGCTCCCATAACTTAACGTTCCCCTAATTTTCCCACTCTCGTATTTCAACGCATGCGTACTGCCTTTTTTATTGTAGCATGCATAGAACAAGCGCGCGAAATTCAACCTGAAATTCGTACCTATGTGTTATAGCCATATATACATTTCAAAATCTGACAGCAATATATTTTGCAAATTTTTTGAAGTTTGATAAGAATTTTATGTTAATAACTCTGGATGAAAAGAATTGAACAGAATAGTATTTTGTGCATCTAGGGCCAGAGATAAGTCTTTTTGTCGAGCGTGAATTTGCCGCAACGAGCGAAGCGAGGGCCGCAACCACGCGAGACAAAAGACGAATCTCTGGCCCGCGTTGCACACAATCTTTTTTTCCCCATGGGAGATTTGAGTGTCTTTTCACTATATGCGTGGATAGCCAAAAAGAGTCACTTTTCGGCTGTCTACGCATATGGTAAAAAGCACGAAAATCTTGCATGGGTGAAAAAAAATACATTTATCCGTTTGTTGAAACGCGCGAGATACATTTTTCTAGAAAATGTTATATACAAAGTTGCATATATATGTGTCATTCCATATCAATTCAACGACGTTTTGACGGTGACCCCTTCAATTTTTAATATGTTATTATACATGCAAAAGGAATGTATATGTTATTATACATGCATTGGAATCCATGCCAATGTTTAGCTTTCTATTTTAACCAAGATATTGTAATTGGTCATGAGGCCATTTTTTTATTTTTCAATGTACTTTTTGAAAAAAATATTAAAAATTACAAAAAACAAATTTTTGATGTCGTTTTAACTGTTTTAAGCTTAAAAATTAGATTTTCTTTCAATGGGACCCCTTCGATTTTTTTCAAAAAAAATTATAAAATTCTACGTATAAAAACAACATTTTTGAGATTTTACCGAAGAGAGGATTCGAATAACTTCTTACCGAAAAAAAAAAATTTCAAATTTTGTTTTCGTAGTTTCGATCTTTTTTCCTTCTATGACTACAATAGTTGATTTCAATTATGTTAAAATAAATAATCCAACTTGCCTCACATATTTCCATTGTAAATTATAATAGGTAACATCAAGAATTAGAATGGAAATATGTGAGGCAAGTTGAATTATTCATTTTAACATAATTGAAATCAAATATTGTAGTCATAGAAGGAAAAAACATCAAAATTATGAAGAAAAAAAAATCTAAAAAAAATTTTTTCGACAAGAAGTTATTTGAATCCCCTCTTCAGTGAAATCTCAAAAATTTTGTTTTTTTACGTAGAATTTTATAATTTTTTTTGAAAAAATCAAAGGGTCCCATTAGAAGAAAATCCAATTTTTTAGCTTAAAACAGTTAAAAAGACATTGAAAATTTGATTTTTTTAATTTTTAATCTTTTTTTCAATAAGTACATTGAAAAATATAAAAAAATGACCTCTTGACAAATTACAATATCTTGGTTAATATAGAAGTTTGTAGAATGTAGAAGCATGTAGAAAATTTTTTTTTCCAGCGGAGTCTCTATACAGCAAAGATCTTGCTTATACACAGGAGTACATCTATATAAAGTAATTCATTTTCTCGATTATACTCGAAATATACGGTGTAGAAAATTTTAAAAACTCACGTATTGTTCCTTATTTTTTTCTCTTTCCAGAAATACCCAAATGAATCGTATAGGTGTTTGCATATGGAAGGTATCGAATTTATTTCTTTATTTTCCAAATTTTACGACGACCATGATTTTTCGCACAACGAATTCCCACTGCCACGAGCCAAACCCTATAGTTGACACAGTTTCCATGCTCAGTGATTGGCTCGTGGTCAGACGATAAAGCAAATCACACAGAAATATATCTTCACACCATCTGACAACAGATCAAACAACTAAAGTTCGGGTGCTAGGCTAAGCGCTAATATCACGAAACGATGAAACAAACCCACGATCGGTATGTGCGACCGTGTAAGAACCAAACAGAAACTTACGCACGATCATGTATAACCTAAAAAATAAATATCGGTGCAGCATCTTCCTGAGTAACTTTTTATTTACTAATTGCAGTGTCGATTGTATTTATTTGATTATGAAACGTGCATCGAGTTAATATACATACCGTCGCATTTGTTTCAGTTTATTTTTATTTATTGATTCGAAAAATATTTTTATTTTAACGGTGGCTTGACAACACTCATCGTTAATAGAAATTATTTGTTTACAAAAGTGCATCGAGTTAATGTGTAACAACCATATTTACAGTTTGTATCGAAAAAATTGGTGTAGTGATTTGTGCTGTCGGAATATTATAATTTATTTACTTGAAGTTTCGAACGTACCATTGAACAAAAAAAAATGATAAATTTATTCTCTCAACGCAAAATTGAAAGGCTTTGCCAATGCTTGGTAAATAATTCGTGTAAATTATCGTGGAAAGCGGTCTAAGAATAATTTACCAAAGATTTCCAGAGACTTTCAATTCTTCATTAATGTAACATGCTCGTCGTTTATTCGTTCAAATGAACTTTCGAAATATCAAGTACATAATAATTTCAAATTTATTGTGATCCGACAGAAAAATTTATTTAGAATTTATTGTGATCTGTCGAAAAATAATGTATTTAGAAATCATTATGATCTGTCGGAAAATTTTTATGTCATACTTGATACTATTAATATCAATATCAGTATTTATAGTATTTTGTTCGCTGCGCACTGATCATAATTCTATTTATAATGAGGTTTATAATTTTTTCACTCATCGATGGAAGATTTTGTATCCAGAATCCACTTCGTGATGTTAGTTGAAAAAATGTTGAGAACCTCAATGTTAATACTATTACATCCATAGCACAATGAAGAATTTTGTTCACCGTGCAATGGACAATAGCATTTTGTTCATTGCAACATGGAAAATTCTATTCATAATGAGGCTTATGACTCTTTTATTCATCGTTGGTAGTTTTTGTATACGGAATCTAATTTGTGGCATTAGTTGAAGAAAAAAAGTTATAAACCTCAATATTAATAGCATTTTGTCCCCTACACGATGAAGGAAATTCTATACATATTGAGGCTTATGATTTTCTCTCTCATCGATGGACGTTTTTGTTTCAAATATAATTTGTGTATTTCAGCGAGCAAACAAATTTCTATAATTACATGAAAATTATACATTTCAATGAAATTAAAAATAACATATTATACTATATACGTCTTTATGGATTCTTGCAGATGATACTAGCTTCAGAAAAAAAGCTGGTCGCGAAACGCCAAAGCTGCATACTACACGTTTTTTTTAAACCAATAAATGATTTAGCGGGAATGTAGGTAAGGATTGAATATGGCAGCATACTTAAAAAGAGAACCATCGGTTATGAGGTATATGATTTTTTATCATTCATGGTATTTAATGAAAAAACCAATAATCTCAGATTTCATAGTATTTTGTTTGCTGCGCACCGGTAAAAACTCTATCAATAATGAGGCTTATGATTTTTTAACTCATTGATGAACGTTTTTGTATCCAAAATATAATTTGTGGAGTTAGGTAAAAAATAATCATGAACCTTAGTATAAATAGCATTTTTTCACTGCACAATTAAGAAAATTCAATCTATATTGAGGTTTATGATTCTTTCTCGCATCGATGGATGATTTGGTGTCTAAAATATAATTTTTGCAGTCCATCGGACAAGCGGAATCATAAATTATATAAAAATAATATAATTACAAGAAATTATAAATAATATTCAATTATATAATCAAATGGAATTACGAATTATGTATAGCTGAAGAACCGAATGGAAACACTTCGCAAAAAGTAGACAAATCACCCCCAAAAACACCAAAAATGGTGTACAAAATTTGGAGACAAGTACATTTACGAAAATATCTCTAGTTCAGTCTTCTTACAAAAAGTTGTAAAATAAATAGACATGAAACTCACAACACGCATTGCCAAGCACATGTAGTTTCCCAATGTAACGTTAACTGTGCAATCATGATTTTTAGGGACGGGATCGAAAAAAAAAAATTCGAAAAAATCTTAACGGTACAAATTTAAAAAATAGTGAAATGAAGTGAAAATTGTTAACAAAGAAATTATCAATGAAAAAAATAATCAAAAAAATAAAAAGTACTTGGCGAGTTCGTTTTTAAAGGACGATTAGTCAAAACAGCTTCTCAGTGAACAAGTGAATACCAAAATGTCACTACGTTCTCAGTGAAAAAATTCGCCAAGTACTTTTATTTTTTTGATTATTTTTTTCAGTGATAATTTCTCTTTGTTAACAATTTTCACTTCATTTCACTATTTTTTAAATTTTTACCGTTAAGATTTTTTCGAATTTTTTTATTCCGATTCAGTCCCTAAAAATCATGATTGCACAGTTAACGTTACATTGAGAAACTACATGTGCTTGGCAATGCGTAAATTTTCGTAAATGTACTTGTCTCCAATTTTTGTACGACATTTTTGGTGTTTTTGGGGGTGTTCCCTCTTCGGTAAAATCTCAAAAAATTTGTTTTTTTACGTAGAATTTTATATATATTTTTTTTTTAAACGAAGGGTTCACATTGAAAGTAAATCCAATTTTTTAGCTTATAACAGTTAAAAACACATTAAAAATTTGTTTTTCTTAATTTCTAAAATTTTTTTCAAAAAGTAGTTCAAAAAACAAAAAAAAATTACCTCTTGACAAATTGCAATATCTTGGTTAATGGAGAAGTTATGATTATTTTAAGTATATTCTATTGTATTATTTTTCCACTTCACGCACATTAATTACACTTAAACTAATAGCAGGACTAATAGTAACGCTTAATAAATCATACGTAATTGACGGAAAAAATTTGACAGTTGAGGTTATGTTGCCCTGTGCCAAATTTCTGCAGATCAGCAGCTGAGTTTGGAGTGGGAAGTAAGCGCGATAAGGGTCGTTAAGTTATGGGAGCGTGTCGCCATGGTAACGCGTTAAGTTATGGTAGCTGTTAAATTATGGGGGGTTAAGCTGTGGGAGCGTCCACTGTAGTGCAGTCAGTTGAAAACGCTAATTCTAGCTTCGGCGGTCGCGGCGAGTGGCAGCGAGATAGCATAGGCTGCATTCGTCTTAAACGTTTTGAGCGCTGTGAGCGTCATATACAGTAGCATTTTATATGCCGATGTATACGTGCTGTAAGCGTGTAAAGCCGGAGCAACAATGACAAAAATAAGAAACAAGGAATAAGAATCAGCCATTCGATTGGCGTAGTTTCTCTAAAGTACGCAGCGATTGGCTGATTCTTATTCCTTATTTCTTATTCTTATTCTGTCATCGTAATCACGGCTGTTGACCCGTTGTATTCTTTACTTAAATTATAATGTTGAAAAATATGACATGTGATCTTTTAAAGTGACAATTTGTGCAATTCGATCGAGTGTAGAGTGGTGTATTGTGTGGGGATGTTTTTTTCATTAAGAAAATTGTGTATTTCAGGAACATACCCAGTAAACACAGTTCGGTAGCGGCAATGTAACGGCAATGTAACCGTGTCACCGAATATAACAAGTCATATTGACTAGATGATACATGTAAGTTCCACGTTAGTTCTGATTTCCCACTCATAAGTACTGCAGGTTATGTAATGTCGATTGCAACCGTTATATTGCAGTTATGTGTTGCTATACGAAACACAGGCCTGTACCGGCGATAGTACGGCAATGTTACAGATTGTAACAGATAATAATACCTAGATGTTACATGTAATTTATAATTCCCTACTCACAGTCAGTAATTTATATTATATTGCAGCGATTGCGTCACCGAAGTGACATATTTTGACCAGCTCACTATTTGTGAGCTGGTAAAAATATGCAGTCGTTAGTCTATAGTCACCTATAGGACTGCGTGATCACAGGACGCGAGTAATGTTCCAACGATTGTATGTTAATCGAGGACGCCGACAGCGATAATACACCAGACTTTATGGGTTCTCGGTGGCCGTTTCGCTGGCGTGAGAGGTTGGCAACGGATCTCGCCACCTGGCGGATCTCAGACGAAGTACCGTTTCATAACATTTACATTACCTGCCTGTTACCAATGTTATGCGTACATTGTTATAGGCATGTCACATGACGGTTACACGTTTTAGTAACGTTACTGTAACGTCACTACGATTCATGGCACATATACAATGTGAAGATAACAAATGTGACGAATATGTCACTTTCATGTTACATAGTGGTTACGCAACATAAATGTAACATAGGTTACGTCACTTGTAACTTCCTGGTTACATTGCTGTAATGAAACGTGTATACTGCAAATTATGTATCTGCAATACTTAACGTTGCATAACATTTGTATAACCTGCACATAACTATTGTCACGTACATTACGCTACATGTATGGTACGTAATCGTTACAAATACTAGATATGCAACTGCAATATAGTAACGTTTCATAACATTTACATTACCTGCCTGTTTCCAATGTTATACACACATTGTTATTGCCATGTTACATGACGGTTTTACGTTTCGGCAATGTTAATGTAACGTCACATCACCAGATAGACAAATGAAGCTTATATTGGCATCATATTGCATACATCTATGACGCATAGGAACACTCACAACTGTGTGTCGCTTATGAGTGCTCACCTGGAAGTCATATTTGCATCATATGATGATTGACAATAACACATCCTATGGGACTCATATGGCAGTCATGGCGTGACGAAATTGTGGTGCTCATATGAAGATCATATTGACGACATACCGTGGTAAAATTTGTTGCGCTCATATGAAGCTCATATGATCGTCGGGATGCGGATGTGAGGTATTATTGTAATTATAGTAATTTTCATACGGTTTTTTTTAAATTTCTATTGTTTGCAACATTTTTTATGATGTATAATTTTTTTATTTACATTGCTTCTGATCCAATTACATTTAAAAAAAAGTTAAAAACACCTAATTTCACTATATTTCAATTTCTTCTGTCTCCAGTGGGATTCGAACCTGCGACCTGCCTATCTATCCTACCTAACAACCTAACACGCTACCTATTATGCTACCGAGTACTTATGAATTTTCTTCACTTATATGATATATCAGTGGCGAAATGCCAAGGAAAACGAGTCACATTTGAATATTATATATATACAGTTAAAAATGAAAGTAATTAATAAATTAAGAATTAAAAAAAATAGACGATTCAATATGGCATCCAAAATTTCAAAAAAATGGGATATTCGTGAAAGTCAATTTCTCAGTTTTTTTTTAAAGTTTCGCGAATTCGAATATCTCAATCGAATCTATAGGGAAATTTGTGGAATTCGAAATGGGGATTCTATTTGATAAAAAAAGTGATGAAAAATAGTGCAACTTTTGTAAAAGTTTGTTAGAAGTAGAAAACGAAAAAATTAAAACATTTAAAAAAATTACTTAGAATAATTTTTTTTTCTACGTAATTGGAAACAATTTTAAAAAATTCAATATAGTGGCAGTGATTTGCAAAAATTCTCAGATGTCGGTGAACATTATAAAGGGGAGACAGTCAGCGTCAAAATGCCGATTTTTGAACATCGATATAAATGTTCATAGCATTTGTGGAAATTTCACCGATAGTCTACCATTTGATGTATTAAATGTAGCAATTTTTGACGCTAGTTAGAATCCTTAAGGTGCAGCGGTTCTCTCATAAATCAATTTTTGATTTTCACACGCTGCGCGCAGTTCTGACCAAACCGCTTGAAGGATCTTATCCTACAACGTCTCATTTTCTTTGTAAAACTTTTGTGGACCGCTTGAGCGCGGCACATTTTTTTTAGATCCTTATTTTGGGGGTACAAGCCACTTTTTGAATCTTTGACCCATTTTTGACCCATTGACACAAAACAATACTGATTATAATAAAAATGTGCCACGCTCAAGCGGTCCGTAAAAGTGTTACAAAGAAAATGAGACGTCGTAGGATAAGATCCATGAAGCGGTTTAGTCAGGATCGCGCGCAGTTTTTGAAGATCCAGGCTTCGAGAAACAGCCTCCGAAGTTGAAGGTGTGGAAAAACGTTTCCTCAGCCCTTCGCTCCACCGATTACTGCACCTGCTTAATAAACAATATTTTTCATGGTTATTGCATGAAGAAAAAAAATTCAACACGCTCTTCACGGTTTATTCATTTTTCTATTTTTAATATATACAAACATTTTTACGTAAAAAAGGCCATAAATTTTTTAAAAACTGGAAACACTTCCGCTGACAGTTTGGAGGTTATATTGTACATATAAGACACGGAAATGAATTCACTTACTGAAAAAAAGTGTAAATAAATATGAAAATCAATTTGATTATTTAGTAAAGACGACGAATACCATTGTCTTTACAAATAATTGAATATAATAAACATATGAACTGACGTATCACTAACCACTGTGAAACTGCTCGTGTCGTTTGTCGAGATCGAAAAAGCACTTTCACGTAATTTCTCGATCGGTTTAGATATTTTATATTGCGTTTGGAAAAATAAATTAACACTCGATAAAAATAAGTGAATACAATAAAAAAATAATAAACCACACGCGAACGTTTGTTTTCTATTGCAGCAGCAGTTTAGCATTTGCTAGTAACAAAAATTTACTAGTACAATTTACTAGTAAATTTAGGAGGCACACTGAGAAAAATGTATGGCGACGTCAACCATATTTCAATTATAAAATATGTTTCCCTGACGCAACGTCTATAATTTATGGTTAACCTAATATGAAAAAACATTGTAAAATAAACCATATTTTCGTAATCACACCGATCATCTTCGTATGGCAATTGCAACAATTTGTCTCCTTACCATGCATGAAGTGCTAGAAACTATTAAAAGCATTGCATTCTCATTACTTGCATGGTTATACTTTCTATTATGCATCAAATTCTGAATCGTTTTGCATATTAGCGACAGAAAGCAATGATTCTCATTTTATTGAAAGCATATAGTTTTACTCAGTAATAGTGTATAAGATAATCATTACTGTTGTATAGTTGACGGTAATATATGAAATATAAATTAGCGGTTAGTTAATAGTTGACGTTGAGCACTGATGTCCCAACTTCGTTTCACTGGGAAAGAATCATATTGTTGAAATTCCATACAGACACGCGTCAATGCCAGTTTCTATGCTGCACGGAAAAAACGAGTTGGTTGTGGCAACCATATGGTGTGTAACATATGCTTCAAGTAACTAGTTGGTTGGGGCAACCATTCTCGTGGTTCCCACAACCAACTTTTTATTGGTTGGGTATTTCGCAACCAAAAATATAGTTACGGTAACCAAGAAAATGGTTGCCCCAACCAACTAGTTGCTTGAAGTATATCTTACACACTAGTTGGTTGCCACTGGCCACACCAACTCTTTTTTCTGTGCGAGTCGTTTTTTCCGTGTAAAAGAAAAAAGACTTTTGATGGGAATCCTTTTCGGATTCGACCATCTTGCGTTTTGCCGCAAACTTGGAGACTTTATAGACGTCGAGGGGAGAGTTCATTTGTGCGAGAGGAAGCCACCTACCGGACTTTTGGTGAACTGACAAATCTGCAAATGAGATCGTATGAGATTACGGGTGAATAGGTATTTCAGCAACCTGAGTGCAGAATGTAGCCGCTATTATAGTGTACCGATCACCATTAACTGATTTTGTCACACACATCTCCTATGCTCATTTTAATTTACCACAGCAATATGTAGTTTAGTTTTTATAAACATGTAACATGTTTCTGTAACGCGACGTCTATATTTTATAGTGGAATGCATTCAAAAATAACAGTAGACAAAGAACTACAATTGTCCTCGCCAATTCAGGCCATGCCTGCATTTAACATACATTTTGGCGGCTAAAATTGTTGAACTCAACCTTACCGCTGTGGTAAAGTTGAATGAGCAAGAATTAGAAGTGACTATAAGAATAGTAGCGTCACGAAACAAGATTAAGAAGGTTTCCACGAAACAAATAATAATAAATGCGACGATTGTTATATATTATTAACAATTAAATGAATGTATTCAATGAATTATGTACTTATCTTTGCGGGTTTAACAATAATAATTGTAGCCTCGCGCATATTAGATATTTATACGCACCTTCAAAATTGCATGTTTGATGTTATTTCGCGCTTATAGTAAACTCAACCTTATTATGGCTAATCTAACCATGGAATATGTTCTCTGTTATTATAATCGGTTTTACCATAGTCGTTTGTAGTAATTACCTCGGGTTTTTCTCTCAGTGCACTTTCTGAACACTTTCTGATCACTTGCGACAATTTTTTTGATTGGCCTGTAGAATTGTAAGGGCCATTCTTTCAAGCGTTTTGATTGGTCCGCAGAGTTGAAAGCGCACAGAGCGCGCTTATTAGCTGCAAAGCTCAATGTCGCAATCGCGCGATATTCAAATTTCGATTCAACAGTAGAATAATTATTTGTTTACCAACTGTACAGGAATCTGAATGAATAATCAATTGTATATGAATATATATATATGTAGGAAGATCCATTACTTTTTGAACTTATCCTGCGGGGTTGGATCGGCGATTTGGCTGCTGATTTTTTTCAAGAATTCGGTCATAAGAAAAGACGACCCTGAAATTTTTAGCTCAAAATAATAAAATTTGTTGGCGGTAGAAATTTTTCAATTTGAAAAAAAATCGATTTTTCCGTCATTTTCACGATTTTTTTGCACGAACTTCTACGAGGCTTGGGCAATCGAGTAAAACGGTATGTCCCTTCTCTGATCTCCTATTTTCAATAAAAAAAATAGTTTTTTAGGCAAAAGCAAAATCCGGTTAATTGCGGACCCTTTCCTTGAACTTCTATCTTCGCAAAAAACACGTAGACTAATTTCCGACGGCTCAAATTTTTCGTCTTGGTATATACCAAAAATATCTACACTAATTTTTAGATATTGCAACGTTCTTTTTTATACACGGCCTCGCAAAGCCAACGGAATTCTGAAAAATCGCTGTTTTCAGTTAGCCGTCACTTTTTTTTATCAAGTTGAAATCGCTTGAAATTTTCAGGGAATATACTTTATTATATCTCCAAACAACGCTGAAAATTTCAAGCTTGGTTTTGAACTGGTTTAAAAACGGGGAATTTTTTAAATTGTCCAGTTTTCCTTGTAATCTTTCCTGTTTTGTGGCTTTATCAATGACTTACTGAATCGCGCGTGTAAAATTTACACTTTTCTCCTAATAAGTGTAATAATAATAATAATAAGTGTAACCCAAATAATATTGACGTTAATGTCAACAGAGCGATATAGGTTTTGGATGCAGATGTCCATCGAAGTCAAAGACATTTAAAAAAATGATTTGACAGCATTCAGACCATCAAGGACACCAAGATTGTACCATTGCAATAAGCCCTCTGACGATGAATATAGCCATGAGTATCATTTCGTTCGATAACGATAATCAAATACACAAGTTTAAATCCTAAAATATAATGTAAAAGATAAATAAAAATATTATATAACAATATCAATCCTATTCTCGTAGAGTGATTTTTTCTTATATAGCGGTAGATATTATAGGGCTCTAAGTCGAATTTTTATAACATTAGTTTGATATATAATTTTGCTAGATTTCCATACTTTTTTATTACACTTATTAGGAGAAAAGTGTATTTTTACACGCGCGATTAAGTAAGTCATTGATAAAGCCACAAAACAGGAAAGATTACAAGGAAAACTGGACAATTTAAAAAATTCACCACTCGTAAACCAGTTCAAAACCAAGCTTGAAATTTTCAGCGTTGTTTGGGGATATAATAAAGTATATTCCTTGAAAATTTCAAGCGATCTCAACTTGATAGAAAAAAGTTACGGCTAACTGAAAACAGCGATTTTTCAGAATTCCGTTGGCTTTGCGAGGCCGTATATAAAAAAGAACGTTGCAATATCTAAAAATTAGTGTAGGTAATTTTAGTATATACCAAGACGAAAAATTTGAGCCATCGAAAATTAATCTACGTGGAAAATCCTTGACCTGACAGCGTTTCAAATTTACGCAAAATTTTGCGAAAATAGAAGTTCAAGGAAGGGGTCCGCAATTAACCGGATTTTGCTTTTGCCTAAAAAACTATTTTTATATTGAAAATACGAGATCAAAGAAGGGAAATGCCGTTCTACTCGATTGCCCAAGCCTCGTAGAAGTTCGTGCAAGAAAATCGTGAAAATAACTGAAAAATCGATTTGTTTTTTTCAATTTGAAAAATTTCTACTGCCAACAAATTTTATTATTTTGATCTGAAAATTTCAGAATCGTCTTTTCTTATGACCTACTTTCTTGAAAAAAAATCAGCAGCCAAATCGCTGATCCGACCCCGCAGGATAAGTTCGAAAAGTAATACAGCTGAATTATCTTGAAAAATACTGCTCCGATAAAAAATTGAGTGGGATGAAACTTTTAGGGTTCAGAGGGGGACGTTCAAAAAATTTTTTTGTTTTAGTCCAAAATTCAAAATAGCGCCGTTAAGATGGCTGACATGTTTTTTTAAAATGGAAACATGATTTTTTTTTTACTAAAAAATTTTTCAGATCAAATCTAACATCTTTTGTAAGAATATTTTTTTTATAGCCCGGATATTTTAGACAAGATCACCATTTTTGACTATTTTAGCGTTATGCAGCATAATGACGAAGCCGAGGAGGTCTTCTAAATCCTCCTCGTGAGTGTTATCTGAAATCTTCTTAAAGGTGTTCAAAGATTCCACCATTCCACCATTCCACCATCATGGTTATCCCGGATAATACTAAAATAGTAAAAAATGGTGATCTCTTATGGACTGAATAAAAAAAATGTTCCAACAAAAGTTGTTAGTTTTGACTTGACACATTTTTTGGTGAAAAAAAAATCATGTTTCCATTGTTTGAAAAACCTTTTGGTCATCTTAACACCGCCCCTTTAAATTTTGGACCGAAACAAAAAAATTTTTTAAAGGTCCCCTTCTGAACCCTAAAAGTCTCATTCGACTCAATTTTTTATCGGAGCAGTATTTTTCAAGATAATTCAGCTGTAAGATTAAAATGGGACACCCTCTATTATGGGCTGTTTCAAAAAAATGTTCCTACAAAAGATGTTAGATTTGATCTGAAAAAAATTTTGGTGAAAAGAAAAATCATGTTTCCATTTTAAAAAAACATGTCAGCCATCTTAACGCCGCCATTTTAAATTTTGGATCAAAACAAAAAAAAATTTTAAACGTCCCCCTCTGAACCCTAAAAGTTTCATCCCACTCAATTTTTGATCGGATCAATATTCTTCGAAATAAATCAACTGTAAGATTAAAATGGGACACCCGGTATATAAATAATATCTATCATGATTGGAAAGTGGAATGCGGCTGCCTCATATTTTTTTAAATAATTTTTTTTATTTTTGGTTTCTAAAATAAAATAAAAAAATTAATTCATAATCTTCCTTATAGAAGTAAAAAATAAAATAAAAATAAAACGTGTCTTGAAAAATTTTGATATTTGGCGTATTTTTCAACATAAATGAGAATATTTTTTTTCAATAAAAGATTTTTCTCATTTACTTTGGAAAATATGCAAAATATCTAAATTTTCCAAGACACGTTTTATTTCTTTTTTTTTCCCTTTTATAAGGAATATTAGAAATTTTTTTATTTTATTTTAGAAACTACAAAAAAAATTATTAAAAAAATATGAGGCAGCCGCATCTCACTTTCTCACCATTATATATATTACTTATTTATGATCCAGAATCTGTGGAAAAAATTGCAGAATTTTGAAAATGGATTTCTCAATTTTCAAAATTCTTTTTTTACAGATTTGCCTATAACTTTGCCATTTTTCAAAATCAGGGTCTATGGCTTGGTTATTAGGTGCAAAAGAGTTGTAAAACGTAAAAAAAAAATCGATTTTTTTCCGATTTCACACTGACTCAACCCCCTTAATAACTTTATAATGAATTTTTTGGACTAGCAGGTGGTGCGAGGCTTGTCACAACATGCTGTCATTTTGCAGTGATTTTGCAGTCGTCATATTGCGCTCATCGAATGTATCATGAAGAAATATGCATATCGCCATCATATTGCGCTCATCGAATGTACAACTGAGAAACACGCATAACGCCCTCATATTGCATGCATGGCATGTATACTTCCAATGCTAACCTAGTGAATACGGCAAAAAAATCATTGAATTCCTTTCATATGATATCCATCTGCAAATATTCATTGCAGAATGTAAATTCGCCGGCTTATGAGTTCATCTTGTAGTCAACGGATGATGCATTTGTAAACGACATGATGAGATCGAAATGTTTTGTAAATTCATCATACTAAATGAACTCATGAGCATGCATCACAACATGTAGCCAATGGACTGGAAAATTTGCTTCATCAAGTGTATACACGGCGTGATAATCATGGATGTCTATCTGGGCCGGTACATAGCACGTATATAACGTGAAGATAACAAATGTGACGAATATATTACTTTCTGGTTACATAGTGTTTACGTAACACTAATGTTACATCAGTTAGCCACTTTGCACTTCTTGGTTACGTTGCTGTAATGAAACGTGTGTATTGCGAATTATGTATCTGCAATACTTAACGTTGCATAACATTTGTATAACTACCTGCACATAACTATTGTTACGTACATTTCGCTACATGCATGTTATGTAATCGTTACAAATGCTAGTTATGGAACTGCAATATAGTAAAGTTTCATAACATTTACATTACCTGCCTGTTTCCAATGTTATACGAACATTGTTATAGCTATGTTACATAATGGTTACACGTTTCGGCAATGCGATTGTAACGTCACATCGGTACATAGCACGTATATAACGTGAAGATGAAAAATGTGACGAATATGTTACTTTCATGTTACATAGTGGTTATGTAACATAAATGTAACGTCGGTTACGTCGCTTGCCACTTCTTGGTTACATTGCTGTAATGAAACATGTGTTTTTCAAATTATGTATCTGCAATACTTAACGTTGCATAACATTTGTATAGCCTGCATATAACCATTGTTACGTACATTACGCCACATGCATGTTATGTAATCGTTACAAATGCTAGTTATGGAACTGCAATATAGTAAAGTTTTATAACATTTACATTACCTGCCTGTTTCCAATGTTATACGAACATTGTTATAGCTATGTTACGTAATGGTTACACGTTTCGGCAATGCGATTGTAACGTCACATCGGTACATAGCACGTATATAACGTGAAGATAAAAAATGTGACGAATATGTTACTTTCATGTTACATAGTGGTTACGTAACATAAATGTAACGTCGGTTACGTCACTTGCCACTTCTTGGTTACATTGCTGTAATGAAACATGTATTTTTCAAATTATGTATCTGCAATACTTAACGTTGCATAACATTTGTATAGCCTGCATATAACCATTGTTACGTACATTACGCCACATGCATGTTATGTAATCGTTACAAATGCTAGTTATGGAACTGCAATATAGTAAGGTTTCATGACATTTACATTACCTGCCTGTTTCCAATGTTATACGCACATTGTTATACCCATGTTACATAACGGTTGCACGTTTTGGTAATGCGACTGTAACGTCACATCGGTACATAGCACGTACATAACGTGAAGATAACAAATGTTATGAATATGTTGCTTTCATGGTACATAGTGTTTACGTAACACAAATGTTATATCGGTTATGTCACTTGCGACTTCTTGGTTACATAGCTGTAATAAAACGTGTGTATTGCGAATTATGTAACTGCAATATTTAACGTTGCATAACATTTGTATAACCTACACATAACTATTGTTACGAACATTACGCTGCATGCATGTTACGTAATCGTTACAAATGCTAGTTATGGAACTGCAATGTAGCAACGTTCTATAACATTTACATTACCAGTCTGTTTCCAATGTTATACTCACATTGTTATAGCCATGTTACATGGTGGTTACACGTTTTGGTAATGTGACTGTAACGTCACATCGGTACATGGCACGTACATAACGTGAAGATAACAAATGTGACATAAACATGTTACTTCCAAGCTACATAGCGGTTATGTAACATAAGTGTAACATCGGTTATGTCACTTGTAACTTCCTGGTTACATTGCTGTAATGAAACGTGTTTACTGGGTAAGGTTATGCTCCATATCATTATTTTCTTTGCATAAAAGTAATAATAATATTTCAAAAACAAAATTTTAGTATCTAGAAGTGTACTAATTATCAATCATTATATTTTAAAGAAAAATAACGTTTTATCAAATAGTAAAGAATGTCTAAAATTTTTGTCCAATTAGTGTTTTTTTGGTGAATACGTTAAAAAATTATAAATGAATAAAACAAAAATATTAAAAATTCTATGTTAAAATTGTTTAAATCATCGTAAATTCTTGAAATAGTTAAAATGTATTAAAATGAAAGTACATGGTAAAAATAAAAAAAATTCGTTCACGCATCTTTGTGCAATGAGCGAAAAACTGGAAAAAAAGTTATTCTCGTTAAAACAAAATGGTTCAAAGAACTTTAAAGACTTCAAACTCTACAGGACACTTCTTTATGATCCTATAAAGAAAGTCTATGAGTTACAAAAACATTGGTTCACAGGTTGCGGAGATTTTACTCTGGATGGACACAAAAATCGCTTTTCGGCTCAAAAATTGCTGTTTTTTTGGGAAATTTCATATTCAACATTGTCTGAATGTATTGAGTCAAAAAAGGTTTTGAGATTATAGTAAAACAAAACTGTGCTATGAATTTGAACCAGATCCGTTCATGGATTGCTGAGTTATCAACACATACAGACATCCGATGTGACGGAAAATCCAAAAAATTTTGTTTTGGTACAATATGCCAACATATGTTGGTATAAAGGTTGTATGGTTGTTTTTATAAGAAATAGGTTATTGGAAGGCAATAGGTTATTGGAAGGCACTTTTCATGTACGGTGAGTGCCTAAAAATTCAAAAAAACTGAAAAAATTACAACTTTTGCGAAAAAAATACTAACTTTTTTATTTTTCAACAAAAATGCTTAAAGATTTAACTGAGTTAGCTTAATATGTTGCTCTACAAGAAAAAAAAAATCGTATTAAAATAATATGTAAAACAGGCAAAAAATTCGCACAAAATTTTCGCACTTGACCTTACTTGACAAACTGGGGTACAAGCGAGATCACTCGACTTTGAACGGCTACCACATGAAAACTTATTGTTTCAGAGTGATGTTACAAGCTTGAAGGAGTAGTGACATCCCTATAGGTCCAATTTTGTTTTTAAATTTAGATACTTAAAATTAAGGAAATTTAGGCCTGCGGTGATTTTCGTACCTCAGTGTGTCCAGTAAGGGTTTATTTATCTAACGGCAAATTTCCGTATTCACATGGAGTTGAATTGCAAATTGTCTTAGGGAGGCTATCGAGGAGAACAAAAAAGAAAAGTAAAAGGATCACCCGCGGCTTTCACAAAAGGGAAAATCTTCAAACGTACGTATATCAACGAGCGTCTCGAACGAAAGTTCGAGTGTCAAACCGGTGATTTTCTATGCAATATCAGTATCTCAGCAATTGTACCGATGTGTCAGGTGTGTGCATCACAGGTAGAGAGTGTATTAGGCGCATTGTGCGCGGATGCTGATGCCGCCTGACTGACTTTGGTAGCCTGGTCGCGACCTGGTTTACTTCCACGTACGTGAGGACTGTGGCAAGTGGTGCTCACATACATAATATTCTACATGCGTATTATTGCTATTGCTTTCGCACACACGTTCTCGTGTAAGAGTTCCTTCGACTCTTTCGTCTTCGTTCACGACGAACACATTCGATCGTGATACATATTTCACATTTAAAACGCGCATACAGACGGAAGAACTGTTCGCAGGTGGAAGAGCTTGATTCGCGAGACCCATCAACGCTGAGAGACGATAGTTGAGCCTTTTTGATCGCCAATTATTATCGTCATATATACTTGTTAATTAGACCGATTCAAAAAAGCGACTATTTTTTTTTTCGAAATCCCCTACTAAATACTTTCAGGGAGGTAAAGAAATGCCTGTTAAAAGCAGAACACTTAATATTAATATTTAGCGGTCTCTCATCGCATATTTCTATTTTCCATTTAAATAACACATCAGGAAAAAAATTCAAACTTTGAAATTTTATTCCTTGTCTTCAAGTCTATATACCGAAATGAACGATATGTATTTTTGTAGGCAACTGAATACTCTGTAAAAAAAGTCTCCTATGATTTTTCAATAAACTCACTCCTTCAAAAGTTATTCACGGTCTAATATATATGTATATTAGACTGTAAATATGTGTGATCTACTGTTGGTCATTTCTTTAAAAATTCGGTAATATACAGTTCAAACTTTTTTTTCAAGAAAGATTTTACGATATTTAGTAATAAGCTTTAACATTTTGACGGAAACTAAAAAAAAAAGTGAAACTTAGTCTCTATTTGACTTTATCGTTGTATAACTTTTGAAGGATTGAGTTTTTTGAAAAATCATAGAATATCTTTTTTGTAGAGCGTTCAATTTCCTACAAGAATATGTATCGCACATTCTGGTATATTAACATGAAGCCGAGGTATAAAATTTCAAAGTTTGAAAATTTTTCCCTGTGTTATTTAGATGGGGAATAGAAATATGCGATGAGAAACCGCGAAATATAAATATAGGGGATTTCGAAAAAATTATAGTCGCTTTTGTCAATCAGTATTGTTCATGGATGTCCGGCTTGCGCAAAGGCAAATCGGCGTTTTTCTGACCATGCGAGAAGTGCATAAGATGCGTGTAGACGCGATTCATCCTGCATAACTCTCTCGCTGGGATCTTTAGCTCAGTATAGTAAACTTTATGTAGGTAATGCCGGACATAAAACTAACACGCTTCGCAAAAGTACGTGCACTCTAGCAGACGGCGAGGGAGACTCATGAGTGTTTCATGTTTGAAATAAATAAAAAAAAAGAGTCAGCGCGCAAAGTGTGTATTTCGAGTTTTTGGGGATAAAAAGAACGTATCTCACATCGTTTTACACGATTAAGCGCTGTGGGTTAAGCCGTTTTTGTCGCAAAACAGTTTGCACATGCGTGTGTGCGCTGGCAGAGGCCTGAAATGTTCCCGTGGCCTGCATCGCATCATGCCCAGAAAACGAAGGAGAGATTCTCCATCGCTGCGAAAGACCTGTTCGTCTCGTCCCCCAGCAGCTGCCAGCAGGATCGCAGTTGGTCAGCTTGTAAAATCCAGGTAAAACGCTCGTCGAGCAACTGACGCTCGATGCATTCCGTTTTTATTTTCTTCTGTTTGCCTCACGGCTCTTATCTCTCCTCCTTTCCTCTTCGTACCGGATACTCGTGAATGCTTATGCGAGATTGGATCGCCCAAAGAGCGCAAGATACTTTGCGAGTTATCGGGAAACATCGAAGCTCGAACGAAACAGAAACTTCTTGGAAGATTCGATGTAAAAATGGATTTCTTCGATTGACATACATTCTTATTGTTATAATTTGACGATGAAGTACTCAATTTCGATTCTTCAAAAAACTTTGTGTTCAAAAATTTCGATTCCTACTTTTTTTGTAAGCTCTACTCAATGATACTGTTGTTTTTGTTTTTTTTCAGATCGAGGAAAGATACAAGTAAATTGGAAAAGAAATTATTTTTATATGTTTATTAATAACGCAGTCATGAGACTTTACGGATCCAGGAATCACGCGTCAGGCGGGACTCAGTCAGGCTCCAATTATTTTTGACGCATTATATGAAATTCGCGTCATCCTCGTCATCGTTTCAGACCGGATAGAGCGCGATGTGATGCACACGAACTTGCACTTGAGTTTTCTTTACCTTCATCATATCCGTTATGTAGTCTATCTTCTCGTCGCCTCGAAATCTCATGATTTTTCATTCACTCTATTCTAGCATGATAATTCTCACAGCATCGCTGTTTATCACGTCTTATCGTCAAATGGTATTTCGGAGATGTATGGAAATAAAACAAACACACCTAATGTGTCTGGAAAAGTCACCTACACAGTGCCAAAAATAATTTGTCTTATAAGAATTTATTTGGATCTTTCGTTTTTCCGTCTATGGTAATAAATATACATTTGTTTTTTTTTTTAAGATTTTCATTAGGCGACGTACACAAAACGTATTTTTATGTAACAAGTCATTTTGTTTTTATTTCTCTTGTCTGTTTTTACGTGATTATTAATTAATTATAAGTAACAGGTTCAATAAATACTGTGGGAATGATCGATCGTGCGACGATGATGGTGGGATACACGTGAATGAGTTACGATGAATTAAATAACGGAAGAAAAGATGGATAGAATTATATCGAAGAAAATGTAAGTAGCAAGGTAGAGCAAACAGAAAAGAAAGAGAGAGAGAGAGAGAGCGAGAGAGAGAGAGAGAGAGAGAGAGAGAACGAGCAAAGTGCTGAATGAACGAAATTGAATTTAGAATGATATATGGAAAAGAAAATGCGAAGAAATTGAAGATTACAGAGTGCAAAGGAGCAAGGGGGAACGGGTCGGAGCGGCTGATAATTAGTGAACGAAGGATGAGATGAAATTGAAGGTTTTATCGAATAGGGCAACGTTTACGAACATGATTTCCTCGCTCTTGTCTAGATGTTTGTGTGTGTTTATTTACGTGCATGTGTGTGTGTGTGTGTGTGTGTGTGTGTGTGTGTGTGTGTGTGTGTATTTTTGTAAATGTTTGTTGGAGTACTTTGTGGGAACCATGTTAGGAGCTGGTACTCGCTGGCTTGTATGCCGGATAAGCAAGATCCGATCCCGATCTCGCCCATCCGCTCGAACCGTGACCGCCGCCCACCTGGACAACCTCGTGACCATGGCCATGATCGCCACCAGAAACGAGCTTCTTCAGGCCTATAATGGACGCAAGAACGAGGGCCAATTTGCTCACGATCAATGCTTTACCAGCTAGAAGGGCCAGTGCACCCAGAGCAAGGGGCACGAGAGTTCCTCCGATCAACAGAGGAATCGCCAGAAGACCTCCCATGTTTTTCTTCTTCTTGCGACCTTCAATCAATTTTATTCAGATTCGTCAGTCATATTATCTCCACAGCGACAAAAATATATGGTTGCAAAAGAAATATCAGTTTCATCATTGTCAAAATATTAGTTTTGGTTCTATGAGCAATGAATATTATTGTTCGTATTCAAACCATGGGAATTAAATGTTATCGATAGTTGCAAAAAAAACTATGTGTTACTTAAGTGCGCTTAGTTAAACATACAAATTATAGGAATTTTTGCTTGGTACATAAATATTATACTGAATGAAAATTATGGCATATCTGGACTCCTCAATATTGTAGCAACCAAAAATATAAATTATGTCAATATAATTATTTTATAAAACTGAATTTTTATATAAGTATGAAAAATTTTGTTTCACGATATTTAATCTCATTGGATTCAATCAATGTTAATTTTATGCCGATCTTTAACTCTTTCTCTTACCTTCCTCGGTCAAGCTCCTTTGGATCTCTTCAACATTGGGCAATTTCAGCTTGAGCGTGTGAGTTTGGAAAAATCCAACAATCTTGTCGAATATCAATGAATTGAGCGCGTCCTCGCGATCCTCGAGAGATCGCGGTAGTGAAGCCTCGATCTCTTGGACAGTACGTGGAGCCTCCTCGATGCTTGACGGTACATTATCATCCTTAATCAATGTCACACCTTCGGCCACATTGAGCTGTAGACTTCGAGATAGTCTGTCCATACCCGCGAGCAATTTGAGCTTCAGACACGAGCTCAGCTCCGTGCCCGAGCATTCCTTGTAAATCTGATAGACGTAACGAAGATCTCCGAAGACTCCATTACCGGTCGTTCTTGCTGTTTGATCGTCGATCGAGTTTGTCTTTGGATTAATCTCTGTGGATCTTGCCGATGCCGTGGCCAGCAGAAGAGCAAGGCTAACGTATCCAAGTGCGAAACGCCTCATTTTTGATAAACTGATTGCTGAATAATTATAAAAGGAACGAAAAATTATAATAATTAGATCAATCATCGTTCATTGAGCTATTATGGATCAAAATAAATTTCTATGACGTCAATTATCAATAAGAATAATTTATCAGCTTTCATGGTAAAATTGAATTTTTCTAGCCATTCTATTTTTTATGGTCATAAATTCAACGTATTTCCTTTACCGATCGTAAAATGGAGTGGTATACAAGAATGACTGACTTTGTGGGAGGGGAACGGAGAAATCTCAGGATCGATTGATCCGCGAATCAATGCGCTAACACGCCTAAGCCTGGAATCTCAAATGGATATATACATGTAATTGATTATCCACGTCGGATTTATAATCTCTTCCGCGGTGTTGTGGGCGGGCGTGCGAGTCCGTTATTGTATACCGTTTCGCGATCGAGGTATAATACACCGATGGTACACACGTATTATAAATTGACTTCTTCTCGACTGGCTGACTCTGACGGAGAGCGTCATTTGTGTATCCAAGTTCTGGGTCAAACGCGCTTGTTGCCCACGTCCATAAGAGCTCTATTATAAAAGATGACGATGGTGCGATATAGCGCGTGCATCCATGCGGGGTGTGAATCAAAAACTTCGATCGATACGTTAAATTCCTCAAGAGCGAGAAGTTATATGTCGCGCTAGATAAATTGGGTTAGATATTAGATTCTCTCGATAACACGTTTTATCGCGTTTCGTCGGCCTAATCACCATGTTCACAAAATCCTCCCATTCATGAAATCTGCTTATCGATCCGGGCACTATAATCTTCGCGTAACATGATCGATTAATCAAGCTCATGTCAATTCTCGCGAAACCTAAATTCGTAGGATGGAGAAAGAGAGAAGCGGAGATCAGTCCTCCCGCGACAAAAACCACAATGATCCCGATCACGAACGACAAACGGTAGAAAAATTGTACGAGAAATCACACCGTGCGTATAACAATCCTGCGGTTATCCATGCCATCAGGATCTATATGTGTTATCTAGCGTCGAAGTTTCTTAAGCTTTCGATGTTATCGCGCGCGAATAAACTATATTTCAAATGATCAAAATCGCGTTAAATGACTCCGAACGCTTACGTTTAGTCGGTGTTTTTTCGTAAACTGACAGTAACTTTCCGCAACGAGGAGAATAATCGGTGTCTTGTTTTCTCGTTGATCGTGAATCAAGAACGTCGATCGCGAGATTTAATCGAAGTTCGTTCACGGCGAAGACAATGATGAAAGCAGACCGATGTTGAAGATTTGGTTCCCTGAGTGAGCACTCTACGTAGACTGTACGTAACGGAAGCCCTGCCCTAGCTCTATATATCTGGTCAGGTGTACTTACTCTCCGGTGGGATATCGTCCCCCACCTTCTTGCACAAACGCACCACCATCAAACACGGATTGCAAACGGCAGCAGCCCGGCAAAGAGCAAGGCACGCGCGCGCACACTAGCATACACACGAACACTATAATACTGCAATGAGCAGGATCGAGGCAATGTTCTAGCACCGGTAAAGAGCGAGAGGACGAAGACTCCCGACACGTTCCTCTTACGCATCGAGACCATTTTCATAAACCCGTGTCCTCCCTCTGCCATCATTCTCCGTGATACACAAACCACCACCATTTCTCTCTGATTTCCCAGCATCGCGATACAGCTCCACACTCTCACTTAAGCACCTCGGCGAATGTTTGTTGCTCCCATATACTTTTGCACTCGTACGAATGTTCATCTCAGTATGTTACAGGTATTGTTGGACAGGGGTAATGGCGATCGGGCGGTAATAATGGCCATCCTTGTTGCGAAGAATTCGAGAAGTGAAATCAAAGCAGTTGTTCCAGTTTCTCATGAAACATTGAGATTAAAAACCCTGCAAATTGGACATTTGCACATTGCTTCCTCATTTTTATCCATAGTTCACACGGCATCCTTTATCGCATAATATGACGATTCAATAGCGAACAACCTTGGTCACTATTTTGAATGTGTACAAAATTTCAGTATAATATCGCGCAAATAGCGGAAGTTACAGTATTTACGCTGGTTTTCGAAAAAACCAAAATTTATAAAATTTTAATAATTCCATCGATTTTTGCTAAATTTAATAACGAATAACCTCGATATCTATATTTGCTCTGTGTAAAGTTTCGGTGCAATATTTTGAAATTTGCACCAGTTAGAGCGCTTACGCTATTTTTCAAAAAATTAAAAATTTCATTAAATTTGAATCCCTCGATGGATTTTCCCCATATTCAATAGCGAACAACCTCAATAGCTATACTAGTTTTAGTGCAATATCTTGAAAATTGTCCAAGTTAGTGTTTACGCTATTTTTCAAAACATTCAAAATTCACGAAAATTTAATTCTTTGATTGATTTTTGCCAAATTTAATATCAAACAACCTTAATAGTTATACTAATTCTGGACAAAGTCTGAGTGCAATATCTTGAAAATTGCAGAAGTTAGAGTACGCCATTTCTGCAAAAACGAAAAAAACGATACAATCTGAACACCCGTTAGAATTAAAACAAAAAAATTTCATAATGAAGAGCAATTCGTGCTCGACAAGTGTGCCAAATTTCAGCTCGATAACTCGAAACATTTTCGAGTTATTAGTTATTTACATCTGAAACTCAGGATACATACATACACACACACACATCCATCCGGGCATTTTTTCTAAATATAATTATTCGATGTCTTGGGACATATTGAAAACATTGGCATAAAAATCTTGAAAAATAAATTTTTCACTAAAACAAAACTAATTTTATGAGTAAGCAAAATTGTTCAAATTATCTTCATCCACGTGCTTGAATTTACGATGAGGTCCAATTTTCGTTTTTGAAAGGTTTTTGAAATTTCGTCCACATTCAATTTGACGTTTTATAAGGATTACCGAACAAAATACTGAAATGAATGTGGATCGCGATTGAAAAAAATATGTATTCGATCGACAAAACGATTAATTCCAAAATCTTATCCACAGAAATAGTGTCCCATTTTGTTACAGTTGAATATTTTGTAAGGATCATTCAAAAAAACGTTTTAAAGAATGGTGAATAATGATTGAGAAAAACAAAAATTCGGATCCACAAAGCATCGTGAGGTGCTTTGTGGATCTTCTTTATTGTGAAAACTTATTTTCCATTATATTAACACTTTGAGGTTGTATGTGACCGGTATTACCTTTTTTAATAGGTGTAAATGCGTGTACACGCCTACGTTGATCGTGGAGCTCGCGAAACGACACAGGAACCACCGAAGCGAGGTGAGACGAGACGGCCGCTGTGTATACGGTCAGCCTGCTTCTATTCCCCCAGAAAGCCCCGTTTGCCGATCTACGGCGATATTATTACAGCAAGACGGGGCAAAGAGACATGATTAAGAAAACGTATTACCATATTGAAATAAAGCATGTTGAAATAGCATGCGCATTACCAGTGAATGATGCGTCGCATCCTTGCCCTTTTTGTGTCGCATCCTTGCCCGATACACCGGTTTGATGACATTTTGCTACTCTTTGATTTCCCGTATTAGTTTCTGCCCTTTTTCTTCTCTTTTAAAGGTTCGAAACTCGTCCGAAAACTCAGAACAGTACATCTTATAATGTTATAAATCTTCCTCATGATCTTATAAATGGTTTCTACAAACTTCATGGCGATCGGATAAAAATTGACGGAGTTATAGATTGTCATGTCGATGCCCATTAATCATGTGTTATCCATTTTTCAAACTTTAAACAAGTTTTTCTAATAACTACTTTTTCAAAGTTCATGAGCAGAATAACAAAAACTGCTGTATCGATCTTTCTGAATTTATCGTGCTTTTCTTAAATGTGGAAATCAAGTTTTGGATCGAAGGATATTTCGAGAATTCTCTTGACCAAATAGATAATAATAGAAAAAATGCTAAGATTTCTTGTTTGTTTTTCTATTTATTTTCGTTATCCAGTTCCAAGTGTCATCACTCACTGGAAAAACGTTTTCTCATAATTATAGATGTTGAAATTATACATGTTTACATATTAAATTAGTGAGTATTCTTCAAATTTTACATTTAAAACAATCAAGCTTTTGGAAATATCTATAATAACAATTTTCAAAAAATTCAAAATAACTAAAATATGCTTTTCAGGAATGCTCAATTCGATATGAAAAACCATTACCATATCCAGAATTAAAAAGCTTTGATGACGACTTTTACATTTAAAAGAATCGAGGTTTTGGAAATATCTATAATTACGATTTTCAAAAAATTCAAAATAACTAAAATACGCTTTTCAAGAATGCTCCATTTGATATGGAAAAAACATTACTATATGCAAAATTAAAAAGCCTTGGTCACGTCTTTAATCAATGAATTAATGCACAAATTATATTTCATTCTATAACTTGACGTAATAGTCGAGTTCATATAAGGTAAACGTACAAGTGGCCGGACACTTAAGGCACCGGGTCAGATTGTAAAAGAAAATTAACCCGTATAACTGAACGCGTTGTATTAAAGACTCGAACCACCTTAAAGGTTATGGTTTGTAGTTTCCAAAACCCATGCAATGTTCATTGAAGTAGAGTTATTAATTATTTGTGAGGCCAGCATGATATAGAACCGAAATGTACCAGTGTCCGAACTGCACTTGATCATTATGTCCCAGTGTTTGGACACAAAACTACCCAATGTTCGGACAACACGAATCCGTCAACGCCCAGTGTGCAGACACGAAAAGACCCAATATCCGCACAACACAATATTTAAACCATAAAAGACCGAGTTAACGACCATCAATACTTAAGTAGATTTCGATACGATTAGATATATACATAGATAGATTGACAGCTAGGCTGACAAAAACAAATTCAGTCGTAACATAACCGCTCGATAAAAAAAGTAAACAACGTTTCCAATATTGAACACATGCACTCAAGCTTTTCTAAACAATTATTATCGACAATGAGTACTTACAGATTTATTATCGATGTCGTATTTCGTTTATTTTTTGTATAGACACTGAAAATGTGAGGAATCGCGTGAGATTACGTAACTTCAAACTCGAAACGGCTGAAAAATGTCTCAGTGTCCGGCGACTGGGGCTTATCAAACTACGTGAGTCGATCATTACATTATTAAAATAATTGTTACGAGAAATTCAATAGTTGCATAGAAAACTCTATTTATTCCTGAACAAAATGTGCTATGACTCATCTCGAATACCTGTACAAGCTAAACGTGAAGCGTTCAAAAAGGTTTCATTCTTCCTTAACACATTCGATAAGAAAATTGTCAATACGACCACTGCTGCACGTGTGCCTGAATAAAAACATAAAATTAATTTATATGCCGTCCAAGATAGTGATTCATTTTTTTTTTCATAAATTAATGAAGTAATATCGATCCTTTCACGATTTGTACATTTGAAATATTTTGTTTGGAATGCTTAATAAATGTAGTTGTTTGTGGTAGTGTCCGACGACGAGGACGTGTCAGGCCACTGGTACGTTTACCTTATACTACTGGAAAAAATAAAATGAACAAAAAAATTTCCTAAATTTTTAGTGGTTTAGTGGTTTTAGTGATGGTAAAAACAGGAGAAAAAAGGCTATATATATGGTTTTTTTTAGAAAATCAACGGCCAAATTAAAAATATTGAAAAAACGACCAATCCCGACCGGAAATTTGATTCCGGCTGGGATCAGGACCACCTCACCAGGCTGGCCTGATGAAACTACATATCAGGCTACATGTCAGGAGAATAACGCTATTACCGGAGAGGCTGGGATCAGGCTCCTCATCTGGTCCTGATCGCGGATGGTTCCTAGCCTGATCAGCAGCCTTATCTGGTCCTGATCGAGGACGGTTCCTGCCTGATCAGGTGCCTTATCCGGTCCTGATCACAGACGGTTTCAAGCCTGATCAGGCGCCTTATCGCTTATTTATTTTATTTCACAAGAATTTTAATTATGTGTTTATAGAGTATAGGTACAGTACGAGGAAGTCAGCAAAGGACTTTTCGTAATAGGGCTTTCCGCGAGGTTTTATTCCTCGCGGTAGAGAAGTAAATTTTCATGCTCGCGGTCGCATATATAAGCATACTATTCACATCATCTGTATGCGAGCGAGCGTCCGTCGTACTGCGAAATCTCGCGGCGAGTCTTGGAAATAACACTCCTGCTCCGTTCCGGATCAGGGAAATATCAGGCTAGCCACATTATTCGGACCGAAGTTTTTTGTGCTGGTCCTAAGCACCATCTGATCTGTCCCTGACATGGATAATGTAAGGCTAGCCTGATCTATATCATACCGAAATATGATCCATCTGGGATCTGTGCGTGATCAGGCTATCCTTACTCATGCCTGATCAGGTCCTTATACGTTATTATAGGCTAGCCGGATCAAATTTCCGCTTGGGTTTTCTTGCCGGTCCTTAGCACCACTTGATCTGTCCCTGACATGGACAATGTAAGGCTAGCCTGGCAATCTATGTCATACCCAAATATGATCTGGCTGAGATCTGTGCGTGATCAGGCTATCCTGATCAGACTATCCGTACTGATGCCTGATCAGGTCCTTATCCGTTATTATAGGCTAGCCAGAATAAATTTCTGCTCGGGTTTTTTGCTGGTCCCTAGCACCATCTGATCTGTCCCTGACATGGATAATATAAGGCTAGACTGGTAATCGATGTCATACCAAAATATGATCCGGCTGGGATTTGTGCGTGATCAGGTCCTTATCCGTTATTAGGCTAGACGGATCAAATTTCTGCTCAGGATGTTGAGCATGCCTTTTACAGCTCAATATACCTACAAAATCCGTGTAAAGTTTCAATTTGATCTATCGAACCATTTTTTTTCGTTTCAAGCAATCATATTTTTGAAATGAATTGAAGGATCATGTTTATTGCCCCTTAACACTTTATAATAATTATTAAAATACAAAAAAGAAATTTTTTTCGCGCATTTCCCCCATTTTTATTGCAAACAGCGTTTAACCTGTGGGGAAAAAAATCAAAAAAAATTTCAAATTTTTTTTTGAAATTGTTTTGAAATTTTTTTTTTTTAATTCAATATTGCGTTTATTGTCCCTAAACACTTCATAATCATTATTAAAAGATAAGAAAAACATTTTGAGCTTTTTTCACATTTTTATCGCAAACAACGTTTAAATTTATGGAAAATAAATCGACAAAATCAAAAAAAGAAAATAAAAATTCGACAATTCTTTGAATTTTTATTCCCGTACATTTTAACGCTGTTTGCGATAAAAATGTGAAAAAAGCCCAAACAATTTTTTTTTTCCATTTTAATAATGATTATGACGTTTAGGGGCAGAAACATGAACCCTTAATTTTTTTCAAACATTTGATTGCTTGAAACAAAAAAACCGTTCGATTGAACAAATTGAAACTTTACAGGGAGTTTGTGGGAATATTGAGCTGTAGAAGTCACGCTCAACATTAGTTGTTTTGTCAATATTTTTAATTTGGTCGTCGATTTTCTGAAAAACCATAAATAGCTCTTTTTCTCCTGTGTTTTCAAATTTATCGCAAGGATTGAAAAAAATTCTTTTTTCAAAAAACTATAGGCAATCCTTGTAGAGCATTAATTCAAGTTTCTGAAATGCCCCTTCTGATTTCTGTGTGATCATTGGTTGCTAAAATGACTTATTAAAAATCCGATATCTCAGTGAAAAATGGTCGCAGCGAGGTCTGAAAAAATCAAATTGAAGCTAAATAAACAAGCTATCCGGTCCATGTAATGGTTTAGCTGGAAAAAAATTTCCAAATAATTGCAGCCGAAATAAATGTGATTCAAATTTGCCAAATTTTTTTTTTTCTCGGTATTTCTCAGGATTGCGTGAAACCTGTAGCTTCGCAAATTATTTTGCTGAAAGATCTGAAAACTAGAAACTTGAAGCTTCAAAATGCTTTTTTTAGCCCTTGATACGACCATTTTTGACTGAGATACAGCATTATCAAAAACCACTAAAAATTTAGGCAATTTTTTCGTTCCTTTAATTTTTTCTAGTAGTGTGTAATCATCGTTTTTTTGTTATAAAGCAAAAAAGCTTACATGATAAGAAAAACCAAAGGAATTCTCTATCAAACAAAAAACCATTATCTGTATTTTATCGTGAAAGGTTTTTCGAATAAAATAAGGAAAGCCAGAAATAATCAAGACTCTCCCACACTCTCCCGCTCTCTCATTCGGTCAATCTTCGATTAGAATTTTTTCTTCTTTCTGGCCTTTCGATAGACCTTACGGACGTCGATTTCGTCGCGGTATAGATCACAAAGTACATAAACCGTGATCTTCCACGCCTCGTGGAAAAAAAAGAAACAGCGACAGAGGCAATACGCGTATTTGTAAATTCAGCTATATAGCACACAAACGTTTATCAAGGAAAAAATTTGTTTGCGGCTCCATGGTCATCTGTGTGCTGAGGGCATCAACGGAACTTTATATCATCATCCAAAATAGGTCCCGCGCTCTATTACCCTATTCTATTGTGGGACTCTTCACGCAGCCATTATTCCGGAACGGATTTCATTTCCCCTTCCCTGATGTCTAGTTCTCACCCCATTGTGAGAATTAGAAACTTGCAGTCAACTGCTGTCAGAGACATCACAATTCGAACACCACGAAGATCGATGACACTCGATGTATTCGTCCACTCATTAGCCGAATCGTCATCTACTATAATTTTTTCAATTATTTCTTTCTGTTGATCTGATTATCGATCTGTGAATATATCAAAAGAGTTTGATACATTGTTATTTATTATTTGGGAGCTTCAGAATTGACACATGACTATGTACTGAATAAAATCGCTTTTGACGAGAATCTATCATGATAGTTATTATCCCGATCATCATGTTAGGTATCATCAAAGTGACGTTTAAACATCGTTCTTTCTCTTTTTCTTTCTCTTCCTCGCAATAGTTCATTGCTTCTCTTTTACGATCACGGGAATCGGTAAAACCGGCGAGTTTTACCATTGCCATTGCGGCTGCTGTTGCTGCTGCTGCTGGATCCTGTCGTAAACTGGGTCACACCAAGTGAAAACTTGCGAACGAGAGGCGTTACACTGTGGCTTATAAGCGCGAATGTATATATGGCATGTATGTATAATGTATACATATATATGGTATATTATATGTGTCATTCCAGGTGAATTCGATAAATGTCGACACCTCCAATTTTTGAATACCTTGTAGTGAATGTTCTTTTGGTTCCAAATAAGGGTGGACATTTTTTTGACATATTTCTAAGCTTCTTTATACTTCCATACGCACACAGCATTGAGAGGAAAAAGCCGAGGGCCATTCTTCAGATGCTCGAATAAAATTACATGAATTCGATACGATGGGCTGAGACTTTGTTTTTTGCAGAAATGTCAAAAGTGATTTATTTTATTCGGCTCATGAATTCGTCCTCTAGAATCAAAGTTTATACTCCATTTTATAAATAAATGAAACGAATGAATGTACATTCCAAACCTAGATGTTGTCTCTGAGAAGATAAGGTCAAAAGTTTTGCCTTGATTTTCTGAAGAACGTTTGTCGATTTTTATGTAAGACGCACAAAAGTTTATTCCATTGGTTTAGAAATGACACTATAATTTGCGTTCGTAGAAAGGAAGCATTTCAATGTAAGAAGAAATAAAAATAAGGCACTGGTTGAATCTACCTTGAATGTCTCATATATGAGGCATTCTCCGTCAATTCCGCCACTTTTTTCTTCGACCTTCTCAGATCCGTCCCATAACTTGTCACAGTTTAGTCCCACTTGAAAGTAGTCTCTGTGATTTTTTTCAGATATTTTAAGTGGTGAATTAAGGAGTTATATTTTAAGGAATTAAGGAGCAAAGGAGCAAAATATATTTGTTCGAATTCATATAGTTTAAGACTGAGAGGATGTACGAAAAAAATATTCCTAAAAAAATTATGTTTTTCCATCAACTATTGAATGCAATATGTGTTATATTTCTATTCGCGTTGCAAAGACTATTTTCTGCAAAAAAAAAGAAAGTTAATTTTTTTCGCACGGTCGGACACCTTCAATTTTGTTGTCAATTTTATACAATCTCTAACAGTATTAGTGGGACGTACAGAAAAATCCACAATATGGCAACTCATTCTTTCGGGGTTAAAAAAATGTTTTTCACAAAAAATTGCATTAAGTTATTTTTTCGAATTCATATAGCTTGAAACGGAGAGGATGTACAAACAAAATATTCCTACAAAAAAAAATATGTTTTTCCGTCAACTATTGAATGCAATATGTGTTATATTTTTATTCGGTTTTCAAAAACTATTATCTGCAAAAAAAAAAATAAAAACTTATTTGTTTCGCACGGTCCAACACCTTTGATTCTGCTGTCAATTTTATACAATCTCTTATAGTACTCGTGGGACGTACAGAAAAATCCACAATACGGCAACTGATTTTTTGCGGGGTTAAAAAAATGTTGTTCACATGACTTTTTGCAATTTTTTATGAATAAAATTTTTTTAACTTCGAAAAAAATCAGTAACCGTATTATGGATTTTTCCTTATGTCCCACTACCACTATTAAAGATTGTATAAAATTGACAGCAGAATTGAAGGTGTCAGACTGTGCGGAAAAAATTAATTTTAATTTTTTTTTGCAGAAAAGTTTTTGCTGCACGAATAAAAATATAACACATATTGCATTCTAGAGGTGATGGAAAAACACAATTTTTTTATGAGGACATTTTTTTTGTACATCCTCTCCGTTTTAAGGTATATGTATTTGAAAAAATAACTTTATTGCACTCCGTACGTAAAAGACCCATTTTACGCACACTTCGTGTGCGTGAAATGGGCTTTTACGCCCTCGTGGAATTAAATTTTGTATGACACTCGTAATGTACTATTATGCAATTTTTTGCGAATAACATTTTTTTAACTTAATAAAAAATCAGTTGCCGTATTCTGGATTTTTCTGTACGTCCCACTAATACTATTAGAGATTGTATAAAATGGACAGCAGAATTGAAGGTGTCGGACCGTGCGAAAAAATTAATTTTCATTTTTTTTGCAGAAAATAGTCTTTGCAACACGAATAAAAATATAACACATATTGCATTCAATAGTTGATGGAAAAACAGCATTTTTGTAGGAATATTTCGTTTGTACATCCTCCCCGTTTTAAGCTAGATAGATTTGAAAAAATAACTTAATGCAATTTTTTGTGAAAAACATTTTTTTAACCCCGAAAAAAATTAGTTGCCATATTGTGGATTTTTTTGTACATCCCACTAATAGTATTGGAGATTGTATAAAATGTACAACAAAATTGAAGGTGTCGGACCGTGCGAAAAAAATTAGTTTTCATTGTGTTTTGCAGAAAATAGTTTTTGCAACACGAATAAAAATATAACACATATTGCATTGAATAGTTGATGGAAAAACAATTTTTTGTAGGAATTTTTCATTTGTACATCCTCTCGGTTTTAAGCTATATGAATTCAAAAAAATAGCTTAATGCAATTTTTTGTGAAAAACATTTTTTTAACTCCGAAAAAAAAGTGTTTTGCCATATTGTGGATTTTTCTGTACGTCCCACTAATACTGTTAGAGATTGTACAAAATTGACAATAAAATTGAAGGTGTCCGACCGTGTGAAAAAAATTAATTTTCATTTTTTTTTTTGCAGAAAATAGTCTTTGCAACGCGAATAGAAATATAACACATATAGCATTCAATAGTTGAAAAAATCACAGAGACTACTTTTAAATGGGACTAAATTGTGACAAGTTATGGGACGGATCTGAGAGGGTTAAAGAAAAAAGTGGTGGAATTGACGAAGAATGCCTCATATATTATATGTCTAATAGCGGGAAACATCAGAGACTTGGAAGAATTTCCGGTTCCAGTGAAATTCTTCACTGTACGATAAACTTATGTGCGGAAGAAAAATCGATCGAATCCATTCAAATATGATTGCATTAAAATCGAATTTATTTTGATAAAGAATATTTTTGACGAAAATTTTTTCGTCAAAATAAATTCTCAAGCTCAGATCTCGCGAGGGCTATCATTCCTCTACGGTTGCAAGAGTTATGGACTGAAAGAGTAATGGAGTTATGGACGCACGGCGTACATACGTAGAGTGGGGGAAGCAATGAAACTCGCTCAAGTGGAACAGAGGGGAAACGCTTTTATATCGAGGACTCTTATATCGAGGAGGTACTGTACTACTATATTAAGTGATCTCAAACGAGATTTTCTCTTCATCATTTAGCCCCGTCATCTTGATGTCGAATCACGAAACTCCGCCTTGTGCTGCGGAGATACTAAAATGATTTTGACCCGCTGTTCTTTCCTCAACTGTGCTTGTTATGTTATTTTTTGTTGTATCTTCGTTTTTTCGGCACATTTATATCTCTACCGGTAACAACTCTACCGACGGTTAGACCTAGCTGAATACACTGAGAAAAAAATGGTTGAATATGCAAAATCGTTAGTTGAATACGGGCAACTAAATATTGATTTGGTCTAACTAAATAATTAGTTTCTTGAATAATTCCGCGCTTCGGTTGACCAAAATATTGTTCAGGCAACAAAAATTTGGATTGTACAACTAAATATTTAGTTGCACGTATTCAACTAAACGATTTCGCATATTCAACCATTTTTTTTCTCAGTGTAAAGACCTCTACAATATACAAATCTACGGACTATAAAAACTATCTATTACAAAAAATTGCGAGAAAACCGTTTCGAATCGCAATTCTATCTTTAGAAAACTTCATAAAGCACGGGCTTGCAAAAAAATCTCTACCGGAGGCCGTCCCTTTAAAATGAGCCTCCAAAACATCTTAACCACATCCCTCCCGACAACGCTCCACAATGATATTTTTTCCAGAAAACATCTCGCGGGAAATTCAGTTTTGAAGTAACGATTTACCCATCGATATTTCTGGAAAAATGTCCTTTTGCAGAGGATATCATTCTGGATATATGTACACCGCGAGATTGTCTCCAGGGCTATCTTACTGTAAAAATGTTTGGACAAACTTTTGCTTCATAGTTTCTATTACGGATATGCATTAGGTAGAGATTTTTTATTCGGCTGAATTTCGTAAAGGTTCTCGAAAAGTTCTGTTTTATTCATGGTAGAGTCGTGAACGGTATCAATCCACAGATGACCCTAAATTCTGGAAAAGATATCTGAAGGTAGAGTAATAACAGGTAGAGACGTAGGCATGCCATTTTTTTCTACAAATGCAAGTGAGGGTTATGCATTTTCTCTCAGTGATCATCAACCTAATCGTTGTACTCAGGATCTTGATAATTGCATGTCAAGAGTCTGGTACGAGTCTTGATTCCCATGTCATTCAACGAGAAAGTACATTGGCGACCTGCGTATTATAATTAGGGTTTTTGTAGCACATTGTTAAACGCAAACGTGTACTAATGCATGTACTTTGCAGATGATACAAAAATACAAGACAATTATGAGTAATGTATAGTGATATTCCCATTTTTCGTGCAGCGTCAGAGATACCCATGTGTCTGTGCAGGCTAAACTAGTGTGCTAAAAAATTATCCCCGTCGATGTATACAGAAGCGTGTGTGGTGAAAGCGCGAAGATCTCCGCTATGAGAGAAACGAGTCCGGTTGATACAGTATCAACGATAGAACCATAATAGTAGTACAGGCATTTTCAGGGTCCGGCGAGTCTACTTCCGGTTCGAAGCTTGGTCACGCTCACGTATACACCGGTAATACTAACACTATAAGCGGTGATACTTTTTAAACACCTGCTCCATGATTCGAGATCTTTTATCATTTTTTCTTACTCTCGTAACTGTACTTTTTGACTTGGTTTTCGACGGTCATGGTGTCAAAACACCTCCAACTTGACATCTTTTGTGACAATATTTTTCTATCGATACTATTCCTTTGGGACGTGAGGCAATTGAAATAATTGTTAATGAATTGTTTACCGCTTTTGACATATAAAATATGAATTAATAATGTGAATTTATCATTTAGTACTATTTATTATAACTTCTCGTTATATGTGTCGAATCGGCAATTACCGATTTCGTTTTACTCTACTTGTCTCATACGGAATGTTAAAATAGTTCCAGTCGTCACGGTACCTCGATTCTCGAGGACCACTTTTAGCAGCGGCGTCTCCTACGAAACTCTCTCTCTCTCTCTTTCTCTTTCTCTCACGCACACATACACATACACACCTACACGAACAAACACGCAACTTCCGGTTGTAATAAATACGAAAACAGTCAACGTAGGTTAATAACAATTTTTTTCTCGAAATCGGCTTAATAATTAGCTTAGTTCTGGCCGAAGAATTTAATGGACTATTTCACGTGCGCGCTTCACGCTCGACAGCATATTGGATTACTTGAAATGAAATTCTTGTGTCACTCAGAAGAAACATTAACGCCTTAACAATTTTCTGTTAAGCTTGCAAAACAGACAGAGACTGTTATTCCTTCTTAGTGAGAAGAAGGCTTATAGAGGTGGGTTTGAATGCCCAAAAATCAATGACATTCATTTAAAATATTTGAATATGGATGAGAACTTGAAAACATCTGTTTTCGAGTTCATAATCTTGTAGTAAGGTATTTAGATTTGTAAATACACCATATTATTTCAGACCAATCTTCTTTAGACAGATTTTAGCGATTTTTGGTAATACTAAACGATTAATCTTGTTTATTTCGGATCACCAGAGCTTCTTTTGAGCCTTTCTTCCCTAAAAAATTACATTATCTTCCCGAGATAATATAATTTTTTAAATCCGTTTTATATCATATTGCACAGGACAATTAATTTGGTACAGACCTTCTTTTTGACGATACAAGATAGTGAGTAGGGTAAAACCACCAGTGTAGGGACGGCTTAAGAAACGCCACCAGTGAATGGACAACCGTGTTAAAGTCGCTATATATAGATATAATTTACAGGCCGACGCTCATTCACTGGTGGTGTTACCCTAAAAGGATTTTTGGTGCATCGCAATAGTTTTCTCGATATCGAATGTTGAAAATTGCAAAATATCGTCAGATTCGGGTACCCGGACAATCCGATATTAATCGGGTATCCGGGTATCGGGTATTTCGCGTAGCTGGATAGTTTCGGGTAGCTGGATTGTTTTGGGTAGCCGCATAGTTCGGGTACCGGATAGTTTCGAGTATCCAGATAATTTCGGGTTGTCGAATACCAAATCTCGTATACAAATATACCAGTACCCGGATACCCAGATAATTTCAGATATCAGGATAATATCGGATACCTTAACAGACAAAAAATTTCCAGAAAAAAATCTAAAAAAATTCTAGCTACTCCAGTGAGAACCTATGCAACTTTTTACCCTCTTGACATTTCCTCCGAAATGGTTTCGATGATTTCGGCTACGTTGCGGCCAAAAATTCCAGGTGTTGTTGGAAATAATGTACGATCTTTCTTTCTTTTTATGACGTTTCGATCCTTATTCGGATCTTCTTCAGATATATTTTTATATCCGTTTGAAGTTTATCACGGAAAAATCGAGCAAAAATTTGTATCTAAGCTATGAAAATGATTTTCCGTAGCTAAAAAATATCCGAAAAATGGTACAGTACGTAGCGGGGCCAAAAAAATTGTAAAAAAATTTGTAAAAAAGTAAAATGAAGTTAAATTTCTATCTAACATTAAGTGCGGCAACAAATTTTGACGGGTGGGTAAATACTTTTGAGCGGTAGTATATATACGTGATACTTTAGTTATTGAAGAGATTAGCCGTGAATCTTAAAAATTGGCAATTCGAAGATTTTTGAAGATTTCAAAGCGCCGCAGAATTGATAATTTTTTAGTAAGTTCGGCAAAGATTTCAGAGCATGAAGTTCTTATAGATCAAGGATATATGACCTGGACCGCCTCCCAGCCAAAACTTGTATCAAGTTGAAATTTCTGTACTTTCCCACACAAAAATAATACGTCCCAAGTACATTTTTCGGACATCACGTCAATTGTCCTGTGATGGTAATGGGATGGTCCCATGGGACTCCCATGGGCTCTAAAATGTCCGCAGTGATGACCGGAATGGGATCGCCCCTTTGTCGTCCCGGGATGTCTTCGGGACATCCGAAATACAAATACAGCAGACTGGAGATATCGATAAGATATTATCGAGACTTCTTAAGGGGTCGTCTTGTGTGAAGGCTGTTTTTTAATGCTTTTTGGGGGATTTTTTGTTGGCAAACCATTGAAAAAAAATAATGTATAAATTGTGTATCATTATTGTTAATATTTGAACAAACTTTGTGAATTTTTTAAAGTGAATGCATTAAATATAATCGGAGATACACCGCCCAACACGAACACATAAGGTGCTCCACTGCTGCCATGATTCCGGCCGTTCTGCTCATCTGATTCCAAAAAATCAAGCACCATTTCAATTGTAAGACTTGACCCAGATAGACAGCCATGATTATCACGCCGTGTATACATTTGATGAAGCAAATTTTCCAGTATATTGGCTACATGTCGTGATGCATGCCCACGAGTTAATTTAGTATGATGAATTTACAAAACATTTCGATCTCATCATGTCGTTTACACATGCATCATCCGTTGACTACAAGATGAACTCATAAGCCGGCAAATTTACATTCTGCAATGAATATTTGCATACGGATATCAGATGAAAGCCATTCAATGATTTTTTTGTGTATTCACTAGGTTAGCATTGAAAGTATATATGCCATGCATGCAATATGATGGCGTTATGCGTGTTTCTCAGTTATACAATCGATGAGCGCAATATGATGGCGATATGCATGTTTCTGAGTGATACATTCGATGAGCGCAATATGACGGCTGCTAAATCACAGCAAAATGACAGCATCATGTTGTGACAAGCCTCGCATCTTTTGCAAGTCCAAAAAATGCATTATATAAAGTTATTAATAATATGTTCACCAACATCTGAGAATTTTTGCAAATCACGGCCACCATATTGAATTTTTAAAAACAGTTTTCATTTACTTGGAAAAAAAAATTATTTTAACTAATTTTTTTTTTTTGATGTTTGAATTTTTTTGTTTTATATTTCAGTTTCATATAAGCAAACAAACTTTTACAAAAGTTGCACTATTTTTCATCATTTTTTTAATCAAATAGAACCCCCATTTTGAATTCTACAAATTTCCCTATAGATTCGATTGAGATATTCGAATTCACGAAACTGTAAAAAAAAACTAAGAAATTGACTTTCACGAATATCCCATTTTTTTGAAATTTTGGATGCCATATTGAATCGTCTATTTTTTAAATTCTTAATTTATTAATTACTTTCATTTTTAATTGTATATATATAATATTCAAATGTGACTCGTTTTCCCTGGCATGTCACCACTGATATATCATATAAGTGTAGAAAATTCATAAGTACTCGGTAGCGTAATAGGTAGCGTGTTAGGTTGTTAGGTAGGATAGATAGGCAGGTCGCAGGTTCGAATCCCACTGGAGACAGAAGAAATTGAAATATAATGAAATTGGGTGTTTAAAAATTTTTTTTTTATGTAAACGGTTTAGAAGCTATGTAAATGAAAAAATATATATAATAAAAATTTTTGCAAGCAATAGAAATTTTAAAAAAACCGTATCAAAATTACAATAACACCTCACATCCCGACGGTCTTATGAGCTTCATATGAGCGCAACCAATTTTCACCACGGTATGACGTCAATATGATCTTCATATGAGCACCACAATTTCGTCACACCGTGACTGCCATATGAGCCCCATATGATGTGTTATTGTCAATCATCATATGATGCAAATATGACTTCCAGGTGAGCACTCATAAGCGACACACAGCTATGAGTGTTCCTATGCGTCATAGATGTATGCATTATGATGCCAATATGAGCTACATTTGTCTATCTGGGTACAGTGAACCAAAATAAAGTCAGGATGTAAAAAAAATGAATTTTTTGGAATTCTGACTTTATTTCACGACATTTTAGTTCACGGTAGAGCCTCAAGTCTCACAATTGAAATGGCATTTGGTTTTTTTGGAATCAGATAAGCAGAACGGCCGGAATCATGGGAGCAGTGGAGCGCCTTATGTGTTCCTGTTGGGGGGTGTATCTCCAATTATATGCAATACATTCTCTTTAAAAAATTCACAAAGTTTGTTCAAATTTCAACAAAAATGATACACAATTCATAAACTGTTTTTTTAATGATTTGTCAAAAAAAAAAATTCTGCAAGAGAGCATTAAAAAAAAACAGTCTTCACACCAGACGACCCCCTTAAAGACGTCACCAAGATATTTTAGAATTATTAGACATAGAAATAATACGTCCCAGGTGCGTCTTTCGGACATCACGTCAATTGTCCCGTGATGGTAATGGGATGGTCCCATCGGATTCCCATGGGCTCTGAAATGTCCGTGGTGATTACCGCAATGGGATGCTCCCACTGCCATTCCAGGATGTCTTGGGATGTCTTCGGGACGTCTCTTGGACTGCCAACACAGCAGTGGATAATGATTTTTTATTTTGATTTAATGTTAATTAATTTTAATTAATTAATTAAATTTCAATAAAATGGGTACAGTACAGAGGGAGTCAGCAAGTACTCCTTGTAATATGGCCTCTTTTGAGGTCTGACTTATTTCGGTGTCAATTATCCGTGTTCATGCTCGTCTATTTAAGCATACTATTAGCATAATCCGTATGTGAGTAAGCGTTTGCCATCTTGTGGCGAGTCTTGGAACTAACGCCGCGCAATGGCTGACCTCCTACAGACATCTCTAAGAGAGTGCGCTGACATCGCTTACACACGGTTACGGCAGGATATCCCCAAGACATCCTATATTAATTTCGTGTAGGACAATGTCTTACCGGTACTTCCCAGAGACATCTAGGAGACTGCGCTGGGATCATCTAAACATGGTAACGGCAGGATATCCTCAAGACATCCTATATTTATCTCAGGTAGAACAATGTCCTACCAGTATCTCCCATAGACATCTGTAAGAGAGTACGCTGCGATCGTCCACCCATGGTTACCGCAGGATATCCTCAAGACATCCTATATTATCTCGAGCAGAGAAATGTGTTACTGGTATCTCCTAGGGACATCTACAAGAGAGTGCGGTACGATCGTCTACACATGGTAACGTCAGGATATCCACAAGACTTCCCATATTAATCTTGGCTAGAACAATGTCCTATTGGTACTTTCCAGAGACATCTATAAGAGAGTGCACTGGGATAGTCTAAACACGGTTGTCACATGATATCCTCAAGACATCCTATATTAATCTCGAGCAGACAAATGTCTTACTGGTACCTCCCACAGTCATCTACAAGAGAGTGCGGTAAAATCGTCTTCTACACACGGTGACGGCAGGATATCCTCAAGACTTCCTATATTAATCTCGGTTCGAAGAATGTCCTAGTAGTACCTTCCACAGACGTCTATAAGAGAGTGCGTTTGGATCGTCTAATTATCCGGATATCCGAAATTATCTCGATACCTGAAATTATCCGGATATCCAAAATTATCCGGGTACCCAAAATGATCCGGATACCTGGATCAGAACGAATAATTCCGGATATCTGGTAATTGCTGAATAATTATTTGTGCTGAATAATTATTTGTACTGGGGTGGTGCAAGGGGAGAGAGGAGTGGCATGTCCGCCTGAACATGTTTCACAGTGTTGCGTTCGCATTGCGCGACATTAACGCCAGCAGAGGCCTACATTGCTTTTCGGCGGTCAAAAGTAAGTATTTTTGTTTGATTTCTTTTAATCATTGTTGTTATATATGCACAGATAGCGTAATGAGTGTTTTTCCTTGTTATACGTTAAACATTAGTAGTTATAAATACCAATGATTACTTTTTACGTAGATTATTTTTCATGGTCATGGCGATTATTTTTTTGCGAAGGAGTGCGTTGGGTACGGTTCTGACATATTTTTTGGGTATGGTTGCGACACAAGTAAAATTAGCTTTTTTTGCTTTTAGATGCCCAGAAAACGCTTGAGTAAGACGGAAAGAGGGCAGTGTGTCGCATAAAAATATATAATCGCTTATGAAGAAGGAAAGAAGTTTTAAATGATTACATGATATGATATATTGTGTATGATTTATGATATATGATGATGATTTATAAAATGATTATATGTAGACTGTTATAATAACTTATCCGTACAGGGCCGTAGTCATTATAAGCGATTAGATTTTCATATGAAGATTGTTATAATAAGTATAGATTCTACCGTGGCTTATTAGTTATAACCGATTGAAGTGTTCTTAAATTTGATTTCTCTTGTTTTGTAAATGTTAAATTTTTTCAGAAAAACGCGAGTCCATTGGACGTCCATCGATCATCCATAGGTCCTTAACACGGCCATCCATGGTATCGTGGTCTACATCCACGATGGACGTAATGCCATTGAACATTGTTATGTATATTCATGGTATACTTTTGATTGGACAAAACGCGATGGATCACACAGGACGTATATTGTATGTCCACGACACGTACTCTTTCTTGAGCTACAAATATACATAACATAGCCATTCATAGTATGTCCATAAGTAGACATTCGATACCTTTCAATTCAGAATAGTAATTGAACATCTATTGGACGATCCAGGTTTATAAACGAAAATCATATTTGGAGGACGTCAATTGAACGTCTATCAGACGTTCCATGTAGGATTTCATATAGATGTGAACCTAGAACGTCCAACAGATGTCCAATTACTACCCTAAAAAGTAAAAGCTATTGACTGTCTACCTATGGACATGCCATAGATTATTTGGGTTTACGCGTTACGTATATTTGTAGTTTAAGAAATAGTACGTGTCATATACATACAATATACGTCGTGTATGATCCATCGCATTTCGTCCAATAAAGCGCATTCGTCCCTTAGATGTACATTCAAATATATTTCGGGCAGCTACGATATGGGTAGGCCGATTGACCGTCTTATACACGTACAAATTACGTCTATCGAAGGATAACGCGGAAGTTTATTCTACGTCTACGACATATACTTTTGGAGCTGTAAGTATATTCCGCACGTAACCTAACATCCAGGGGACGCCCAATAATCATAAATGTTGGATGAAAATTTCATTCCAGACAAATCCATGGACATCCTTAAACCACTAACTATGTGCTGAAAATGTTTCGTATACGTACCCTTATATAGGTTGTGAGCGTACGTATAGACCCCATAAAGTGACGTTTAATGTACGTATTTAAGACGAATGCCAATGTTGCAAAAGATGTCTAATGATCATCTATTATACGTCCCTTAATTTAAACGCTATTAATTACAAATTATTCATTAATTATACATTTCGTTAATGATTACACATCATTCAAGGCTTGCACCGTAAACAAAATCGCAAATTCACAATGTCGATTCATATTAATTTAACAAACTGGGTGTATTAAAATGAATTTCCGTTAATTTCCATTAAAATTAATATACTGGTATTGAACTTTCTTATTTCCATATTAAAAAATTACAAATCCGGTATATTAATTTCATAATCATGCACCCCTGCTTTGGAAATTCATAATCCGTCTTGCATATTTCATAGATGTGTTTTAGTTTTTAATATACAAAGTCATCGAAATTTTCGTTGCCGGTGCTTGAAAATTACAACACAACGCTGTTAGAATTTACTTGCAATCGGTAACAAAAAATTGCAATTTCCTTTAGAATTTTCCAATCAGTCCTTTGGAAATTCATGCAACGGTATATTAAAAGTCAAAACCTGTGATGGAATTTTAAAAATCATCCTGGTAAAATTACTATGTGGGTTTTTATATTCCAAACTCGGTGTATTAATTTCATAATAATATAGCGACTTTTGAAATTTAATATACCGTTATGAATATTATAAACCTGTCTTGTATCTCTCACGGAAATTTATAAATTAAAATATATGCAAAATTGTGTACGAAATATATTCAAAGTATAATAGATCTTAAATGCATTAAATAGTACATTATATCAGGAGGACGTAAAAACATTTTCTGACGAGTGTGAGTTTGCAGGACGAGCCAAAGGCGAGGCCTGCAATCACACTCGTCAGAAAATGTTTTTACGCCGAGTGATGTACGATATTTTATATCACGAGGTGCAATATGGACGTTTTTACGTCCGCTTGCGGACGTAAAAGCGTCCATTATTGTACTGAGTGATATAAAATATATTTTAGATATATGTAAAATGTTTCTAAAATATAATTTACATATATGTAAAATGTACGACACATACATACAATGTAATTTATAGTTGAAATATGGGCTGCATACATCCCGAATTTGGGTTGAATACCCGTGTAGAAATTTCCGAAAAATCGGAAATTCTCTAGGAGAATCAGATATAAAAGTATAAGTTCATGAGAAGTCGGCAAGAACTCCTGATAGGGCTTTATTTGCGACGGACTTCTGTTAATATTCCGTTCTCACGCCCTCCTTTATAAGCATATCCTTCGCATCCTTCGTATGGGGGTTCAGCGGTTGCCGTTCTGCGACATCTCACAGCGAGTCTGGAAACTAACGCGACGGTGCCTACGTGACGAACATATGTGGCAGGCGCCCGATCGCTTGTTCTTGCGAGGTAAAAATGATAATGTAAATAATAATTAAAAGTGTGAATACAATAAACTTCAATAAATAAATAAATATTCTGTTAGTTTGTACATGCATAAATGTTCTCACGTTTTTTTCTCTCCGTTTTAATTGCAGGGATTTAAAAAAAAAGGTTTCGAGGGATATCAGGCAAGCAATGCCTCACTTCTTATATGTGAATATAGATATCAAAAGTGACATGTATAAGTTTTATAAATTTTTTTCAGTTTTTTGAAAAAAACATAAAAAAAAAGTTCAAAATTTGGGCAACAGCTAAAAAACAGCTTTTTAGATTAAAAACTGAATTTTGAGAGCTTTTTACAAGCATTATCGGAAAACCAATATTTTTTTTTGCAAAGCTGAGAACTTTTTACTCAAAAAACTTATTTTTTCAAACAAATTTTTTGTGGCGGCAGACCGCAAAAAAATCAATTTTTGTTCATTTATTCATTTCTCGTATGTTTATGGAGAACTCATCTTGAAAATGACACATTACATGTAAAATTTTCTCAGCTTTTCGAAAAAAAAGATTGAACATTTTTTCAAAATTTGGGCAACGGCCAAAAAACAGCTTTTGAGATTTGAAACTCCATTTTAAGAACTTTTCAAGTGCATGAACAAAAAAACACTATTTTTTCGGAAAACTGAGACTTTTTCACGTCAAAAACTTTTTTCTTTAATTTTTTTATTGTGGTGGGAAGCCGGCAAAACGAAATGAATAAAACAAAAATCGTAAAACGAGCTGAAATACCCCATACAATAAGTGCGAAAGTTAGCGGAGAAAAAAATCAGAAAAAATTTGGGATTCTGCTTTCCGATGAAGACTTTCAGCTAAAAAAATTGAGAAAAGATCTGAGGGGGTATAAGGCCGGTTCCGACGTTTATAATTGGTGGAATATGGCTTATATATTTTATGCATAATTATATAGTATACACCGTATATTTTACGTGAACAATTCTAAAAAATACGATTTTTATAAGTTCACAAAACATATTCAGGACCTGCTTATTTTCTGGCCATGTGTAATATAGAACTTCAAATTTGAAAAGATGACGCAATGATCACAAAACGTATGTATGACATATATCTACTTATGTAGCCTACGTAATTTATGTGTGCGTGAAATAAATTAAGGAGATGTGTTAATAAGCTTATGATAAGATATAATTCGCATACATCTGATATATGTTGTTAGAGAGAATAAAATCACATCACTTCCACACATATATATTGCATATATGGAAGCATATATTGAGAATATATGTAGAACATATGAGAGATATATGTGAATCACATGTATCTCTCACATATGTTGCATATATGTGTGGATTTCAAATATATGAACATATATTCGAAATATATCCACATATATTTTGCGTATATTAAAAATATATAAATTTTCGTGAGGGATATTTTCTTCATGTGTTTTGGTTTTTAATACACAAAGTAATAGAAATTTTCGATGCCGGTGCTTGAAAATTGCAGCACGAGCGCTATTAGAATTTACTTACAATCGGTAACAAAAAATTACCATCTTCTTCAGAATATTCCAATCAGCCCGTAGTAAAAAACTCCATTCGTCGCCATTGAAAAATCCCCATTCATTCCCCATTGCCAAAATAACCAATGGAGATGAATGCCGAATTGCCTAAGGGGATTTTCGCCATTGAATTCCCCATTTGAAACGGAATGGGGATTATCTAATGGGGATTCAAAGGAGACAATCCCCTTCGGCAATTCGGCATTCATCCCCATTGGTTATATTGGCAATGGGGAATGAATGGGGATTTTTCAATGGCGATGAATGGAGTTTTTACTATACGAAAGAATCTCCATTGCTGTTCGCCACTCATTCCCCATTGCCCACAAAACCAATGGATATGAATGCCGAATTTTCTAAGGACATTTTCGCCATTAAATTCCCCATTTGAAACGGAATGGGGATTATCCCATGGGGATTCAATGGAGACAATCTCCCTGGTGAATTTGCCATATTCACCTCTATTGGTTTTTGTGGGCAATGGGGAATAAATGGGATCATCAATGGAGATTCTTTCATATGATTGCTATATATACATGGAATTACGCATTAAATAATCAAGTAAGTTATCAGTAAGTAAGGTTAATCATAATGATAATATTAGCATAACGACCAATAATTATATACGCATTATATATATATATATATTATTACATTTAATAGAAATTATTGAAGCTCATATATGCAATTTCCGAGAAAAAATAATGAGCGTATAGAATCAGTTGCATATATATATTTTATTTACTTATCATTATTAATTCATACACTCTTTTTAAGAATCTATCGACTGATTATTTCGATCATTTCATCGTTAGCCGCATTTGGGTTCCAATGAACATCTGTGGGAAATGCTAATCTTTCAGTTCATCCGCATTGACTTTCCAATGGACATCATTGGGTAAGGCGGATCATTTCGTTTATCAGCATTTACCTCCCCATGGACACCATTGGGCAATGCTGATCGCTCGATACATCCGCATTGGCTTTCCAATGAGCATCATTGAGTAATGATGATCATTCGATTCATCCGCATTGGCTTTCCAATGAGCATCATTGAGTAATAATGATCGTTCGATTCATCCGCATTGGCTTTCCAATGAGCATCATTAAGTAATGATGATCATTCGATTCATCCGCACTGGCTTTCCAATGAGCATCATTGAGTAATGATGATCATTCGATTCATCCGCATTTGATGTTCAATGGATACCCATTCACTGATCAATGGTCAGCCCTGTACACCATTGACAAATGCGGAAATCTCAATGGGTCCCCATTCATTGTCCAATGGAGTCGTATGAGGACCATTGGTTGCCATTGGCGATTCAATGGAGTTTTTTACTACGGGAGTCCTTTGGGAATTCATGCAAGGGTGTATTAAAAGTCGAAATCTGCGATGGAATTTTAAAAATCATCATGGTAAAATTACTATGTGGATTTTTATATTCCAAACTCGGTGTATTAATTTCATAATAATATAGCCACTTCGGAAATTTAATATAACGTTATGAATATGAAGAACCCGTCTTGTATATTTCTCAGATGTGTTTTGGTTTTTAATATACAAAGTAAAAGTAATTTTGGTTGCCAGTGTTTGAAAATTACAACACGAGCGCTGTTGGAATTTACTTGGAATCGGTAACAAAAAATTACAATTTTCTTCAGAATATTCCAATCGGTCCTTTGGAAATTCATGCAAGGGTATGTTAAAAGTCAAACCCTATGATGGAATTTTAAAAATCATCGTGGGAAAATTACTATGTCGATTTTTATATTTCAAACTCGGTGTATTAATTTCATAGTAATATAGCGACTTGTGAAATTTAATATATCGTTATGAATATTAAAAACCTGTCTTGTATATTCCTTTGATGTGTTTTGCTTTTTAATATACAAAGTAATAGAAATTTTCGGTGCCGGTGCTTGAAAATTACAACACGAGCGCTGTTGGAATTTCCTTGCAATTGGTAACAAAAAATTACAATATTGTGCAGAATATTCCTATCAGTTCTATGAAAATTCATGCAACGGTCTATTAAAAATCAAAACCTATGAAGGAGTTTTTAGAATTGTTATGGTAAAATTACTATGTGGATTTGAATTTTACGAACCTGGTGTATTAATTTCATAATTAATACAGCCACTTTGGAAATTGAATATATCGCTATGAATATTAAAAACCGGTCTTGTATATTTCTTACATGTGTTATGGGTTAGGGGTCGTGAACTTGAGTTATGAGGGGTAACTTAATTTATGCGGAGAAACTTAAGTTATGAGGAATCAGGTATTCTGGAATGAAGTTTTGAGGGTTCGCATAACTTATGAGGGCTCAGGGGCCGCAAAATTAAGTTGTGAGAGGTTACTCAACTTAGAAGGGGTCAGGAATCGTGAATTAAGTTATCAGGGGTAACTTAAGTTATGAGGGGTCAGGGACCCCGAAATTAAGTTATGAGCGGTCCCTTAACTTATGAAAGGTCACGATTTTTTTCATCCAAGTTAGGGGCTCTGAAATTAAGTTATGCGGAGTCACTTTATTCATGAGGGAATCATAAATAAATCCCGGAATTAAGTTTTGAGTTATGAGGGGTCAATTAAATTATGAGGGGTCATGAATTCTGGAATTAAGTTCTGAGGGATCGCTTAAGATATGAGTCGTCAGGTATTCTGAAATAAAGTTCACATAACTTATGAGGGGGCAGAGGATTCGAATTCAGAAATCCGAAAATCAAGTTTCATGGATTATCACACATTCAAAAGCACATATATTATTAATTTTATTGCACTCTGTGCGTAAAGTGCCCACTTTACGCACTAGAGCAATGAAATTTTGTACGAAACTCGTGCCAGAAACTTCTTCTGAACTCGTGTGATTGCAATATTCGCCTTCGGCTCATGCTGCAAACTCACACTCATCAGAAAAAGTTTCATCGCACTCATATCGTAATGTACTATTTCGGCACTCCAGCATTCATATATCATAAAAGTAGAGGAATTTCATAAGAAGTCGATTGCGTAATAGGTAGGGTATTAGGTAGTCAGGTATGATAGGTAGGATGGTAGGTAGGGTCGAGGGTTCGAATCCCGGTCAGAGAGAAAAATTAGATCGGCTAATTCCCGCGGATTTTTCTTTTTTTTTCTATGTATCTCTTTTTAGGGCCGGTAAACTATGCATATTAAATTAATTTGCGAGGGCAAAATATTTTTTATAACATGTTTAACCACAATTACTGACAGGTACGGTAACGTAATTTTCATATACTTGCGTATATTAATTTCAATAATTCTTCGTTCAGTAAATTTCATAAACGGAATTCCTGTAAGAATAAATAGATCAATATAGTTTTTAATATGCCGTGACTTTAGAAATACCACACGGTGGTATATGAAATTTAATATACCTCTTGCGATTTTTAAAAACACCGTTTGATTAATTTAATATACGAAAGTAATGTGTTTTTTCTAACCGAATACAGCAATTTTCGTAAACTTCATCCTGAAAATAACAATACTTTTGTATATTAACCAGAAAATACCAAATTTTTAAAAATAATATCCTGTGATCAAATACTCAGGGAATGAAATTTTATATACCACTTGCGATTTTTAAACACACCGTTTGATTCATTTAATTTACGAATGTAATGTATTTTTTTTTTAACCAAATACAGCAATTTTCATAAACTTCATCTTGAAAATAGAAATACTACTTTTGTATATTAATTGAACCACTACAAGTTTTTAAAAATAATGTCTATTCATTATATAAATAACGAAGGTGTATATGAAATTTAACCCTCGCAGACCGAGACCTATTTCCTGTTAAATGAAAATTATTTCCTACATAGGTTTATCTTAAAATACACTCTAGTTGATGAATCCATCGTGATATTTCAATTTTTTTGTTGGGGAATACGAATTTATGAATGTTGCTTGTGCGCGAAACCAGGCACTTGAGGGGTAAAATCCGAAAGATTTACGAATAATAATTGAATGAATAATCGTAAATACATCATATCAGCTTCTATTTGAAAGGATATAACGTTTGGAATATAAAAAACAAATGTTTACTTACTTTTTTTTTGCGATAACTAAAGCACAACATGCTTACACGCGAACTCGCCACGAGACGCTGTCGCCATATTGATATTCCGATGGGTAAAAGCAATTTACCTCGCGGTTTAGGAGCATCTATAGCACCATCTGACCTTGCTTGATGGAACTATGCACTTAGAACCTTGACCTTACCACCGATGGCAATTTTATGGGGCCTCGAAGTCCGTGTTGCGTAGAAGCAACATACGGTCCGAAAGGGTTAATAGATTGTGCATCATTTTTAAATAATGGGCGATTTCCTGATGCATGTTTATATGAAAATTCATATACGGCTTATGCATTTGAAATTCCTACACCGGTATATTAATTTTCAGAAAGGAATTTTTTACCGTGTGTGAGACAAAGATATATAAGTATATCAGCAAACTACATCGTATAAGGTTTTTGCACGCAAAAATTTATCATAAATCAAGTTAGTGTAGGCAGGTAGGTAGGTAGGTAGGTAGGAGGTCAGAAAAGTTAATCAGCATTCCTTGAATCCAATACTTGAATGGGTGACCACATTGGGAAAAATCGAAAACTTTTTTTTTCCGTTTTTCTGTAAAATATGAATATCTTATAGGCCCCGAATATTATATAACCAGTAATAAAGTTTATAATTAATTAATAATATCTAATTAATAACGATTGAATTATTTCAATTTATTGACGTATAATGGATGATCATTAGACATCTTTCGGATCACTGGTTTATTCGTCTTAAATACGTATAAGTCAGACGTGACTTTTTGGGGTCTAATCCGTCTCAAAACCGCCTCAGGGTACGTATAAAAGACGTTCCCAGTACATAGAACAGGTGCCGTTTCGCACTTAAGTTAGAAATTTGAGGGATATTCAGGGACGTCCCAAGGATGGAGTTTTCATCCAACATGTATGAATATTGAATGTTTCATGGCTCTAATGTTCCGTGTGGGTACCGACCCCAAGCACTGTCACAACCGCCCCTGAGGTGTGGTCGATTGAGACACTTTTTTTCTGATTTGCTCCTATAAGTTAACCATTGTACTTAGGGAATTTTTTTTAGTATTTATACGTAGACAAATGTACACTTTACTATGAAAAACATTTTTCGACCTGCTTGCTAACAAAATTATGGGTGATCAAATGCAAATTGTCACAATCGTACCCAGTCTACCATACTCAAGGTCAATACATAATATGAAAAAGTTCCGGAATAAAAAATCCGCGACAAACCTGAAAATATTTATATACGTATACGTGTCTGAAAATGTATAGGTGGCCCAGACTATGCATTATCGAATTTGCGATGTATTTAAGGCATACACTTTTTTAAAGAAAGATTCGCGCCTTGCATACACGCTTTACATATACTAGAGTCTAGCTATTATTGACTTTCCAGCTACGCCAAGGCGCACTTTCTTTTTCAATACAATACCGATAGAATGTGCCAAGCAATCCTGTCCGCTATATGGGAGAAGAGCATGAATGAATCAATTGAAGAATTCCGATTGATCATTTTACGCTTTAGCAAGTGAAGTTTCTATAATTTTGATTTATTTGTTTTGGTTGTTAGCTAATTGTTCATATAAATTTCACCGACTTACCGTCACTTGAGGGATTCACCAATTTTCAATAAAAATTAAACTGCGATCTTACTGAAAATCGAGATGTCTATGGAATAATATGGTACAGTACGATCTCGATTTATGCAGCTTCGATATTTGCAAGAGTCCCCACTATGCGTCGGATATCGATCGACGTGGCACATGGTGTGAGAGCGCCGGTGTGAGAGTGGACACGGCTCCCGACTGGTGTGAGATGCGCGTTGCACGCACGGGCGACATTTGCGCAACTTCGATTTTTGCAAGTGTCTAGCGGTGCCAGTCCCGCCGCTCTTGCATAAATCGAGATCGTAGTGTATATAATTGAATCGCTTTACCGGGATATACGCAGTCAGGTGATCGAAAGAAGCGATTTTTCAAGAATTTTTGCTGGAAAAACATTTTAATTTATGAACGTAAAAGTTTACATACATAATTTTATAACTTTGAACTTTATTTTGAAATTTTTCTTTTTCACATATAATGATTTTTGAAGCCACTTCAGCTGATCTTCGGGAGATCCTCTAAACAAAGGCGTCTTAAATATAAAAAAGATTTTGTTAATATAAGGTATAATCTATTATTTAATCAAAGGAATAAGCAAAATATTTATTTTTAACAAAATCGTGGCTTCTCATCAAAAAATTTCGATTTTTTATAACTTTTTTGCCTTAAATCGTTTATAAAATAAAACATATTTATCGGTAAAATACCCTCTGATTAATAACTAAAAAATATATTTCTTAAGCTTGTGTAAAAATTTGAGATTGATCCGGTTATGCTGTTTTTGAGAAATCTTGCTCACCAACTCTAAAAAAACAGTTTTGAGAAAAACGCGTTTAACGTTTCAAAAGCACTTTAGATATCCTAATTATGGGTTTACAAATATGCCTATAACTTCGAAAATATTTGGCGGATTGGCATGCAATTTTCTGTGTAAATAGTTAAATATATGTGCATTACCAAAATGAAATAAAACAAGTACGCTCCACGTACTCATAGGGGGGCTTCACCCCCCCCCCAAACCCCCCCTGCACTTCGCGCTTCGCGCTCCGTATTCTTGATCATTGTCTTGATTTATTCGGTATGGAAATACTATATTGTTTTCATGTTACTGTACATTGTTTTCATAATATTGAGTCACAGGTTTCATTCCTCATAGGGGCAACTGTTCATAAAGTTGGTGATCGAATTTCAAGGATTGTATTAGTAGGCACTCACAACTTTAGAATGTAAAGATCATACATTTTGTTTTTGTGATATATTTTCAATGTTGGTTAACATGTCTCTTAGGGACGTTTTGATAGGCACTCACACTATAATTTAAACTCTTTGATTCATTGTGAACATTGAGTAGTCCGATAAATTCTATTAATCATTATTAAATAGACAGATTTGAATATAATCAATGTGATATGAAAGTATCTGAACAATCAATACATTAAAATGCTTTGATAGATTATATTCGCGGAATTGTTAAAATATTAGACAGTAATGAAGAATATTAGTGATATTTGACATGGGCATATTTATCATAAGCTTTGATCATTTAATGATTATTAGTATATTTATAATAAGTAAAAGATGCTTTTGGTTATAAATCAATGCTCAGTATCTGTTTTTTCACGTTTGAAACGCACGGGTGATCGCCATAATATGCCAACGGAGCCGCAAGCACGCTAGAGTAGAGAACCATGTACACTATCAAGCTGGGATTCTTTTGTAAAATTCGAAAAAGTACTAATGGAAAGAGTGATATTTTATGCCTATCACAATCACGTTTTAAAAATCAAGTATGTGTGTGTATGAATACGAATGATTATGATGCACGACGTAAATTCATTATTGTAATGAATCTCACTGTCAAGATCCTTTAGTGAGGTTATGTTTATACATTGATGCAACATGTAATTAATACATTGACGCAATACGCATGCATTGTCGTATTTTATGCAGCTCATTTTATTAGTGCTAAAGTTCTTCAAGATCTTTCTGACAGTGAAATAGTTAGGTTGTACACTAGGTCAACATTTTATATTAGAGGTTGTGTGGAGCGGACATATTTCTACACCCATACTCTATACTACTTGAGCCGGCCCTGAGCAGGTGCTGTAACGCCGCCCAATGCTCCACCTCCGTCAAATACAAGGAGATCAAATACGAGGGATTCCAGTGTACTTTTTAAGAGAGAAATATCGGTTTTGAATTTGGCTCGCTCAGGCCGGCTGCTACGCATTCTGTTTGATTTTTTAGTTCCTCTTTTACTCAGTACGTGGCGCAGCGGCGTCCGTGACGTACGTGGCGACGTCGTGTACGCAGGTCTATGTTTAACGTGAAAGTGATGTGTGCTTGTTTACAGTCATATAGAAATTCTGACTGCGCATAATCTCTCAAGTACGCTGAATGGAGACTTTACGATCACCATACTTGTGCAAAATCGAGGCGAAGCCGGAATTGAAGATGGGAGAAGTATATGGGTTCGCCACCTCATAATAATTCCTTAAAAAAGGAAACCAGCATTGAGTTAGCCACCAAGGAAAGATGACTACGCCTTTTGCCTTGTAACTTTTTGCTTTGCTACTTTTTATTATCATTTTTAAAATCATCAAGAAAGGAGGAAAAGTATAAAAGAAAACATTTTTCTAGGAGATCGTGAAGACGTCGATTGCAAAGGATTCAAGAACTCTTTTCCGTGAAATAAATTTTTTAACTTTCGGTTTGTGTATGATGCAGAAAAATCTATATCGAAGTTGCCTCAGGTATCCGAAAGTGGTTGGAAAATTGTATCGTTTAGTTCTCATTCTGTTTCAGGTGGAACCTTTTGAGATTCTCTGTCCGCTTCACTGAGGAAAATTTTCTACAATGTGTCTGGTTGAATAAGGGGAAAATAATGTGATATGATATCGAGAACAGTTTAAGGGGACTGAGTCGGTTGAGAAATTGCAGCTGCGAAACTGCAAGATCTTGTCGCCAACTCTGCGTAGAAATACAATCGACAGGTTATATTCTTCTAAGCTCTACAAGCTATCTTTCAGCTAAAAGAAAAATTCTTAGGGGCCACCATCACCCTGATGCGCAGCATTTTGAGTTTTTTCAGTCTGCGCGTGATTCAGAAAAGACCGGTCAACGGATCAAGGTTTAACTAGCCTCATTTTGTTCGCAACGAATTCCCATCAGGGACGAACGCAGCACATTTTTGTTTTAGGTCAATTGAAGTGTGAAATATAAAGAGTACTTTGATTAGAGAAGCAAAATTGACCGAATAACTATAAAACTGCTTTGACCCTTCGAAATGAAAGCCTAAGAAAAATGTGCTGTGCTCATCCCCGATGGGAATTCGTTGCGAACAAAATAAGACTAGTTAGACTTCGATCCGTTGACCGGTCTTTTCTGAATCCCGCGCAGACTGAAAAAGCTTAAAATGATGTGCATCAGGGTGATGGTGGTCCTTAAGGGTTTTTCTTTGAGCTGAAAGAAAGCTTGGAGAACGTAGAAGAATATAACCTGTCGATTATATTTCTACGCGCAGTTGGCGACAAGATCTTGCAGTTTCACAGCTGCAATTTCTCAACTGACTCAGTTCCCTTAAATCGTTCAATTGACCCGTTATAGAATCCAAATTGCTAAATTATTATTCGTATAACCATACACGAATGTCGCAAGGACCATAATTATATCGTTGTCACTTTATTTGTTTATTTAGCATATATTTTCTCTGCGTTTCACGTTATCTGCTGATTTTATGTGTGAGGTTTTGCCTCACACATAAAAACCCACAAAGATCGTTTTTCGCACCATTGTCACAGCTTTTTGTCGTCATTTTCTTAATTTTGGGAACTATACCCTACCAATGGACATATTTGGCAAAGCATAAATATGCTTCACTTATTCGGAAGGTACCGACTAGCACTTATTTTCAGTCACTCAATTTTTATTATACAGACAAGACAACAATACAGACAATAGTGTCAACGATCTTTCACCCAACTAAATATTCTTTATTTCACTGTCCATAGAGTACTGACCGAGGATTTAGATTTGGCGAGTAAAAGTGCAGTATGGGCATCCCACACCGTGAACGCGGACCAGAAGGAATTCCCTTATGAAACTGCGCGTAATCACTTAGCATAATACCGCCATAAGAAAAATATACTCAACAGATTTATATGCATAGATGAAACTTGGGTCGAATTTTATACTCCTCGTCAAAGACATCAATCACGATCTTGGGTAGAACCAAACACTTCAGCTGAACATTTCCCACGTAAAAAGGTACATGAATGAAAGATACTATTGATAGTGGCAATGGATATTAGAGGAATTGCTTTTTGAAGAACTTACGAAGAAAATATAACTATGAATGGAGAGCACTATAAGTCGTTCTTGGAAGAGAATATCCTTAATTGGGCATATCCCCGTGAAAAAATTTACAATGGGTTCATCGTTGGCCCAGCATTGCGCCAAATCAATTCGCCAGTAGCGCGACGCTTGGTTGTGAAATCGGCCCAACGGCTTCTCAGTACTGGGGCAGTAGGCATGGTTCTACGACCGATAAACGCTGGCTGATACAATTGGCCAAGCGTCATGTATTATACTTGGCCGATCTCTGGGTGACTATTGGGCCAATGTTTAAATAAAATATTTGGTACGATTGGGCCCATGTTCGGGATTAAAGTCGGCCTTTTGTCTCCCAGTATTGGCTGGACGTTCATTTTATTTCTAATATATATTTGCTTATAATTTTGATACGCGTATCTTTGAATTGAACATGAATTAAATATATAAAAAAAGATCTTTTGAAAATTAATACATTTTTTTGACCGATTTATTTTCCTTGTATGTACGCGAACCGAAGAATATTTACGAGCCTAGTCTGGGATTTGAAACCTACTTACCTATCGAGCCTAACTAGTGACCTAATACTGACACGCTAACCACTACACCATCGACTACTTTTAATATTCGAATGTGTATATCATATTTATGAAACATACGCCAGTAAAATATATACTTACCTGAAAAGTTTCAAAGACACTAGGCCTAAAAATACATAAATAAGGCTATTCTAAAAATTGTAAAACGGGAATGTTAAAATAGAGAGAAAATTCTGAAAAAACGTTCAGAAAAAAAATGCATTCAGAAAAATTAATGCATTGAATTTGTTTGAGAAAAAAAGAACTTACCCAAAAATTGTTGAATAATTATTTGTTTAAACAATTTATTAATAACTTTTGGGCAATATTATAATTGATAATAGTTGTTCATGTCATGCCAAATGAAAACATTTCCAACGCTGGAATCGTGCCTCTCTGGACAGCCTCTTCGTAGAGTTTCTGAAGGTCTCGCAGTACAGAGCCTCTCCGTAGAGTTTCTGAAGGCCTTGGACATCCTCTCTGTTGAGTTTCAGCCTCTACGTAGGGTTTCTAAAGGCTTCAAACAGCCTCTCTGTAGAGCTTCTCAAGGCCTTGGACAGCCTCGTTGTTGAAATTCAGCCTCTACGTAGAGTTTCTAAAGACCTTGAACAGCCTATTCATAGAGTTTTTGAAGGCCTTGGACAGCCTTTTTATTGAGTTTCAGTCTCTACGGAGAGTTTTTAAAGGCCTCGGACAGCCTCTTCGTAGAGTTTCCGAAGGCCTCGGATAGCCTCTCCGTAGAGTTTTTGAAGGCCTCGGACAGATTTTTTGTTGAGTTTCAGCCTCTACATAGAGTTTCTAAAGGCCTCAGACAGCTTCTTTGTAGAGATTCTGAAGGCCTCGGATAGCCTCTCCGTAGAGTTTCTAAAGACCCCGGACAGCCTCTCTGTTGAATTTCAGCCTCTACGTTGAGTACTACACTTTGTCTATGGCATTTTACTCTATTGACATTTTGCATGATGTCAATAGACATCTACGTATGAACATAACCTCTCAAACGTATCGAGTGTATCGTATGGGATATATAAGACTATTAATCAGGCCTGGCACAACATTGGGCTAGCATCATTGTACGATTGTTGGCTAGACGCTCAGTTTTAGCATTGGCCTGACGTTGGCTTCGAAGGTTGGCCAGATCTGGCTCGAGGTTACAAACCAGCATCGGCACACTGCATTGAGCCAATGCTGTGCCATATGTCAAGCTCTGGCCAATCCCATCTGGGTACATGTATGCTCGTCCAATTTTCTTATGGAACATCGAAAATCGGTAGAATGTCGAGCATTGGGCCAGCATTTATTTTAAAACGTTTGTTGACCGTTGATAGCCATTCTATTCTCACTCTTGAACCGATGCTGGTTATCGATAGTTATTCGAGGCTCGATCAAAAATTAGACGAGTTGTAGAAACTAGCATTGACCCAAGGATGCAAGAAAAAATGGCGATCGACGATTGATAGCCGATCTAAAAACAACTCTCGGCTAATCCTTGGTATTTCGCCGGGTTTCGGTACTAAATGACAACCATGGCCAAGCAATGGTTGGTCAATCGGCCCATGCTTGGCCCACTGTCGTTTTCCAATACTTGGCAGCTAAGTATTGGGCTTACTGTTGGCTACGATTCCACCGTTGTAAATTTTTTCACGGGTCAGCATCATTTAACTAGTCCTATAATTCTACATGATAATGTCAGGGCACACAAATCAAAAATAGTTCAGCAATTAATTGAGGATAATGAATGGAGATAAATTATTCAGCCGCCATATTACCTGGACTTGAATCACTATGATTTCAATTGTTTCGGCCATGTGAAGAGGAAACTGTCCGGTACTCGATGCAGTAGCAAAAATGAATTAGATATTAAACTGAAAAACATTATATTGATGAATTAAATTAAAGCGGTACTTTGAATGGTGTCGAATATTTGCCAGCGGTCTGGGAGCGCTTTATCAATAATGGGGGAGATTACTAATTAGTATAACAAAGTTCGATAATATTGTAATTAGTTTTCGTAAAATTAGAAGAAAATATATATGGGGCATTCCACGTTAAATCACGCGGTCATGACCCCTTCGGATTTTGATGCCCAATGAATTTTGGGTTTCATTTGGCCCAAAATATGAGCTCAAATTTTTAGAAATTTTTATTTCAATTTTTAGGGGTTGTCCGAGCTAAAAAATCATTAAATTGAGGGAAAACATAAAGACGGGCATTTTTCAAATTAATGACATTTTTGCACAGAAACTAGGGCCCAAAACAGATATTTTCGTCGTAGTTCGATAATGGGCCAAAAATAATTACTATTTTTTTAATTATAATTTTTATTTTTTTGAATTTTTTTTTAATTATCCGTTTTTTCAGGTCGTCGAGGCTAATACATTTTTGAAAAATGTTGTCGTTTCACTTTTAAACCAAAAAAATAAATAAAGTTTCACTAGAAAACATTTTTGTTCGTGTTATTCTCACTACAAGAAACAATCAAAATAAGAAATTATAAAAAAAAAATTAAAATACAAAAAAAATAGTAATTATTTTTGGCCCTTTATCGAACTACGACGAAAATATCTGTTTGGGCGCTCGTTTTTCTGAAAAAATGCATTAATTTGAAAAATGCCCCTTTTATTTTTCCCTCAATTTAATGTTTCTTTAGCTCGGGCAACCCCTAAAAAATGAAATAAAAATTTCTAAAAATTTGAGCTCATATTTTGGGCTATACGAAATTCACAATTCATTGGACATCAAAATCGGAAGGAGTCAGGCCGATGACCGCGTGATTTGACGCGGAATATATATATGACAGCAGAAGTGGGATGACCCAATATCTAATATACTCTAGTTGTCCCTCCATACAGTCCTTATTCTTAATCAGTAATTAATCTATTATCATTATGACGCATGCGCATGGTTCTTTTATCAGAAAACATTCCAACTTTACATGCCACTGCTTCTCAATGCACTGCAAAATAAAGACGACGCCAATCTGCATGAACAAACGTATAATACAAATTGCGCGAGAACAAGGAATACAAATATTACCGTTTTCTGTTGGGAAGGAAAAGTATAACACATATCCGGTAATGCGATCTTCTGGGCACGCAATCACGCCAAGGCTGCAACGCACGAATGGATCGAAGAGCTCACATACAGCAAACGATCTCGTATTTCACGCAAACATGTACAATTCTACGGGACAGTCGATTCTCTGTGACGAGATACCGATGGCGTGGCGACGAGAGATACTCTTCGTGTGGTGAACTGGATGTCCTGGTGGCTATCGACGATCAGAAATCGAACGTTTACCATTTAAATGTTAATAGCAAAAAGGGTGTAAATCGAGGGATTTTTAATGTGTCGAGTGACGGATTTTCGACTTTTTGTTTGCCAGTATCTGGCGTATGCCTCATCCCTCAAGACGGAATCCGTTCGCAGCATCGTCTGACCGAGTAGCAAAGTCCCTCCCCTTGATAAATATTCCGTACGGTGAGATAGATTTTTTCAATTACATTCAAGCGCATCGGCATAAGGTTGTCTTTATTAAACATCCTATCAACCGGTGCGTTATCCCCGTTGTAAAATCACGAGAATACGATACGTGTCCGTCATAAACAACGAGAGGAAAAACTTGTTAGCTTCAGTTTCGTGACATTTGTCCTTCAGGATTTTCTTTCACCGTATAGCCGCTCATGTAATGATTCTCGCGTGGAGAATATTGCTCGCAAATTTCAACGTATATGTAATTTATATACAGCGATGGGTTTTATATCGAAGTAGTACGCGAAAGTTGCGACTTTCGAGTTTTCAACGAGAGATCACAGTGGGAAGTAATGCCCAGAGGGCGAAGAAATCCTCGTGAGAATGTGGAGGAACCAGGCGAACACGAGCTGAAAGGGAACCGTTAGGGAAAAGACTTCACGAGATAAATGCGGTGGAAACTTTTCTTCGGGAACACAGGGTATCCGTTAAAGATTAGAGAAAATAAGTTTTGTGATTTTTTGTAATTCAAGACAGATTTGAAATTCAAGAAAAAGTAATTAATGATTTCTTTATTGATCGATCTATCGTTCCATCGTTTAATGTAGAGATTCCTAAATTGCGGACATATTCCTCAAATATACAGCTATAATGATGAAGCTTAACCGATTCTGTTGTGAATCTACGGGCAGAACAGGTTGCGCAACGGTAAATTACGTTGTACTGTAAACCAGATGAAAATTAGCAAAATAATCATGGAGACAATTGTGCGACTTGGCATTCGAAAAAGAAGCCTACATACTTACCAGCACAGTTGGTTAGTATGTAGGCTTTTGAGCTTGCTTAGTCATTAATTTCCATCGAATGACTATAGAAATTTTTCTCAATATTGATTCATCGAATTAAAAAATGTGAAGCTTTCCCATCTTGACAGTCGAGAGTTTCCATCCCAGATTCCGAGCCCGTCGATTAATCGTTCGATAAGCGCTAAGTATTTAAACGGATATCGGATAAACGGTTCTTCCACGGATCTCCTTCAATGTCGAGCCTTTAATGGCGGATCTGAATCGATCGAGTACAAAATAAGTAAACCACGAAAACTTCTCAAAGTTCTTTCTCGCATGGCGAAAACACTTTCAGGCAAATACCAGCTCACTTGCATTTTTTTCGGAACGAGCACTCGATAAGTCCATCGTCTTTTGTTTTTTTATTATATTTAAAAAAAATGCATAATAACGAAACGATGATCGGAAAAATATTACAAATATCAACAAACATAGGAAGCAACAAAGATATGGAGCAACAAGTGCTTGCGCGTATTTTTTCATGTTTTTTTTGTACACACAATCGATGATGAAAGAAGAACGAAATATAACAAACAATAAATAATTATGATTCGGAGAAGTACAATGAGAGAAATATAGATAATAAATAACGTAAATTATCGATATACTTGTATATGGGGTTAGGAGAAATGTCATTGAGTATTCGATCGGTACTGGCAAGAGACAATCTCGGCTGTGAGGTCGAAGATCGCTGAGAAATCACTTGGCCTAAATTGAGAAAAAATGTATAGCAAAATAGGCCGGAAGATGGAAGGATCGGAGAAAAGGGAAAGCAAAGGACTAGAGGAGATAAGGATCATGAGAGCGCGAGAAAATGAAAGTAGGACGAGAGGAGAAAGAATGGAAGGAAGGAGAACAAAAGTGAAAGGGAATAAGGAGTGGGAGGGGCAAAAATGTAGATCAAGAATAGGAGGAAGGGAACGGTTAACTAGAAGATACATAAATAACTTCGGAAGGACCGAAAGAGGATGAAAGGATTTTTGTGTTTTTCTTTCTTTATACAAGCTGGAGAGAGTGTTTCATGCTGCTTCAGGCCTGTGGAAGTGGCCGATGAGCGCTATATGCGAGATTCTGAGCGTCTTGTGGCAAACTCCTGGACCAACCGTGTCCGCTACCACCGGCACTGGAGTAACCACCGCCATAATCGGCACCACCACCACCGCCGCCACCACCGCCGCTATAACCACCGCCGTGTCCTCCATCATCGTGGCTTACCACGTGGCTGCTGCTGTGGTGAGGATGAGCCACAACCTCGTAGGTCACGTGTTTCTGTTGCGAACCAAGAAGTTTCTTCAACCCTATTATCGCCGAAATGACGAGAGCTATTTTACCAACAAGCAGAGCCTTTCCGGCAATGAGGGCAATGGCACCCAGTGCCAATGGCAAGAGAGCCGCGGCTTTCAATGCTACGGCCATCATCAGAGGTCCGATGATCTTTTGAGCCTTCTCTGTAAAAGGGAAAATTACGAAATTTTTCATCAAAACATTCGAAATTCATCGGAGTTTTTCTTTCTCATGAAGTTAGCTCTCTGTCTTTTCTTAAACAATTTTTTGCATCCAGATTTGTTATGCTAGCATGTTAACAATCCTTCTAAACACCGATAAATCACATTTAGATAAATAAGCCTGACCAAGAGTGTGTATGTGCTGGAATTCGAAAAGTCATATCTAGAAAACTTCTTAAGTCGAAAATCACAAGTACAGCATCCATTCCCCCTCTGCTCAGTGCCAATTTTTTCAACATTGCGCGTCAATTCTGAATTTGGCGGGGCTTTCCATTTTACTCCAAATGTCTGTTAGTACCTTCCGTAATTTTGAAGTTATCAACATCAAATTTTTTGCACTTTTACACTTTATAATAAGCACACTTGAACCTTATTTTAGAAAGAATAGCTTCAGAGATACTATTTTGAAGTTATTTCGAATTAAGAAGAAAGCTCATGTACGGATTAATTTTCGTGGAATTGAAGCTATCGGTCTCAATTATTTGCACTGATTAAGTTGATTAAGTTGATCATACTAAATTTGGAAAGAATAGCTTCAGGGATTAAATTTAAAAAAATTGACATGGTTAGAAACTGCGTATAAACACTCTACCTTCGTATTTATGCAACTATCGAGCTTGAAATGGACACCTGATGTTGAATTTTAAAATTTTAATGGCATTCGTATGAAAATCGTACAAATTATAGAAATTTCCATATAGCTTTATGATTCCATTTCGTCATTCATGAAGTTTATTTTTCGAACAAGCTTTCATTGAATTATACATCATTAAGGATCTCAAGACACTGACCTCAAGACAAGAACAAATAAAACCTGACGAGCAATAGAAAAAAATTTGGAAGTTTCGAACATATTGCTAATTTTCGCACGATTTTTTACAAATTTCAAGCATGGCGCAAGTATGAATGAGGGAATCATTTTCAGTCATAGCACTTTCATTGCAAGGCAATGATTTAAAATGCTCAAACGTATGTGTATATGTGTATGAGGCACTCCACGTCGATTTGACCAGGGTCCGACTTTTCACCTCTCCGATTATGTCCGCAATTTTTTATAATTTTGTAATATCTCTGAAGAGCTATCAGGATTTTTTTCAAGTTTCTTGAAGCGATTTGACTTGACTATAACTTGATAAACAAATTATTTTCAACCCGAATTTAAAAATATGAAAAAATCACAAAAACCCCGTTTTTTATATGAAAAATTTCAAGCGTCGTCAAAGTGGGCAAGGGTTTCCTTCTGCTTATAATAAGCTTTTGCGAAAAAAAAATTTAAATAGAGGGAGGATCTTAAATCGCGCAGGCCTTTATCCAAACATTTTTTGTATGAATTGAAAGTGTTTAAAAAAATGTTTGGATAAGGGCCCACTCGATTCAGGTTTCTCTTTCTATCCTAAATTTTTTTTTTCGACAAGGCCTGTGATGAACAGAAGGCCTTGTCGAAAGCCTGCCTACTTTGGTTCAACGCTTGAAATTTTTTACATAGAAAAAAGGATTTTTGTGATTTTTTTCTGATTTTTTAATTTGGGCTAAGTATAATTTGTTTATAAAATTATAGTCAAGTCAAATTGCTCCAAATAATCCTGAGTGCTTTTTAGAGGTACTACAAAACCATAAAAAATCGCGGACAAAATCGGAGGGAGTGGAGGGCCAGACACAGGTCGAACCGATGTGGAATGTCCCATATACACACACACATACTAAAACGTTATTCCGTAGGATCTTTCCCAAAGTGCTCAACTAGCTATATAAACCGTGTCCAAAGCTTATACAGCGTTGCTCGCTAAAGCATGTGATGTTAATAAGTGGAATAGGTGAAGGTCAAGCACGGGAGAAGCCGAGACAACAGACACACTATGATGGTGCACGGGGTTAAGGAAAGTATGTCAAAAATGCCGCCCGAGCAAGATCCTCTCTCTTCTCTCGTGCCTATGGGATATATCGTGAGCTCTTCCGCGTTGCTCGAGCAACACCAACATGAGCAACCGACGCACGTTTGCCTCTCACGATCGGCAACACATATCGGCTTGCCCGTATCGTGTCCGAGACTCTCCTCCTCGTTGTGTGTATATCGAAGGCTTGATCAAGGGGGAAGAAGCGGAACCAGTTTTCTCAGTGGGTCAACGGCTGCGAGCACGACGCCGTCGGATCGAGAGACGCTTCAGCCGCCATGACGGTCTTTTACTGCTCGCCCGTACGCCGGAACGTAGCCATTTTGGGGTTACCGATTCGTCACCGATAACACGGTTTATGTATTTTTTTCTTTTCCCCTCGTTTCACCATGATTCCAAAGACGCTACTCGTTTCTCACGAAACAATAGTAACCTCGTACTTTACCGTTGTTGGTTGCAGTTGATTCTTTTTTTTAACCGGAAGTTCACGATTTGGGTACCCTCGAACGACGAACTCGCTCGTTGCGGACTATCGATATATCCTTTTCGTTGTTAACCGGGGTATATGTGTGTATGAAAATATTACTCACTCTTCTTGCCACGGCCCTCGGCAACACTGTCGTTGAGATCCTCGAAGCTGCGTCCGGCAGACTCGATGGCGCCCATTATGTCACTACCCTTAAGATCAACCTTAACGGAATGAGTCTTGAGAAATCTGCCGAGACGATCGAACAAAAGTGTGTCCACGTCAGTTGATTCGATCGATCTGTAACAAAAAGTACTCAATTACATTAATTGCAAATGAAAGTTAAAAAAAAAAAAATCATCGAAGCTTCATTATCAATCGATTGCGATCGAAGACCTCCGTTATCTCATAAGAGGTTACATAGAGTCATATAGGGATCATAATACTGATAATAGCCACTATCGGTCCATATATCCTACACCCACCTTGGTGCGCCTTCCTCTGCAGTAGAAGTCTTCACCACTGTGATACCCTCCGAAAGTGTAATGTCCTCTTTGTCCGCGAGCATTTTGTCGACGAAAGCGAACAATTTGTACTTGATGCAGCTGACCGATTCCTTCTTCAGGCAATCGGTGTAGATCGTTGCCATAAGATCGTTGTCACCGACAGAGTTTTTGTCGGTCGCCGGGAGTGACATCGCACCGGAGACGACCAGTGTCGCCCACAATATCGTCGCTAAGTATCTCGTGTCCATCTTCGTTTACTCCCTCCGCTAATTGCGATTAATCCTTTGTGAAATAATTCGATGATTAAATAAACTTGATTGTTAACTAATCGTCTCGCGATTACCAAAGACTATTATTGCAATCTGTATTCAATTGATTATGCTTATTTGAATTTACAGATAACGAAATACAGCAATCGAGAACACGTGTATCTAGGGCACCGGTGTTCGATCTTTCTGCCTATTTATCTTCGTATATCTCGAGCAATTTGATGTACCGATTAAATCCTCGTTGTTATTGTTGTTGTTGTTGTTGTTGTTGTTATTATTGTTGTTGTTTCTTAACAGAACGATATCTAGCGCCACGACTATGCGATAGTAACGTCGGCCACCAGAACGTGTTGCGTGTGTCACCGTTGATGCGATGTTGACTTGTGTGTTGCATCTAAAAGAGGTTTGCTTTGCTTTTATACCGATCCAAGCGCGTTAAGACGCCGCGGCGCCGACGCGGTGGAGGAGGACACGAGACACACAGAGGGGTTCCCGTCCCGTTCCCATGTTACATACTTCTGAATGCCCCCCTGTGCGAAGAGACAGCCTGGGCCCTCACTTGCCTTACCTGGTGTATGTTTCCGTCCCCCAACCCTCCCCACCGCCGTTGTAACTGTATGCGAGGATACTGTCTCTTGCCTCCCCACTGTATCCATATGCTGTCTCTCTCTCCCTCTTATTTTGTGTTTGTGTGCGATCGTATACACATACACATCTACGGTACCTTGTATTTATCGTCCTGGTCGTGGTCATCGTTCAACACGATGAATCGTCTTATCCCTACCTTTCGTACAGCTTGGTACATGCAACGTCATCATCCCTCTCTACCTTTGGTTGTATCAGGCTCGTATCACTTGCCCACTTTTCCGCATCTTGTATCTTCGTCTTCTTCATCTTCTTCGGCACCTTTTAGGTACCATATATAATAAACTGTAGCCCACATTGTGCAGGTATCGCAGGTACTTAGAGTATGTTCTATAGAAGGGACGGATGGAGATGCCACTGAGGAAAACACCCTTTATTTCCCTCGCATACGTGTCGACCCGTATTTTGGCAACTTCTGCTCTTCATGCACGGTGAGAGGAATGAAATTCTCCCATACCAAGATCAGGATATTTGCGAGTATACTAAGATAGGAAGGACGAGAGTGCACGAGAGAGTGAGAGAGAGAGAAAGAGAGAGAGAGAGAGAGAGAGAGAGAGGGAGGGAGGGAGAAAGAGAGAGAGAGAGAGAGAGAGAGAGAGAGAGAGACGGGTGTGTGAAACAAAACGCAAGGAATCAAAAGAGGGCATATGTTTATATGTGTGTGTGCGTTTGTAAGATCGAATGAAACGCTGGAGGCTGGATTAACCGGTGATGAGAAAATGGCACAGCGGAGCAGCCAAAAAGATGCTCAAAGTGAGAGGTGCGTGAACTTCTTGGCTGAAGAAAAGATTGGCAAAACAGACGAAGAGTATGGGGAGCAAAATTATGAAAAAAAACATGATCATTGATAAATAAAAAAGGAATAAAAAACTAGCCGCCTTGTTCAATTGGCGTGCGCGACCCGATCAGCGCGCATCAGTCTTATCGCTTGCTTTTCAATGTACACTTCTCGTGAGTTTTCTGCTCTGCTGCTGTGACTATTGCTCTTTGCCATTTTTCTTCGGCTCTCTGAAGACCTACTTTCTGGGTCCATTAAGGATCGGGCGAGTGATCGGTAAGATTCTGTATATGTTGTTAAGTTCTGCCCGTGCTGATGATGATGACGATTGAAGTGGGAAAGAAAGAAAGAGCAAGGGCACATACTATAATGTGGTAGTGGAGTGGTACCCGTGGGAAGAAGAACGTGACTGCATTCAATACTGATCTTATACTTAACGTCTTGTATACTTAACTTCTCCATTATCCACTTGCATGCACTGTGCATGCAGCAGTTTCGATACAGCTACAAATTCGTGAATGTAACACGAAGTCGTAAATATTATGCGATGGAATCTTGGAACTCAAAGAATTGATCGATTTTCCATATTTTATTCTGATAAGTATAATGGAATTTTGCGGTTGTATTTTTCTACACATTTAAGACCTCGCCTTCCAAAGTTTTACTTTATTCTAGTAGAAAAAGATTAATAAATAACGAAGTTGTTGCTGTGCAAACAAAGTATTGTAGTCACTGAATGGTCACTGAATGGTAAGAGGTTTTGACAACTAAGACAATCTGAAATTAATAAAAAAAATAATGTTTGCTTAGTATAATAATAAAACTTCAATACGATCCGATACTTTTTTTTAATCCCTAAAGTTACGAAAATGGCGAAAGTTACGAAAAACAATCAATTCTCGACGAAAAAAATAACTTTAATCAGCTGTTATCAAGTAATAGATAACCCACACAACAATAATACGTCCCAAGTACGTCTTTCGGGCATCACGTCAATTGTCCCGTGATGGTAATGGGATGGTTCCATGGGATTCCCATGGGCTCTAAAGTGTCCGCAGTGATTACCGGAATGGGATCGTCCCATTATCGTCCCGGGATGTCTTTGGGACGTCTCTTGGACTGCAAATACAGCAGAGTGGAGATATCGATAAGATGTTATCGAGACTTCTTAAAGACGTCAACAAAATATTCCAGAATTATCAGACACAGCAATAATACGTCCCAAGTACGTCTTTCGGACATCACGTCAACTGACTCAATTGTCCCGTGATGGTAATGGAATGGTCCCATGGGATTCCCATGGGCTCTGAAATGTCCGCAGTGATTACCGCAATAGGATGGTTCCACTGCCATCCTGGGATGTCTTTGGGATGTCTTCGAGACGTCTCTTGGACTGCCAACACAGCAGTGGATAATTATTTTTATTTCGATTTAATATTAATTAATTTCAATTGATTAATTAAATTTCAATAAAATAGGTACAGTACAGAGGGAGACAGCAAGTAATCCTTGTAGTATGGCCTCTTTTGAGGTCTGACTCCTTTCGGTGTCAAATGTTCGTGTTCACGCTCGGCTATTTGAGCATTCTATTTGCATGATCCGTATGTGAGAGCGTTTGCCATCTCGCGGCGAGGCTGGAACTAACGTCGCGCAATGACTGACCTCCTACAGACATCTCTAAGAGAGCCCGCTGGGATCGTCTACACATGGTTACGGCAGGATATCCTCAAGACATCCCATATTAATCTCTTGTAGAACAATGTCTTACCGGTACCTCCCAGAGACATCTCTAAGAGAGTGCGCTGGGATCGTCAAAACACGGTTACGACAGGATATCTTCAGGACATCCTATATTAATCTCGCGTAGAACAATGTCTTACCGGTACCTCTCAGAGACATCTCTAAGAGAATACGCTGGGATCGTCAAAACACGGGTACCATAGGATATCCTCGAGACATCCTATATTAATCTCCAGTAGACCAATGTCCTACTAGTACCTCCCACAGACATCTACCCGTGCAGAAATTTTTTCAGGGATCAAATTGGATTCTGGCTAATATCCTATACTTCCGATCGGAATCGAGTCCGATATCGGATCAGATCCGAACGTCGGATGTAACAACCGTCAACTCGATTCTAGCAGGGATTCCGTAGATCCGGATCCCTGCGTGACTCCAGATGTATCCCTGATAGAATATTTCAGGCATCGTAACAGGATCATGAGTAAATTTCTACTGCAATGTAACTGTAATGAAAGAATTTTTTAATGATCGCAATTTTTATTAAAAATAAAGTTGACAAACGCAGATACATGATGAAAAAGATAGGAGGTACAAAAGTTGACATAAGCGTTTTTTTACATTTTTTTCCAGATTATTAAACTATATAAAGTCAGAAATCTGAATTCTGGTAATACAGAGTTTTTTTATTTCCATAAAAGCTGTATATTTAAAGCCTAGCTTCAAATATAAAACTGTATACTGTAAGCTTCAAATATACAACTTTGCACTTTCGCTAAGTGGTGTAACTTGGATTTTTTATTTATTTATAACGCTTAGACAAGGCTATATAGCTTCTGAGATGTTTAAAGTTTTCATGAACAGTTTTTCCTGTGAGCGAAAAATTCCAGTCTGCAGAGTTTTCAATGAAATCAAACTTTGCGTAGTCTTAACTATTTTATATCAATGAAAAATCCAAGTGACACTGCTTAGACTAAGCTACGTAGCTTGAGAAATGTGCAAATTTTTCATCCTCAGTTTTCAATATTTACAAAAATACCAGTGCGGAGCTTGTTTTCCTTTGCGTAGTCTAAACAATTTTATATCAATGAAAAGTCCAAGTGACACTGCTTAGACTAGGCTACCTAGCTTCAGAAATGTACAAATTTTTTATCTTCAGTTTTCAGTTTTACAAAAATACCAGTGCAGAGCTTGTTTTCCTTTGCATAGTCTAAACAATTTTATATCAATGAAAAGTCCAAGTGACACTGCTTAGAGTGGGCTACGTAGCTTGAGAAATGTGCAAATTTTGCATCCTCAGTTTTCAGTATTTACAAAATTACGAGTGCGGAGCTTGTTTGCCTTTGTGAGTAGTCTGGACTATTTTATATCAACGAAAAATCCAAGTGACACCACTTGGAGTGAGCTACGTACCTTGAGAAATGTACAAATTTGTCATACTCAGTTTGCAGTATTTACAAAAATACCAGTGCGGAACTTGTTTTTCTTTGCGTAGTCTGAACTATTTTATATTAATAAAAAATCCAAGTGACACTGCTCAGACTAGGCTCCGTAGCTTCAGAAAGGTGCAAATTTTTCATCCTCAGTTTTCACGGTTATGGTGGACCGTGGGCCCGACGTTTCTGAATTCTGCCACTACATGGCGCCATCTACGCTTCCCAATACGCACATGTTTCGGACCGGGATCTCAGAGGTACGCCGTAAATGCAGTGGCGCCATAAATTCCAGATTTTGCCACCGTGGTCAAGATGTAGGGACAATCTCGATTCTAGTAGGGACGCCGGTTTTGGGGGGTCCGTGCCAAATCCCGACAGGGATTTGATAGGACGTAGGGTGTCCCTAAGAAATTTCTGCACGGGTACAAGACAGTGCGGTACGATCGTCTACACACGGTGACGGCAGGATATCCTCAAGACATCCTATATTAATCTCGGGTAGAACAATGTCCAACCAGTATCTCCCACAGACGTCTATAAGAGAGTGCGTTGGGATCGTCTAAACACGGTTGCAACAGGATATCCTGAAGACATCCTATATTAATCTCGAGTAGACTAATGTTCTACTAGTACCTTCCATAGACATCTACAAGACAGTGCGGTACGATCGTCTACACACGGTGACTGTAGGATATCCACAAGACATCCCATATTAATCTTGGGTAGAACAATGTCCTACCGATACCTCCCAGAGACATTTATAAGAGAGTGCACTGGGATCGTCTAAACACGGCTGCGACAGGATATCCTCAAGACATCCAATAGTAATTTCGGGTAGAACAATATCTTACTGGTTCCTCCCATAGACATTCATAAGATGTACTATCTTGGCAGGACACGAATGGGACTATCTCGGGATGGTCCCGGGATCAATTTTGCTGTGTGGGAATCATTTAAAAAAAATAATTTCGTCATATAGTTCAAAATATTTTGAACTATGCTCTGTCTGAACTGAATCAAATGGCTGAATATTGAGATATAACTTTCATAAAACAGAATTAAAAAAAAAAAAAAAACATCGTACCGCAGCGTGGTGCTTTGCAGCAGTGCACTAGGTGATGTAGCCCTTCAAACAAATTTTTATAACGCAGTCAATATTTCAAATTTTACAGAATTTGTATTGCAAATCAACCCTGAAGGCACCAGACCACGGTAAAAAAATGTTTCTTTTTCTGAAAGATGCATTTGTTAAGAATGCTCTCACCAAATTCTGTAGAGAAATTCGTAAAATTGACAGAGATACAGCATTTTATATGAAACCGTGAAACGCCGAGCACGAAGCCGAAAAAAAACACGCATGCGGGTCGTCTGCGTGCAAAACACGGAAAAAAATGATGAGTCTCTGAATGCTGAGAAGCTGTTTTATGGTCCCGGAATAGCTGACTGATGGTGAGAAATGAAATAAAAATACAGATATAAAATTTAGTTTGTGTGTTGAATTATCCTTCAGCAAAACTTTGAATGCGTTTTTCTCGAAACTACGTTTTTCAATCTGATTGACAGCATATTGAAAAAACTATTCATCCGATTTGCATGTACCAATCCTAAAATGTTCGAAAATCCAGTCTCTATGGCACCACGTAAGGATTTTTTTAAAATAAATCGCCCCCTTCTATTTCTGTTTTTCATAGACGATGCAAATTTTCTGTGAAAATGGGGAAAAAAAATTCGCTGGGCCGCCATTTTCTTTTTAAATATCTAAATTCCCCAACGTGGTGCCATAAACCAATATGTCTAGTTTATAAATAATTTTTTTTTTTTGAATTTTTCAGATGACCCGTATGTCTTGATTGCTGTCAACCACCAAGCAGCAACTTCGTCGGAGCGGCGTACACCACAAACTATTCTTATGATTCCAATCAAAAAATTTGTGTAGTGTCTTCGATATGTATACATTAAATATTAGTAGCAATAAAAAAAAACCATTCATCGTTCGCTCGAAAAAAGTATTAAAAATACACCCTCATGTCGCACGCACACCGTGGTCTGGTGCCTTAAACGGCACACTTCAGTAGAATTACGCAAAGAGCATTCTGGGTGTTTGACATTTGGTCTATTTATGTGTGTGTTGTATGAATGGAATCGAATATTTCCATGCAAAAAAAATTATCAGATGTACTTTAATATATGTTTCTTTAGATACAATAAGTTTCATAGCTATTTATTTAATTTCAATTAGTTCAAAAAATTCATATTTGCAAAAAAATAGAAAAAGTGACTTTTTTCACTACAAAATTCACAACTAGCGGACTTTTTAATATTTTTACCTGAAAATTTATGAGTATACTCTCAAAATATAGCACTTTCAAATAAAAATTAACACAATAGTGATGCTTCCAAAAAGGGTATTTATTTTAAGAAATGAAAACTGAATTCTATGCCGAAATAAAACACCGTATTTCTTTTATTTAAATCGTTTTATTTGTTACAAAATAAAGCAAAAAATCTGTCGAAATGGAAAAAGTTAAAAACTGAACATAAAAAATGTATTTTTAACATTATTTCGTACACCCACAATCAGTGCAAAGACCGGAATTAAGGGCTTACATACACTTGTAATTTTCAAAAAATCGTTTTTTTTGTATTTTCTGAATATACATATATTGGAGCATACACACTCAAAATTTTATGTCAATCAGACGAATATTTTCGAAGTTATAGACACATTTATGAAGGCGCGTTAGGGAGGCGCGTCTCACAGTCGGGAACTTTAAACGCGTTTTTCTCAAAACTATGTTTTCAAAATCGGTGATCAAGATTTCTCGAAAACGGCTGAACCGATCAGTCTCAAATTTTAACACAACCTTTTTAACTAGATTTTTTTAGTAATTAATCGAAGATTTTTTTTCTCCGATAAATATTTTCCATTTTATAAACAATTTAAGGCTTAAGTTTTCGTTCAAAATCGAGTCTTTTATTTTGAGAAGTCGCCATTTTGTCAAAAATTATTTTTTCGCTAATTCCTTCGATTAAATACTAGATAATGTATTATATTAACGAAATTTATTTGGTTTTTTCATTTCAGATAATCCGGTCCAGAGATATCGTGATCACCGCAAAATTGGTTTTTTTTTGCGGAGCTCTAGGAGATCGGCGATAGCAACATTCGCGATAATTATTTTTACAAATAAAAAATATGTTAATATATTATAAGGTTATTATAATATGTACACCAATTTTCAAATTAATAAATTGAATGGTCTGCGCGAAAAAAATTCTTGAAAATCCGTCTTTTTAAAGCCTTCTAACTGTATGTAAGCCCTTAAAGCAAAAGACTTTACCATAATGTATTTGAAAAAGTTAATTCACTTGAAATGATATAGTTAAAAATGTAACAAAAATGAATAGTATTTCATGAAAAAAAATTGCTCCTGGACCACTTGTTTATACGCAAACTCCACACTGGGTGTTAAACACCCACCAGTTTTCGAGCGTCAACTTCGAACCACTGTTGAACGTATGCTGACGCTTGGGTCAGTGTACCAACTCACTGTAACTGCTCTTTGGTCCTTTATGAACTGCCCGATGTTGACGCAGGTAGAATTCTTTTGAATTTAGTACTGTTTATTAGCGCGCAAAGTAGGTACTGGGTGTCTGACACGCATACTTCTGTTTAAGGGTTAAAGACGTTAAGGGGAGGTGACCGCCGAGAGGCGTGACAAATGCATAAACTTAGCAAATTTTTTTTCCATAAAATAAATACTTTTTGAAATGGGTTTTAACGTAGTTTATTCTTCCCGTAGTGAAAAACTCCATTGAATCGCCAATGGCAACCAATGCTCCTCATACGACTCCATTGGACAATGAATGGGGACCCATTGGGATTTCCGCATTTTCCAATGGCGTATAGAAACGACCATTGATCAGTGAATGGATATCCATTGAAAAGTCACCATTGCCCAATGACGTCCATTGGACAGCAAATGCGGATGAACCGAATGATCACCATTACTCAATTATGCCCATTGGAAAGCGAATGCGGATGGATCGAGCGATCAGCATTGCCCAATAGTGTCCATTGGAAGGCAAATACTGATAAATGAAATGATCAGCTTTACCCAATGATGTCCATTTGAAAGTAAATGCGGATAAACTGAATGATCAGCATTTACCAATGGTGCCCATGGAATAATGAGTAATGGTCAATATTTATCAATATAATGGATTCCCCTCAGTATTTATTAAAATACAATTATTTCTATATCGGCTTTCAGTTCATGAATCGCATCGCCAAAAAATGAGCAGGTCCTGAAAATGTTTTGTGAACTTATAAGAATCGTATTTTCGTATTATGAAAATACGATATAATAATAGCAATAACAATAATAATAAATTTACAATCATTGCCTCGTTTATTATTATTATTCATGATTTAATTTTTATCATTCTTTATTATTATCATTGTTTATTATTATCATTATTGAGTATTATCATTATTAATTATTTAATTATTATTTACATTATCACATTTATCCCGTGAGAACAAGCGATCGTGCGCCTGTCACATGTTCGTAACGTAGGCAGAGGATTATTATTAATATCACCACGAACCGCGTTGCGTTAGTTCCGAGACTTATTGGCGTGAGATGTCGCAGGACGGCAACCGCCGAACTCCCATACGGATTATGCGAAGAGTATGCTTATGTAGACGGGTGTGAGCACGGAATATTAGCAGAAGTCGGTGTCGAAAAAATCCATGCAAGGAGTTCTTGCCGGCTGATGTAATTGTATTTATTTATTTAATTCTCGAAGAGGATTTCGGTTCACTTAGAAACTAATGTTCTCTTCGAGGATTGCCGGAGGAGTGTTACCCCAAGAAAGGGTAGCCTCGAAATAAAATGCCTACATCGAAAAAGGGGTACCTCGTAAGATCTAATTGATCAAAATTCTCTATTGATGATCGCCATTTATTCCCCATTGTGCACAAAAACCAATGGAGATGAATGGCGAATTGCCTAGGGAGATTTTCTCCATTGAATCCCCATTGGATAATCCCCATTCCGTTTCAAATGGGGAAGTCAATCCTCATTGGAAAATACCTATTCGATTTCAAATGGGGAATTCAATGGCAAAAATGTCCATAGGCAATTCGCCATTCATCTCCATTGGTTACTTTGGCAATGGGGAATGAATAGCGATTTTTCAATGGCGACGAATGGAGTTTTTTACCACGTGTTTCATCGATAGAGAGTAAATTCTAACTTTATTTATATTTAAAAAAAAAACAAAATGGCTACTCCAGCTCTCATAAAATAAAACCATGCACGCCGGCGTGTTTTGGTCCGCGCGGAGCGCTCCACAGCTCTGTCAGTTCATCCAAAATAAAAACAGGTTGAAAATTATTAAAGTAGATTAAATTTGGGGGGCCTTATCGATTTTCGTTTTCAAAAGAACCTCCGAATAACGAAACGCCGATCATTTGAAAAATCTAATTTTTTTGCAATTTTTTTCCTTTCGCTTCAACGGATGAAACACCTATTTCTAAATCAATTTTTGATAAAAATCGCTTCCTGATGGCCCGTAAACTACGTTTCCTTCCAATTGCGCAGAGATTCAAATGAATCGGTTAATTGGTTGAAGCTGGTACAGCACCCCGCGCGCTGAAAAACATTATTTTCAGAAAACCCGCATTTAATTTTAACATTTAAAAAAGAAAAATTGACAAGTTACTTTAGATATGAGAATATCTTTTTACCCACGTGTTCTAAACACTTTAATGCTTCAAATTATGTAAAAAAAAACAAATCAGATTTTTAATCGTTATGAACGTTACCTCCTCATAAGCTATGAAACGCTGTAATTGAAAAAATCGATTTTTCGAAGTTACAATCTCAAGCAGTAAATTAGAAATTGTTGGGCTTACACCTTATGAGACTAATTGATTTAGTCCATAATCGGGACAGTGGTGATTGAATAATAAATTAATTATAACCGATATCGAGCAAAAGTTTTTCGTTTAGATAAGATAGAATGATCAAAGGGTTCATAGCGTTGAGGAACAAACAAGAATGAAGAGTAACATAACCTCAAACACATTTTTCTCGAAGATGGCTTGACAAAATTAATAACTATTGAGTTATTTATTTCATCTATCCAACTGTTTCAAAACATTTTTGAAGAAAATGTTTTGAATTTTTGCCCTTTATCAATCTCGCAATGACGAACGCGCAAAAGTGGATGCGGAGTTTAGCCTTCCCTCAAGATAAACTGATGCGGCGAAAGGGTTTACCGTTAACATTTCTTCGAATTTTTTCATTTTTGCTCCGCTCATAAAAATCATGATTGCAAAGTCAACGTTACATTAGAAAACTATATGTGCTTGGCAATGCGGGTTGTGAGTTTCATGTCTATTTATTTCACAACTTTTTGTAAGAAGACTAAACTAGAGATACTTTCGTAAATGGGGCGTGTTTTTGCGGGTGATTTATCAACTTTTTGCAAAGTGTTTCCAGTCGGTTTTTTAAACAAGTTAATATTTTTTATAATTTCATGTAATTATATTGTTTTTATATAATTTATAATGACGCTCATTTTTATACATTTGAAGTTTTGAACGTTCAGTTGAACGAAAAATGAGAAAAAGTATTATTCAACGAACAATTAAGAGAGCGTGCAACAACTTTGCAAATAATAAATTAAAAAATTCGAAGATATTTCAAGAATGATTTCTAAAAGGTATACTTCTACATTGTAGGACTAGCAAATGTGAAGAAAGATGTTCATTGAGGGAGTTAAGATTGAAATGCTTTAAGTTCTCTCATTATTCAATGAGAAGATTTAGAGCGCTTTCCCTCTTTGTTCCTTTGACCTAGAACATTATTTCACATTTCCTAGTCCTACGGCAACACAGTATAGGAAAAAAACTGTTTAGCTATCTAACAAAGATGTAAAGAGCTTCAAAGTTTTTCAACATTTAGTCAAGTTCTGGACACGAAATTCTGATAGTAGTAAATGTCATAAGAATTTGAAACTTCTTTCATGGTCGTCGATTCCCTCAACCAACATTTTTTTCTCCACACTGCTAGTATCAGTTAGCTTAGCAGCAACGAGATAAAAAAAAATTTCTCAAAGCTATCGAAAACTAACGTGTTTATAATATTTTGAACATTTTTTATTACAACACTCTCATGTCCTGAAAATGTTCTCATTGAATGTTGTGAGAATTTAAAGCGCATTTGCTTGCAACTCCTTTGAAGAACACTTTACTTCACATTGCTGCGCTCCCGTACTGGCAAGTGTGAAGAAAAATGTTCTTTGAGAGAGTCTTGAGAGCGGGAAACATTTAATATTCTCTTGACACTCAGTGAGAACATTTTCTAGACATGAAATTGTTGGAATAAATCGAAAAATTATAAGCCCTTTCTTTCTTGATAGCTTTGGGAATATCTTTTTTCTCCTTGCCACTACGCTGAGACTAGCGGTGTAGCTAAAAACAATGTTTATTGAAGGAATCGATAACCATGAAAGAAGATTGAAATTCCTTGGACATTTACTATCACACTTTCGAGCCCATAACTTAACTGAATGTTAAAAAACTTTGAAGGCCTTTACATCTTTGTTTGATCGCTTAACAGTTTTTTCCAATACTGCCACGCCGTAGAACTAGCAGATGTAAAGAAAAATGTTCTTCGAGGGGACAAGGAGGCAAAGCGCTCCAAATTTTCTCACTGAATAATGAGAGGACTTGAAGCATTTTAATCTCAAATCCCTCGATGATTTTTTTTCACGTTTCCTAGTCCTACGATGTAGCAGTATAGAAAAAAAAACGTTTCAGCGATCAAAAAACGTTTCAGCGATTCTTCAATTAACATTCTTTTTCGCCTCACCACTAGGCTCAGTTAGTTTAGTTTCAAGAAGAGAAAATGTTCCCAAAGTTATCGAGAACGTAAGTGCTTAAATTTTGTTGGACATTTATTACAACGATTTCATGTTCAGAAAATTTTTTCAGTGAATGTTGAGAGAATATAAAATGTTTTTGCTCTCAACTCTCTCGAACAACATTTTTCTTCACACTTTCCAGTCCTGGAGTGCAGCGAAGTGAAGTAAAATGTTTCTCGAGGGAGTCAAAAGCAAAAGTGCTTTAAAGTCTACGAACATTCAATGAGAACATTTTCTGGACATGAGAGTATTGTAATAAATATTCAAAAAATTATAAGCACTTTCGTTCTCGTTAGATTTGGGACCTTTTTTTCTCATTGCTGCTAATAAGCTAACTGAGACTACCATACCGGTGTGGCGAAAAAAAAAGTTAATTGAAGGAATTGATAATCATGAAAGAAGTCTCAAATTCTTTGGACATTTAATATCACACCCAGGTGGGATTGGCCAGAGCTTGTCACATGGCCCAGCATTGGCCCAACGCAGTGTGCCGATGCTGGCATTGTAACCTCGGGCCAAGTCTGGCCAACATTTGAAGCCAACGTCGGGCCAACGCTGAAACTGAGCGTCGGGCCAACAATGGCATAACGGCTGGGCCAGCCGTTATGCCAGTGCTGGGCCAGGCCCGGTTATCCCATACACTCGGTATGTTTAGGAGGTTATGTTCGCACACGTAGATGTCATTCGATCATCGTAAAAAATGTTGAAACCACGTTCCAGTATTTCGAGAGTGAAAAAATACCGTTTTTTAAAAAATTGCGTTCCGAAAATAATCAGTGAGGAAGATATAGAACAACCGGCGAAAAAGCAAAAAAAAAAATGATCGCGATTTGATGGATCCGATTGTAACGATTCAATTTTCTAACCTTGAAAATTCGCATTTCATTGTCGAAGATGACAACGATGACATCGAGGATGAAGTAGTTTCTTCATCACTTGACGAATCGCCAAATGACGAATCACTTAATCAAGACGTCAATTAATTGTTTTTTTTTCTTACTTCAGAAATACGTTTGTTGAATATTAAATAAATATTTCTATAATCATTTTTATAGAATCTGGTCTGAGTTTGAAAATTATTTCTTAATGCGATCCGTATTAACATTTATTTATATCCACCTATTTATATCCAGTACTAGGCCATGATTGAATGCCAGCGTCGGGCCAGCATCGGATGCCAGTACAGGGCCGTCATTAAATGCCAACGCCGGGCCACGATTTGATGCCAGCGCTGGGCCAGCATTGTATGCCAGCGCTGGGCCGGCGTTGTATGCCAGCGCTGGGCCGCCATGTAATACCAGTATTGGGCCGACATTGCATGCCAGAGTTGGGCCGAGGTTAACAAACCAGTACCGGCATAATGCTGGCCCGATACTGGGAGTCAGCTTTGGGCCAAGCCTGTACGCCTGGCATTTAGTACTGGCCCAACGTCGGGCCATTTGTTAAATCCCACCTGGGCACTGTTGGGCCCATAACTTAACTAAATGTTGGAAAACTTTGAAGCTATTTACATTTTTGTTTGATCGCTGAAGTTTTTTTTCTATACTACTACCCCATAGGACTAGGAAATGTAAAAAAAAAACCATGAAGGGAGTTGAGATTAAAATGTTTCAAGTTCTCTCCCTATTCAATGAGAAAATTTAGAGCACTTTGCTTCCTTGTTCCTTCATTGAAGAATACTTTTTTTCACATTTCCTAGTCCCATAGCGTAGCAGTATAGAAAAAAACTGTTCAGCAGTCAAACAAAGATATAAAAAACTTCAAAGTTTTTCTGACCTACCACAATAAATTCAAAATTATTTTATTGCGGGAGCACAAATCACTAAAGTATTTTTTAATAGTTTAATAATACGCTACGATCTCGATTTAAGCCAGAGCGGCGGGACTGGCTCCGCTAGACACTTGCTTAAATCGAAGTTGCGCAAATTCCGCCCGTGCATCCACGCGCATCTCACACCAGTCGGGAGCCGTGTCCGCTCTCACACCGGCGCTCTCATACCATGTGCCACGTCGGTCGATATCCGCCGCATAGTGGGGACTCTTGCTTATATCGAAGCTGCATAAATCGAGATCGTAGTGTAATTAATTATTAAAACAAACTGAAATAAATGCGACGATATAAATATAGACTCGAAGCACGTTTTATAAACATATAAATAGAACCAATACGGCATTTAGTAAACAAAAAGTTACTCAGATAGGTTATACACCATGATGTGATATTATATTATATTTATAGGTTATACACGCTACATATATGTATATAAATTAAATATTGACTCGAAGCACGTTTTATAAACGGATAAATAAAACCAACACTACATTTAGTAAATAAAAAGGAACTCAGGCAGACAGCTGCATCGATATTTATAGGTTATACACGATGATGCATAGCTTAATTGCTGTTTGGTTCGCTTCATCCTTGTTAGGAGGCGCAAAGATATATTTCTGTTTGGTTCGTGTCATCGTTTCGAGTGAACATATTTATAGTATACCTAGCAGCCGAATTTTCGATGTTTGATTGATTGTTAGGTGGTGCCAAGATGTATATAGGTATACATCGTAATAGGAATTCTGCGTGCGAAAACATAGCTAGGGTAAAAGCCGGACAGTGTTGGCAACCTGGAAGACGGCACTGATCGTACCAGGGGCGTAAAATTATCGCACCTGACGAAAAATTATCGTACATTTTCAAATAACATAAAAACGCGTTATTTATTAATGAAATAATAAAATTAATTAATAAAATGGCTATTATCGTGAACTTATATTGCGCCCAACACGTAATTTTTCGAATTTTATCATTTTTGACTGGGTCACGGTCGTACGTACAGGAACTCTAACGTTTTTTCGGTGGTGGGGGTGACATAGAATATTTGAAGGAGTTTTTGGTTAACATTATTGCCACGCCACTACTATCGAATGCCAAAGTGAAATATAATATAGTAATACTCCTCAGGGATGTTGAGTCCCAAATTGCAAATGATGAGAAAATTATGAAAATTTGGTATGTTTTTGGATGAATTATTTAAGAGGTCGTGTACAAATTTCACGACGATTAGGAAGCTCATTATCGAACAATTAACATTAACAAATAAAATTTAATTAAATGTAGTCTTATGGAAACTGAAATAACTTTGCGACAAGTTTTTTTTACCTCTTAATTTTTTAATATCTACACGATATTGAAAGCAACGCTGGAACAAAACGAAGTTTATAGATAAATATATTTTTTATTTGTTTAAAAAATTGTTCTCAAGAAAATGTTAATATTTTAATAACGAGCTTCTTAATCGTCGTGAAATTTTTACACGACCTCTTAAATACTTCATACAAAAACATAACAAATTTTCAGAATTTTCTTATCATTTTTCATTTTAACTCTTAAGGAGGTTGAAGTAATAATGATAGAATTCTGAAAATGTAATATGTTTGTACATGAAGTATTCAGGAGGTCGTGTAAAAATTTCACGACGATTACGAAACTATTTATTGAACAATTAGCATCAAAAGATTTCATAGGGACTCAACATCCTTAATTGATGACTGCGCAAGCGCTATCATCTATCTCTCTCTCACACATGGTGGCACTAGGATGGCATGTGACGAATGCAGGAATTCGCCGTAGATTTGCGAACAGAGGGTTCCCTCGTAGCGCGGATTATTTGAACGCTACATTTGAAATACTTGCAGAATTGCGAATCAAACGCTAATTTCAATAGAATATTCCTTTAGAAAACTGTGATAGGTTCAAGATTAAGGTGGTGATGACTCATTACATTTAAGAATATCATAAATAACTAAGATATATCGTATATAACGCGTAAGTTAATATTGCTTGTTATGTTTTCATATAGTTTAACGACTTAAATTTACAACTTTTCTTATATTTTGTTTACCACGCAACAGTGCTTTTTGTGAGACTATGAATTAATAAAGAAGAGCATTATTCTTTGTTTTCCATGTCAAAAAGGGTCTTTGTATATATATAGTATATAGAACGCATAAAATAAATACTCATATTACGTTAGGAAAATATATAGATGGAACATAAAATAGTCGTAAAACTTCGAGATGCCTTCACAACGAAAATGCAACGAAAGTAATAAATTTGCAATATGAACCTCTAAGAAAATGCGTAGGGTCCACGGACCTTCTCAAGTGGTTTGTGTACAAGCATGGATACTCTAAAACCATATGGCTGGACCGGGTGTATGTGTGTGTGAGCGAGCGCGAGGACCACGCATAATGTAACCCTTATGTGCGTACTGACCGAGAAGGATGGCTAGATACAGCACGCAACGAGAGTGTATGTGTGTCGGTTAGTGCACGTTGTATTAATGTGTGTTACGCCTTGGAGCCTGCAAGCCCAAATTTCTCTGGCGATGCTTCACTTCAATTTTGACTGTCTTGCGGTGCAGTAACACCAAAGAACTTGTTTGATTTTCATACCAACAGTAAAATCTAACTTTTCCGAGTTTATCATCTAATAATAAAAGGCCAATGATTTGAACCGACCAACTCTTGCATCTTTCTTCATAAAATCCAGAGAGTTAATTTCGGCCAGTTCGTTAATAAAAGATTAACAATTCACAAGGTGAGGTTCTGCTCTTTACCTGCGAAAGAGTTCACGCTACCGGAGAGACATCGATGGTTTAAATTCAAAGTTCCCGCTGAAACACGTGACAAAAGTGTCACAGGCACACGATCACAGCGCTCCTGACGGCACTGCTTTCTTATGCCATGCCATGCAATAGCGTGTGAAGCCCGCTTAAACTTTGATTTTGTTCGAAAAAAAGTAATTCCCGATATTTGGATATTATCGTACATTCGCGTACGATATTTGAATATTATCGTCCATTCGCGTACGATATTTGAATACTATCGTACATTCGCGTACGATAATGAATCGCTATCGTACATCGTACATTGGTATGAAATTATCGTAAATGTACGATAATTATCGTACGGTTGCCAACACTGAAGCCGGATAGTTCCTCAGGCCTCAGTGCCCAAAAAACATATAGGACAGGGCCCACAAGTTTCGTCGGTGTGAGCGAAAATCTTCCGTGATGAGACCTCGACGAACGTTGTACTAATATTGGTGACTAATTTGTATTGAATAAATAATATTATGGTTGAGGATTCAGTCAACTATTTGTTTCCTCGCATGCATTAGAGTTTCAACTACACAGTCTGATACGGTATATTGTTAAATAGCTTTTATTTATTTTTTTAATAAAAAGAGCAAGTATCCGTATCGAAAAAGATAGTCGCCCCAAATTTTTTTCCGGTTAGTTGCTTAAACGGCAATATGACAAAAACCCTGGCGTAGTCCTTGCTAGATCGAAGTTAGTATAGCACTAGCGTTTAAAGAACTAGGTAAGAAATAAAAACTGTTAATTAAAGGTATTTAAAAAAATAATGAAATGATTAATTATAAAATAATAAAATTGATAATAAAATATCTAAATAAAAAAATTAAATTAAAAAAATATAATAAAATAAAATAATCTGTTACTTAATATTAATTATAAACTCCTTCGAAGTATTTCCGACGTGAGGCGACTATCCGCCACGTTGGGCAACTACCCCTCTTTGAAGAGGTCAAATGAAACGGGATTTACTTAAAAACAAAATTAATTAGGTTTACAAAAATAGTGCACAATGAAAGATTAAAGACCAATGTTTTAATATACACGAAGCATATTCTCAGTCGATACTTAATTTTTAAGTAATAGATACATCGTAATAGGAATTCTCCGTCCGAAAACATAGGTATACTTCGTATAGGAATTGAGGTGTGAAAAACTCACCATGTTGGTGATGAAAACGATATGTCACGGACGAAAAATACATCCGCGATATCATCCATATTCTTTCAGCTAGAGCACTGATTGTAGTCCCAATCGAAAGAGCATAATTAATAATGAATTTATGTGCGCAGAATAATCTCCAAGATGCTGTCATCAATTAACCCCTTGACTGTGAGTGACATGCACAGGGGCAAAAAAAAAGTCGTGCCATTTTTGTGTCATGACACGTATAGGGGCATTTGAAAAACAACCTATTTCTACTGCATCGATTCGATTGTAATTTGGTACATCATGGTTTTTGGGGTCGCTGAATTTGAATTTGACATCAGATTTCCAAAATTCAAAATAGCGGGTCCAATATGGCGGATGCAAATTCAAAAAATGGTTTGATTTCGACGAAAGTGAGTACTTCATGGTTTTCAGATTCGCTGAATTCGAATTTGACATCAGATTTCCAAAATTTAAAATAGCGGACACAAATTCAAAAAATGGTTTGATTGAAATGATTGTCTGATTTGAAATCAGATTTCCAAAATTCAAAATGGCGAATCCAATAGGGCGGACGCAAATTCGAAAAATGGTTTGATTTCGACGAAAGTGAGTACTTCATGGTTTTTGGAGTCGCTGACTTCGAATTTGAAATCGGATTTCCAAAATTCGAAATAGCGGGTCCAATATGGCGGACGCAAATTCGAAAAATGGCTTCATTTCGATGAAAGTGAGTACGGAAAGTGAGTCGCTGATTTCGAATTTGAACTCAGATTGTCAAAATTCAAAATAGTGGATCCAATATGGTAGACGCAAATTCGAAAAGTAGTTGGATTTTGACAAAAAATTGTATCTCTAGATGTTCAAAATACGCGACCTGGGAGCCTATACGACAAAACAAAATCTCGCTAGATATTTACATTGTTTAGAATACTTTTTATAATATGTTGAATTGTTCCTCGCATTCAGGCGCTGGAGTTTAAATCAACTTAATTAAATAAGAACTGAAAACCTATTGAATCCACCATGTTGAATTTTCAAAAACCGATTTCAGGTTTGGCTTCAGCGACCCCAAAAACCATGGTCACTGACTTTCGTCGAAGTGGAACCATTTTTCGTATTTGCGTCTGCCATATTGAATCCACCATTTTGAATTTTCAAAAACCGATTTCAGATTCGGATTAAGCGACCCCAAAAACCAGAAAGTACTCACTTTCGTCGAAATGAAACCATTTTGCAAATTTGCGTCCGCCATTTTGAATTCTGGAAATCTGATATCAAATTCGAAGTCAGCGACCCCAAAAACCTATATACTGAGACTTTAAAGCAAATCTATGCAAATTTTTTCCTACACAAAAATGGCACGAAAATCTCATTTTCACCTCACTGTGAAAGGGTTAATAATCGGGAAACGAAATTTCTTATGTAGATATATTCCTGTGTATATGCAGGATATGTCGGGTATAAGAGTTTCGTGCGCTCCTCGTTTTAATGTACTTGTCTCGAGTCGCTATCACGACTCTTGATAGAGGAATGATTAATTGCGTTTGTAAACTAAAAAAAAATAGAGCATCTGTCCGGACAGAAATTATAATTGAAATATTAGTGAGTTTGACGGTGAGTACTCAATATGTATCAATATCGACCAATGTGCGTTTATTACAGTTTGGATGGAGCACGAGCGGGTTCTATAAGCTATGAGATATGCACTATATAGACACGTTACAATGAATGTATTTATCCAACAATTCTCTCTTCTATTTACCTACATAATTTAAACTCACAAGCGCAATTACTACTCTCTCGTGACCGAGTGTTTATCCATGCAAACGCAGACACTCCTTCACTTGCATATACAAACACAAATATATGTACGTTATGTACCTAGTCATTACGATAGTGCTCCCCTTGCCAAGTCAAAGAAAATGCCAGGGTAAATCCGACATATTACATAGTCGCGCGTGTGTGTATGTTTGCGTGTCGCTCACCGGAACGACTGATAACAGGTTCGCGAGAGAGTTAGCTCGTTTGACCACATATTTATATACTTTATTGTATAAATTTTGCAAGATGAACCTGACCTAGTAGCCGAACGCCATACATTATCGTATATATTACATTGTCGTTAATTATGGTTCAATGAAATCGTGCACGGTTTTTTATCTTATAAGTAAAAAGGTTTCTTTTGCAACAATCAAAAATTATGCAACACGGTATTTTACGTATCCAATCTTTCGAACGCTTAAAAATGAAATACATAAAAGCTTGGAAGCACCAGTTAAAAGTTTGGAAGCACAAGTCGATATTTGTTGCCGTACTGAAAGTTGCATAACTCCATAAAAAAAGATAATCAAATTTTAGAAAACCGTTTCGACGGGAAGGAATTCAGCTTTGTTTCACTTAAAAAAAAAAATATTTTTTATGATTTTTTTTCGACCCGCTATACACTTTTGTACGTGACTGTTTTTCACCTTTTTTCGACAATCTCGAATTAGGCGCACAGCTTGAGGACATTGTATTTTGTCTTTTTTATCTACGGTACTTGGAATTATTTTTGGATTTTTCTATGATAAATTTTTTTTATATTTTTGCTCGAAACGATGATGAGGTCCCAGCGAAAAATTGTATCTGATTGAAATTTCCGTACTTCGTAATATAATAGAAATCTGAAAAAAATTCAGCAACATTCGGCATGCTATACACAACAATTATCAATAATAATTGTTGATAATTGTTGCTTATAGCATGCCCAATATTGCTGATTTTTTTCAGATTTTCGTTGCATCAAGAGGTACGGAAATTTCAGTCAGATACAATTTTTCGCTGGGATGTCATCATCAGAGTTTCGAGCAAAAATAGTTTTTAAAAAAATTTCAGAAAAAAGTTCTGAAATAATTCCGGGCCATTTCGTGTATACGTACGCTATTTTTTTCATACCTGACTTTTTCTTTCAAACCCAATAGTTTTAGAGTTAAGTTGCATCTTTAAAAAATTGTCCTTTTTAGCCAAAAGTGAAATAACTTTGCGAGAAAAAATCATACAAAAATTTTTAAAAGACGAAAATAGAGCCTCTGCTAACCCTTTCAACTGTACTGTCAATAAAGAAGACAAAAAAAAATGTCCTCAAGCCGTACGCCAAATTCTCGATAGTTGAAAAGAGACCAAAAAATGTTCACGTACAATAATGCATCCCAGGTCGGAAAAAAATCATGCAAAATATTTAACAAATCAAAACATAGCTGAATTACTTCCCGTTAAAGCGCTTTTTTTTAAATTCGACTATCTTTTTTAAGACAGAGTTATGCAACTTCTAGTGCGGCAAGAAATATCGACTGGTGTATCCAAACTTCTCAGCGGAGGTGTATTTTAGATATGTCTGAAATATATGTATTTTTACTTACACTAGTGGAAAAAATTAAAGGAACAACAAAATTTCCCAAATTTTTAGTGGTTTTTAACAATGCTGTATCTCAGTGAAAAATGGTCGTATCGAAGTCTAAAAAAAAGCATTTTGAAGCTTCAAGTTTCTAGTTGTCAGATCTTTCAGCAACAATTTTTTCGAAGCTACAGGTTTCACGCAATTCTGAGAAATACCAAGAAAAAAAATTTGGCAAATTCGCATCACTTTTTTTTTGCTGTAATTTCTGGGAAACAATTTTTCCAGCTAAACCATTCCATGGACCACATAACTTGCTCATTGAGCTTCAATTTGCCTTTTTGAGACCTCGCTGCGACCATTTTTCGCTGAGATATCGGACTTTTAATGAAAAAAGATCCTCTTGTGTTTGACCATTGATATCTCAGGAACCAATGATCGCACAGAAATCAGAAGAAGCTTTTCACAAACTTTAATGAATGTTCTACAAGGATTGATGATGGTTTTTTGAAAAAAAAAATTTCTCCATCTTTGCCATGAATTTGAAAAATCAGGAGAAAAAGGGCTCTTTATGGGTTTTTAGAAAATCAACGGCCAAATTAAAAAAATTGACAAAACGACTAATGTTGAGCGTTACTTTTACAGCTCAATATACCCACAAAATAAAGTTTCAATTTAATCCATCATACGGTTTTTTTGTTTCAAGCAATCAAATTTTTGAAAAAAATTAAAGGATCATGTTTATTGCCCCTTAACACTTCATAATCATTATGAAAATGAAAAAAAGAATTTTTTTTTCATAATCATTATGAAAATGAAAAAAATAATTTTGTTTTTGCTTTTTGCACATTTTTATCGCAAACAGCGTTTCAATTTATGAAAAAAAAATGAAAAAATTTTTAGAATTTTTTTTTTTTTTGAAATTTCTGTTTTTCAAAAAAATTCAAGGATTATGTTTGTTGCCCCTAAACACTTTATAATAATTATTATCCATTTACAAATCATTGCAGAATTTAAATTTGCCGGCTTATGAGTTCATCTTGTAGCCAACGGATGATGCATTTGTAAACGAAATGGTGAGATTGAAATGTTTTGTAAATTCATCATCCTAAATGAACTCATGAACATGCATCACAACATGTAGCTAATATACTGGAAAATTTGCTTTATCAAATGTATACATGACGTGATAATCATGGCTGTCTATCTGGTAGTGTAATCGTTTGTATGGAATAAAAAGGAGGGTTTCGCTTGCTTGTGAACTCGATCGAATCTGACCCGATGAACTCGGGCTACAAAATTGCCCTTTGAATCAAATGAGGCTACTCTTTTAATCCCGCACTCCGAGTCTCCCGTGCCGTTAGTTTCCTCGATTAATCAACAATATAATGGAGTATACCATTTCGTACACCTATATGGTACATAGGAAATATGTGTATATGCTTATATATCAATACAATATTATATGCGTCTGCTATAAAGTGAGAATATACGCTCGCCACATGACGCTGCGATATCCTCAGTGTTCACGTATCCTCGCATCTTAGTCCTCGGTTAATATCTCTTTTCCAGCAAGCTGTGATTTCTGGGTTACGAAGTCATCGATTTCTCAACCATATAACCAAGATTCTCGCCATCAAGAAAGTTAAATTCAATATAAATATTTTCGATGAAGCATCATTTTTCGTGTCCTCGTGCGAAAATTGTATTTCAGAAAAAAATATGCATCTGTTTCGAAGCAATATTTTGAAATTCCAGGAATGTTACATTAGGTACAATAGAAAGTTTTTGTACACAGAAAAATAAATTATAGCACAGATGTGCATGTGCGAGGACGACAGATTTTCCTTGGTTGGCCAAATACAAAAATGATTTCCTCAGCATTTTTCTGTCCAATCTTTTTTGCCGATCGAAAGATCATACGATGGCAATCGATGTTAAATGAGATCGCTCTCTTTCTAGCTTCATACAAAGACCGCAATCTTTTTCCCTCTTTTGGTCAAATTTTTTTCTGCTTCTCTATACTTTCATCGAGACTTCTCTCTTGTAATCCTCCTGGTCACGTTTTATTCCATATTTCTTGTATATACTATATATGTCGATCATATCTGATATCTCTCTGAATGAGGGCTTGACGATTTTTTTTCTCTCCTTGAACTTGACCGACGGCTTATTATTCTTTTACTTTCCGGAGGTCTGGAGAAGCGATGAGCGATTTAAACGTAGATGGCTAACTGTTAATTTTTCACTAATTGGCGAGTCCTTGAAGTCCTCTCTACTGACGTGAGAAAACGAGACAAGATCGACTGATGATGACGAAGACGATGAATATGCGGCAAAGACAAAGATAAGACGAGTCCAACAGGTGGTACTCGTATGCGATCCCTTTCGAAATTCATCGGGACTGTTCTTTTGCTGGGATAAACGTTCGAAGATGACGACGATATATGTATATGAGCTTTTTACTGTTTACACTCTGACAGAGCCAGGACCAGGGAAATCGGGTCACTCACCCATTCACAACTGGGTCGAATCTCGTCGCATTTGTGATGGTCAACCTGCCACCATGTCGCCTCGAGAAAAGATATACATGCCCAGGTGGAGTTTCGGAGTCGGACCGTTGTTGGCACAACGACGATCGCCTGAGTTAGAACGGCGGACCGACTCTGTTCGCCAACGTCGGTTGGGCATCTCAAAATCGTCGGGATGTTAACACCGGCCGGCCGGTGAAACGTAGGGCCGCGGCCCTACGTTTCACCCAAACGTCGGGCCGCAACGAATAACCAACGTGATTGCAACGTCGGCCCATTACCCTACGCCTTCTACGTTAATTTTATTTCTAATATATATATTTGTTTATAATTTTGATAAAAATAAGTTTTTCATTAATGTTTGATCATTTTTAAACATTACTTAAGATCAGAGAATAAAAAAATTAAAAAAAAATTGAAAGGCGTCGTCGGCAGGATCGAACCCTCGACCCTCGGTTTTTGAGCGTATCTTTGAATTAAACATGAATTAAATATTTAAAAAAAGATTATTTGAAAATTAATCAATTTTTTTGACTGATTAATTTTCCTTGTATATACGCGGACCGAAGAATACTTACGCGCCTCGTCTGGGATTTTAAACCTACCTACCTATCGAGCCTACTGAGGGACCTAACGCTGACACTCTAACCACTACACCATCGACTACTTATAATATTCGGATGTGTATATCATATTTATGAAACATACGCCAGAAAAATTTATACGTACATAAAATATAACTTATGAGGGGTCAGAAACTCTGGAATTAAGTTATAAGAAGTCACATATCTTATGAAGGGTCAGGGGCTTCGAAATTAAGTTACGAGGGGTCACTTAACTTATGAGGGGTCAGAAATCCTAGAATTAAGTTTTGAAATTTTCGTATTTCGTGATACAATAAAAATCTGTAAAAATTCAGCAAAATTCGCCATGCCATAAACAACAATTATCAATAATGATATTGCCCAAAAGTTATTAATAAATTATTATCAAATAATTATTCAACAATTTTCGGGTAAGTTTTTTTTTATTTTTTTCTTCTTAAACAATAAGAAAAGTAATTAATAAATTGTTACTAAAAATTTGTTTATTAATTTGATATGAATATATTGTTTGAGCAAATAATTATTTAACAATTTTTGGGTAAGTTTTTTTTTATTTTTTTCTTCTTAAACAATAAAAAAAGTAATTAATAAATTGTTACTAAAAACTTGTTTATTAATTTGATATGAATATATTGTTTGAGCAAATAATTATTTAACAATTTTTGGGTAAGTTTTTTTTAATTTTTTTTTCTTAAACAATAAGAAAAGTAATTAATAAATTGTGATTAAAAATTTGTTTATTAATTTGTTATTAATAAATTGTTTAAACAAATAATTATTCAACCATTTTTGGGTAAGTTAGAAAAAAAAATTTTTTTCTTAAACAAATCGAACGCGTTAATTTTTCTGAGCGCATATGAATTTTGTCAGAATTTTCTCTCTATTTTGAGTTGTTATGAAAAAGATTCTGAAATCCAAATAAAAAATGGCCAATTTTGTATATATTTGTGCAACACAGGTTGATCTTCAGCTTTGAAAAGTTTTAAAGACACTAGGCCAAAAAATACATAAATACAGCCATTCTAAAAATTTCAAAATGGGAAATTCAAAATAGAAAGAAAATTCTGAAAAAATGTTCAGAAAAAAATGCGTTCAGAAAAATTAACGCATTGGATTTGTTTAAGAAAAAGAAAGCTTACGGAAAAATTGATAAATAATTATTTGGTTGACCAATTTTTTAATAACTTTTGGGCAATATTGTAATTGATAATGATCGTTGTTTATGGCATGCCAGATGCTACTGCTAAATTTTGTCAAATTTTTATTGCATCACAAAGTACGGAAATTTCAATCAGATAAAATTTTTGGCTGGGACTGTAGGGGCAAAGCATATCCTTGAATTTTCAGACTATACATAACCTACGAAGAGGCAGGGGTAGCGAAATAAAGTTATGAGGGGTCGTCAGTTAACTTATGAGGGCCCACTTAAGTTATGAGGAGTCAGATATTCTAGAACAAAGTTTTGAGAATTCAAAAAACTTACGAAGGATCAGGGGCTCCGAAATTAAGTTGAGAGAGGTTACTTAAGTTATAAGGGTTCAGGTATCCTGAAGTCAAGTCGGCGGAACATTCGAGCCCGCGCGCCGGTGAGAGTAGAAAACGGAGAGAGAGCTCTTCATCGAAAGTACATTTCCAGCTTGCCCCGCGTCCCTGATCGTCTTCAGACCACACACATACCACATTTGCACTGAACAAGGAAATGCGATACAAGGGTGAAACGCTGCACTTTTCGTGTATTGTATTTAATGATTTTTCAATTGCCATTGTTTGGGCAGATCTACAGTTCTACCACTTATTTTTCTACCGACAACACATCTCTACGACGATAAAACACTACCGTAATATCACCACCAATTTACAAATCTACCGTATAAAATCTCTGCCAAACCAAAGCGTTTTAATAACAGTACCAAAGTCCAAGTTTACCAAACAAAATCGTCACCAAATAATAATTCTTAAATCATATTTCTACCCCAAAACAAGTTTCCCAGTAAACAGCTCTCCGGTAACATCTCTACCATAAAATCTCTCTATCACTTGGTCAGCGTCGAAACGTCGATTTTTAAAAATAATCTACAATTTTTGTAGAATACCTACGAATATGATGTATTGTCCAGCATTTCAGGTACCGAATGAACAATTTTTCGGGACTGGTTTTGTAACGAGTTAAGGTGCATCGGTTTCCTGAAAAACCTAGTTTTGAGTTTTTACACGCTGCGCGTGATTCGGAGAGAACCGCTAGACGGATTTTGTTCTACAACGTCTCATTTCCTTCGTAACGCTTTTTCCAATGGGATGAACGCCGCACATTTTGATTAAAGTCAAAATTGTGACCAGAACAATGTCTGGAAAGTTTAAAATAGGCTAACCATTTCAAAACAGGCCTGCAACTCAAAATAAAGGGCTAAACAAAATGTGCCGCATTCATCCTATGGGGAAAAGTGTCACGAAGAAAATGAGACGTCGTAGAGTAAAATCCGTCGAGCGGTTTATTCTGAATCACGCGCAGAGTGTAAAAGCTAAAAACTAGGTTTTTCAGGAAACCGGTGCGCCTTAAGGGTTGTAACTAGTCCCGAAAAATGTTTCATTTGGTACCTCAAGTGGTGGAAGATACATCATATTTGTAAGCATTCTACAAAAATAATAAATTATTATCAAAAATCGCCGTCTTGACGCTTTCGACCGCCTTAATTCGGCCAAACACTTATCGATCTTTGAGCCCGTCCCAATGAAAAAATACTTGCCTGGCAGTCGGTAAATTGGGCATCGCAGGATTGAAGACCCGGAGATTTGTAATCTGGTAGACTTGTCAATTGGAAAAGCTGCCAAGTGGTAGAGAGATTTTGTGGTAGTGATGTTACCGGAGAGCCGTCTACCCGTGTAGAAATGTGATAGGGCAACCATTAGTTGATTCTTGCCCCTGATCTGCCCTGCCTGATCCGATTTTCCTGGCAGGGCCCTGACATGGAACTTAACGACCTGGTCCCTAGTTATTACATTGAAATAATCACTTATTACCAGTGCCCGGCATGATCAGAATATGAACAGTTTCCGACGATGTTATTTTTACACTTTTAAGCCAAACATATTTTTGTTTTATTACCCTGGCAGGGCTCTGATGTGAAAACTATTGGATTGCGCTGAGTATTTATTAAAATAAAATTATTTGTATATCGGCTTTCAGTAGTATAATAATAATAATAATAATAATAATAATAATAATAATAATAATAATAATAATAATAATAATAATAATAATAATAAATGACAATAATAGTAATAACAATAATAATAAATTAACAATCATTGCCTCGTTTATTATTATTATTATTATTATTATTATTTTATTATTATTTACATTATCACGTTTATCCCGCGAGAATAACAAGCAATTGTGCGCCTTACACAAGTTCATTACGTAGGCAGAGGATTATTATTATTATCACCACGAACCGCATCGCGTTAGTTCCGAGATTTGGCGCGAGATGTCGCAGGACAGCAACCGTTAAACTCCCATACGGATAATGTGTTCGGTATGCTTATATAGACAGGTGTGAGCACGGATGTTAGCAGAAGTCGGTGTCGGAAGAATCCATACAAGGAGTTCCTGCCGTCTTATGTAATTGTACTTATTTATTTAATTCTCGTAGAAAATTTCCGTTCACTCGGAATCTAATATTCTCTTCGAGGATTGCCAAAAGAAAAGTGTACCCTAAGAAAGGGTTGCTTTGAAATAAATAATAAGATGCATACATTGAAAAAGGAGTACCTCGTAAAAACGAATTGTTCAAAAAGCGCTTCGGTGTATGATCGTGACCGTGATCAGGGCCTTTAAGGGCATGATTCTAAAAATCTTAAGGCCCTGATCAGGATCTGCTAGGGCCGGATCATATCGTCATAGGGGCCTGATCATGATCGCCGGATCCGAAAATGGCCAGCCAGGTGTTACATGGCATGACAGGGCCTGTTAGGATGAGCGGATCATTTCCCTACATTAGTTAGGGAGGGCAAGTCAGGGGCAGAAGTTTTTCCCTACCAAAATTTCTACACGGGTACTGGAAGACTTATTTTGTGGCAGAAATATGATTCAAGAGAATTATTATTTGATGGAGATTTATTCTGGTAGGCTTGTTATTTGGTAGGGTTATTGGAACGCTACGGCAGAGATGTTGTACAGTAGACTTGTTAATTGTTAGTGATATTACGGCAGTGTTTTATTGTGGTTGAGATGTATATCTAGTAGAAAAATAAATGGTAGAGCTGTAAGTGTGCCTTGTTTATACAATTATTCGACTCGGTTGATTTGTTCCAAGCACTCATTTATGATAGTTTCAGTGCCAATAGGTTCGCATTAACAACAAATGGAAAAAAAATACTACTGGAACATTTCCAAAATTTTGGTATTGGATTCCTATTAGTGACTACTTGAATGAAATACCACTTCAATGTTCTCAGTGACGAATAGTAATATATATTCCACTTTAAATTTACCACTGCTTTTCAAGTGAAGTTCTATTTATAATCGATGGTGAAAAGTGTAATTTCAATTCTTGAGACTGAATTCCAAATGCGGTTCCATTGATTATTTTTCTCCGCCATCCATTACCATTAACGACTCCATGGAATATTTGTCGAAGACGTTTCTTTTATGAGTATTGTAATATTTATAAAAAAAGCTTTAGGACTTCTATACCATTTGAAAAATTATTTTAAGAATCTCACTGGGGTATTTTTTCAGCTATTACCGATTAAGGTAACACGTACCAATTAGGTCAATTTGCCAAGTCCCGGACTGAATTGGTCATTATATTTGATGTTGTTTTTATCGCGACTAGTCGTCAAGTAGACTAACAAGACTTTACGGGCAATGTAACCGTCATCCTGACCCCGGCGCGCTCGGAAAAACAGAATCACACTCGTGGGAAGTTAACGGTCGGCAGCATAATTGTTTCAAAGCCGGTGGGGTATGTCTCGGGACTCAGGTTCGGTGGAAGCAACATTAGACAAGGAGATTTTAGACAATACGGAAAGTATAAGTGAGGGAAAAGAATATTGTAGCTTTAAAATAAGGCTAATCAAACCTGATAAGAGCTTCTGTTTCTAACAATTATAAATTTTTGTTGAACTCTCGGTATTTTATGCAGTTGGCTTGCATGTCGCAAACTGCATGATCACTGGAATATTTATAAATTTTGATCATAAAGTATAGTTTTGTCGATATAGTACCTCCTCTCTATAAAAGCGCTCTAGGGTGAAATTCCAAAAAATGAAGTAAATTCCAAGAAATTCGTCGCCGGAGCGTTCCCCCACTACTATGCAGAGTTCGAGAATCGCTCCATTACTAGAGCTCGATATAAATCTGCAGTCAAATACGTTTAACTAGATATTTAGTTAGTACAATTCAACGTTTTTTTGCCTGAATAATATTTTAGCCAACCGAAGCGCAGAATTGTTAAAAAAAAACTAATTATTTAGTTAGACCAAATAAATATCTAGTTGAACGTATTTCCAAACATTTTTTTTTCTCAGTGTACTTTAAACGAGCAGCAAAATACGGTAAAAACGTGTGCACAGTGAACCCTCGTGAACTTGTGGGGCGGGAGGGGGTGTGGGGAGTGGGTAAAAGAGAAAACAAGTATGCTTCGCGTACTCGTTGGGGGGCTTCGACCCCCGACCCCCCCCCCCCACCTCGCGCTTCACGCGCCGTTGTCGTCGCGCTTCGCGCTTCGTATTCTTGATCATTATCTTGATTTATTCCGTTGTGATCGAATATATTTTGAATGTTGGTTAACAGGTCCCTTGGGGACGTTTTAATAGGCACTCACACCGTAATTCAAACTATTTGATTCATTGTGAACATCGATTAATTATTCTGATAAATTATATTAATCGTTATTTATGACACATTTGAGTATAATCAAAATATTATTCGATATAAAAGTACAATGTACGGTCCCACAACTGAATCTCCCATGACTTGACCGCGCTCATAACTTAGCAACACGCTTCCATAACTTGACGACCCAGATCACGCTTTCTCCCCACTCCAAACTTACACAGGGCAACATAACCTCAACTGTCAAATTCTGTTTGTCCATTACGTACGACAATCAAGTGTTACTATTAGTCGTTTTCTTGAAGAGATGGGAATTTTTGTTTGCCGGAAAAAACAAAATTTCCATTTTTAGTAGAATATTCGTATGTATACACTATACATGTACATGAGTCATTCCATGTCAATTCAACGCCGTTTTGTCGGTGACCCCCTTTGATTTTTTATTATTGTTTAATATGTTATTACACATGTAAAAAGAAGTATCCATGTACATTCTTAGCTCTCTATCTTAAACCATACCGAAGTTATTGATTTTTGGAAAAATATCCTGAAAATAATCATAACTTCCACAATAACCACGATATTCTAATTTGCTAAGAGGTCATTTTTGTTTGTTTTTCAATGTACACTTTGAAAAAAAAATCAAAAATTGAAAAAAAAAAAATTTTTGTCTTTATGGCTGTTTTTTCGCTAAAAAAATTAGATTTTCTTTGAATGGGACGCTTTTAAATTTTTTCAAAAAATAAAATAAAATTCTACGTAAAAAAAGGAAATTTTTGAGATTTTACCGAAGATGGGATTCAAATAACTTCGCATATTAAAAGAAATTTTGTTCGACTTTTTTTTCTCGTAATTTTGATCTTTTTTCCTTCCATGACTAAAATAGTTGATTTCAATGATGTTAAAATAAATAATTTTACTTCTCTCACATATTTCCTTTGTAAATTATAATAATTCATAATTGGAATTACAATTCAAGTACATTTTGCACTTTATTCAATTTCTTTACATAAAAATTCTAATTCTTAATGTTAATATAATTTACAAAGGAAAGATATGAGAGAAGAGGGAAGAGCAGAGGCCAAGTGGCTAGAGCGCGGGTCTTGTAATCCTCGGGACCTGCGTTCAAACCCCGGCGACACCGCTGAAAAATATTCTAATTTTTCAAGTGTTGTTTATCAGCTGCAATCCTGGTGGGTTGGACCCCACCATTAAATAATGGAATCCCAAGGACCACATTGCGATGAGTAGGCGGTTAATTGTATGGTTTCGGTGAAGCCTGCCGACGCGGTTCTTATGGCTTGGATGGTGGATCACCTAACTGTGCAAACGTCTGGCTCACTGGATCACAATGGAGGAGGTAACTACCTAACCGACCGACGATAGTCGTGCTAAAGCGTGCTCGCACTGCTACCGACGGTTTCTTAGGTAGTTTACCGTCTGTATCAGTGAAGGTTTTTAAGAAGTTTTTCCTTCACTCTCGGCAGAATTGCGATACAGAATGGAAAAAGTGTAGGGTGTGGGCTGCAGCCCCGGCCTTACCACGAAAGGGGGGGGGGGTTTAGTATAAAGCAAGGCTGTATGCTGGTAACAAACAAATTTTTATGAGAGAAGCTAAATTATTTATCTTAACATCAATGAAATCATCAGCTATTGTAGTCATAGAAGGAAAAAAGATCAACATTACGAAAAAAAAATCGATTTTTTAAAATAAGAAGTTATGTGAATCACATCTTCAGTGAAATATTCAAAAATTTGTTTGTCTACGTAGAATTCTAAATATTTTTCAAAATTGAAGAGGCCCCATAGAAAGAAAATCCATTTTTTTTAGCTTAAAACAGCCAAAAAGGCATTAACATTTTTTTTCCATATTTTTTTCTACAATTGTAATGGCGAGAATTGAGTAGATTTGATCATGTGTATCTGTCAATTTAATTCGGACACGAAAAATCAAAATTGACTCTGAACAGAGAGGCGATGGAACCTGAGACGAGCCGGGCGTATCTTTTATATTCTAGCTTTGGCTGTCGCGGTGAGTGGCAGTGAGATAGCATAGGCTGCATTCTTCTTGAACGTTTTGAGCGCTGTGAGCGTCATTTCTAGTAGCATTTTATATGCCGATGTATGGGTGAATTCTGACGCGGGCGCACTGCGCTTGAGCGCTGCATTATCTGGCGTACCTATTGGTAAAATTGAATTTCGCGCGCCACAACGCCACCCCTGAAATTAATTTTAACCAATCGGTACGCCTGATTATGCAGCGCTCAAGCGCAGTGCGCCCGTGTCAGAATTCCCCCTATACGTGCTGTAAGCGTGTAAATAAAGCCGGAAACACAATGAGAAAAATAAGAAATCAGCCATCCGATTGGCGTAGTTTCACTAAAGTGCGCGGTGATTGGCTGATTCTTATTCCTTATTTCTTATTCTTGTCATTGTGTCTCGGGCTCAAGCGTTCAAGATAATGCAGCCAAAATTTGCTTTCGTTTATTGATGATTTTTATCTGTCATCGTAATCACGGCCGTTGTATTGTTTACTTAAATTATAATGTTGAAAAATATGACATATGATTTTTTGAAGTGACAATTTGTGCAATTCGATCGAGTGTAGTGTGGTGTATTGTATAGGGATGTTTTTTTTCATTAAGAAAATTGTTTATTTCAGGAACATAAGGTTATGTTTCATGTAATTTTTTCTTCGCATAAAAGTAATAATAATATTTTTTTAAAAATTCGAATACATAGGAGAGTACTAATTATCAATCATTATATTTTAAAGAAAAATAACATTTCATCAAATAGTAAGAAATGTCTAAACATTTTGTCCAATCAGTGTTTTTTTGGCGAAAACGTTAAAAAGTTAAAAGTGACCCAGATAGAAAAACGTGCCGTCAAATCGGAGAGCAACAGTACGGTGGCGGAACGGTGGTGGTGCGCTCCGGCCCACCGTGTCGCCACCGTGTGACCATGTACGGCCGAATGTGAAGCCACAGTGGCGGTTCGTCGTACCGTGGCGGCTGGTGGCGGCACCGTAGCAACGCGGACACAACCCAGCGTGCTCCTATCGGCCACCACTGTAGCGACACGGTGATGGCACTATGAAGTAGTTTGACTAGCCACCGGAAGGTGTCGCAGACCCTCTCCTATCCTTCTCACATGCGATTAAGCGTCACGAAGAGCATATATGAAAAGCACTCGAGACTCTACCGGGTCTCATGATGATGTCAATATAAATCTTAAGGGGAGGCTAAATACCGACATTAGCACCTCGAAAATGGATTCCAAACTTACTCTGGCACGAATCGATGAAAATCAATAAAATTTTGGCAGTATCATCAGAATTATGGCACAAATGGAGCCCCACTAAATTTTTTTCGGAAAACGAAAGAAAAAATTACAGATCCGATTATCATAAAAAATCTGTAATTGAAAATATTAAATTATGATGTTTTTACGGCATTTCGGCTAAAACCAAGAGTGGGGCTCCATAACCAACATCAAAGTACGAATATCGATGCGTCTTTGACATTTTTTTATGACAAAACCGCGACGTAAGTTTGGAATCCAAGTCACGAGATGAATGTTGATAAATTTCGTGTTTTATCGAAAAAAAATGGCGAAATTAAGTTCACAGAAATCCGAAAGAGGGCAGCCCCATGTGGAATTCCTATGAAATAAACATTACTTGCATCAGACTTCTATCCAAACTGTCTGACAAGTCAGTGGCAATTAACGAAAACGTTGATTTATGTCTCGCATTTGCATTTTGCAATTAATTCATCATTAATTCATCAATTTAATTTATTTTCATCTACTAGTATTGGAAAAAGTTTGGACAGCGATTTTGAGTCGATAATGTAGGGCTTCAGGAATAATGTCGGTACTTAGCCTCGCCTTAAGAGCACAGTATGATGCAAATAGATTTTGCACTGCATAACGGGCTGCCTCTGTCCGCTACGGTGGCATTACGGAGAGCATCGCAACTGCACAGCAGGCTGCCTCTGTGTCGCCTCTGTGCAGGATTACAGAGAGGATCGACGCTGCATAGCGTGTCACGCCCGTGCCATTACGGTCGCATTACGCGCTAACGCGTTACATGCCGGTACGCTGTACTGCCACGGTGCCGTCACATGCGGACGTACATGGCGGCACGGTGGCGACACGGCCTACCGGCACGGACGCCACTGTGTCGTCCCTATGCCGTCACATTTCTATCTGGAGAACAAAACAAAAATATTAAAAATTCGATGTTAAAATTGTTCAAATCATTTTAAACTCTTGAAATGGTTGAAATGTATTAAAATGAAAGCACATGGTGAAAATTAAAAAAATTCGTTCATGCATCTTCGTGCAATGAGTGAAAAACTGGAAAAAAGTTATTTTCGTTAAAACAAGATGGTTCGAAGAACTGTAAAGACTTCAAACTCTGCAGGACACTTCTTTATGATCCTAAAAAGAAATTCTATAAGTTACAAAAACATCGGTTAACAAGTTGTGGAGAACCGACCCTGAACGGACACAAAAATAGCTTTTTGGTTCAAAAATGGTTGTTTTTTTTGGAAATTTCACATTCAAAATTGTCTGAATGGGTTGAGTCAAAAAAGGTTTTGAGATTATAGTAAAACAGAACTGTGCTATGAATTTGAACCGGATCCGTTCATTGGTTGTTGGGTTATGAGCACATACAGACGGCCGAGGAAACGGAAAATCCAAAATTTTTTGTTTTTCTATAATATGGCAACATATGTTGGTATAAAGTTTGTATGGTTGTTTTCATAAGAAATAGGTTTTTTGGAAGGTAATATTAATAGGCACTTTTCATGTATGGTGAGTGCCTAAAAAAGGCATTTATAAACTAGGTACACAGATTTGTGTAACAAGCCAAGATTTCCGAAAAATCGATGGTGCCATTCGCATGAAGGGAATAAAGAAGGGCAAGAAGAACGACTCCAACGTCCGCTACATATGTAAGGCCCGAATTTCAAGTCACAAATCCTACCCTAAGATCGAACTTTCCATGGAACTCAAGTTGGAACTTAAGATCGAACTTAAGTTTCAATTTAAGATGAATCGTAAGTTGAACTAAAGTGCCATTATAAGTTCATACTTGAGTTCAAATTTTAGTGCGAACTTTAGATCAATCGTAAGTTCAAATTTAAATTTGGTTTGAAGTTCGAACTTAAGATCCATCTTGAGATTAAACTTAAGTTTGATCGTACTTAATTATTTTCACAACTAATTCAAAATAACACGGTTGAGGGAGGCGATGAAAGAAGTTTGATCGAAGTTCATGCTCAAGATGGATCTCGAGATCAAACCTTAAACCAAATTTAAGTTTGAACTTAAGATCGATTTGATGTTCGCATTAAAGTTTGAATATAAGTATAAACTTATAATGATACTTGAGTTCAAACTTAAGATTCATCTTAAATTCAAACTTAAGTTCGAACTAAAATTCAAATTTGAGTTCAATAGAAAGTTTGATCTCAAGTTTGATCTTAAGAACTTAAAATTCGGACATAAGTATTTGGTATTTTTATGTAAAATATTTCTTCAATAAAAATGACGAATTCATTTTCAAAAATCGTTGTTTTTCATTTAATTTCATGTATAATGTATAAAATATTATTGTTTTTTTTTATCAAAATGATGTCAAAGCTGCATTTACGATGTGGATCTTTGACATGAGTTGCATTTTAATGCCTCTTCAAAGTAGCCCCACACTCGGGGTTACTTTGGCTTTTTTTTCTAAATATATAAAATTCCGAGGGTCTAGAGGGGCTTGCTATTGTTATACATTTTATAGCCAAAGGACACATTGTTCTGGTCAAGCAAGAAAAATAGTACATTACGACCCAAGGCTCGAAAGTTGGATTTCCTGGCCTTTATATCACACACGCCAGAGCATCCAAATTTCGGGCCGTGGGTCGTATACAATTTTTCTTGATCCCCTAGCTGAAAGTACGGTTGATGATTAATTTCAATTTATGAAATACGGCATGTCAGCATGACAGCTGACTTGTGTTTGGCCATATCTGGATATTATTCACTTATTTTACTTTTGCGGCCTGCGTCAGCGAGCCTACCGGCAATCTCGCGAAGTTTAGTGAAGACTAGATTTTTGCTGGTCAGAGAGGTGCGGTGGCCCGCCCGACTTTTTCAAAACCGAGGCGAAGCCGAGGTTTTTGCGGATCGGGGCGGGCGTAAAAATAAATCTATAATAATATGGATACTTTTTTCGGTTTCCAGCATTAGGAATGATTTTCTTTATTATTTTCACATTTACAAGAAGTGATATTAAAAACACAGCTATTGAAAGTACAGTTTTCAAATTTTACATGTTTGGTCAAAGTAGTATTTATATCGTGATTTTCATCTTGATTATTTGATTCACTTTTTTCAAGATTTTTTCTTTTCTTACACGGAGGTGGCTGAGTAGTTGATTGATTGAAAATCAATTTCACCGATGGTTTTTTGAAAAATAGATTATTCTTGCTGGGAAGAGATGAGGATGCAGTTTTATTTGCCGATTTTTGTAAAAGAATTCTTTTGTTACTTGCAGTGACGAAATCAGTTCCTTCAAATCTATCTGAAAAAAGTTTGCGGTCAATGAAAATTGGCATAGGTTTCATTGTCTCTAGTATGAAACTTTTTTTTCAGTGGTAATATTAGTATTTTTTATACTTACTTGGAATCGGGTTAAGGTTGTTTGCTGTGAAATCGTCGGAAAAATCTGACCAATCCACGTCCAAATTAATTGTTGATTCAATTTCCTTCTGCAGAGTAATTAAATTTGTGCTCGTCGATGCTTTCGAATAAGTACTCGCAGTCTCTGTGCGCGTAGAGGGTTTTGAATAAGTATTCGCAGTTCCTGTGCTCGTAGATGGTTGCTGTGTGCTCATCGATGATTTTGAATATATTGCAGCTTCATGAGTAATATTATCAAAGATCAGTTGTCTATTCTGCACGGAATTTTCTATATAGCTTTGTGCTATAATGTCTGAGCGCCACCTTCCCAACTGTCTTATCATTTGCATATTCGTGCCAGATTCAGAAAGCAGTGTTGTTGCTGTTCTTCGAAAACAGGGAACAGTGTACCGTTTTGCATTTTCCAAATTCAAGTAGGTGGCAATGATTTCCGGTACTTCACTTATCTTGTGTCTTCCGATAGGTTGACGAGTACATTTACCCTTCTGATATTGAACGAAAAATCTGTCACTGAACTGGTCAATTGGTCTCAACGAAATGTACTGTTTAACTTTATCATAGAAAAGCTCTCCAAAAATGAACTGTCCTGGATAGTCATTTTTGTTATCGTGGATTGATACAAGAAACTTATTTTCCAAGTGTTCGACATCTCTGAATTTTTTACAAGTTATTTCGTCACAGCGGAGAGCACCACAAATTCCAAATATAAGTATAACCTGCAATCATTATTAATATAAGAATTCAATAGAACCGAACATAAGGAGTAGAGTATAAATTGGGAAGAATACATATAATAATTGTTACCTTTGCAGCTAAGTATATATGGTCCGGTGCTTCTTTCATGAAATTCATTATTTCTTTCCACTTAAGAGCAAAGGATTTGTTTAGCTTATATCCTTTGGCATTATTCTTGATCAGACTCTTCGAGTTTGAAAAGTTACCGATATCAACGTTATCATTTGTATTCAATATTTTTCGCAGCATACTCCATATACTCCACAAAGTTGGTGGTTTTAATTTTTTTTTTTTAGATGATTGAAATAAACAATTAAATTACTTTTGTCTGAATTTGATAGTGAATCTTTGTGTTCCGTTTGCCACTTTTTGTATACGTTATAGATCAGAAGATATCGTTCACTCGATTTTTTTTGGTAATGTTCCGGTTTGTATAATTATTCTAGCTTCTTGGTCAAAGTTTTTGAACATTTCGTCCTCGTCTGCGGAATTATCAGATGAAGACATCTTTATTGCACTTTTCTCACTCAATTCTCACGATTCCACGTTCTTCACGAAACACGAAGTGACAGTTTAGGTTGCCATGAGATACCACGGACGTTGTGGCGGGCGCTCTTGTGCAGCGGGACGCAAAAATCACCCAGCCAATAACAGTCGCACATCACCCGAGCAGGCTACAAAAGTCGCTCTTCTTAGCCTGAAATGCGGCGGGAAAGTACGGACTTTCGGCTAGGGGATCAAGGAAATTTAATTTTGGGCATTTAAAAAAAGTTACGACAAAAAGACTTCCGAAACACGAACAAATTAGCCCCGTTTTACGGTAGCTAGAGTGGGGGAAGCAATAAAACTCGCTCAAGCGGAACGGAAGGGAAACGCTTTTATATCGAGGACCCTTATATCGGGGAGGTACTAAACGTCAAAATGATGTTAAGAATACAAATTTATTGAAATGAAATATTTTTATTTGATACATACTGAGCGAAAGTTCTAAACAGAATTTCTAAATAACATATAGTCTTATGGCACATAAAGCGATTTCGACAATCTGTCATCATTTTATTGAATGGTAGAAATTCAATCGATGACATATCGACGAAATCCCATAAGACTACACGTTGTTTGGAAATTTGGAAATTAAGATCTTTCAGTAATGAGCTTCCTAATCGTCTGGAAATTTTTACGCAGGATTACGACCATTAATATCTCTCGCTATACAAACTCGCTTATTTTGGTTTAATGACAAAACCATGTAAATCTATTAGTTATATTTGTTGCAGAATATTCCTCAAAATAACAGAAAATTTCTAAAAACAGTTCCATGATCTCATCAGCAGCTCATGAAACTAGTTTGCCGTATGCATTTTTTATTCAACAATCGAATGAGTGGTTTTTTCCACGAACACTGATAATTAATATTTTCATTATTTACTGCGACAAAGTGAAAATGTTGCGCCAAAAATGGACCGTTTTCAACCGGAACAATTGAGCTTGTATAAATAATGAGGTATATAAACATTATTTGCTCTACCGGTGTTGGAATTACTCCGCATTAGAACTCTCAATGCGAATTTAGTTTAACGCGCGTAGGAAAATTTTGCATCGCGTTTCGTTCATTCCACAATCCTGCGAAATTTTATCGCATGAAACGTTCTGCAGAATACCTGCTAACAGCTTGTAGTCCACGATGAAAAGTGTTAATTAAGGACACGATTTCCTCGAATATTTGTCAAACATAATATCGTCGAATAAAAAAAATTGATTAAAAAAATGCAGTAAAAATTATCGTTATTTAACGAAGCACACGTGAGCAAAATTGGAGGAAAGTGCAGGATGCATGTCCTGAGAAATACTTAATCGCCTGTTAGCGACGTATGGGCCGAGCAAGTCAGGTTTGTAAGAGTTACAGGATTAACCTGACCAACGGTGGATCGTGAAACACGTAATAATGCGATATGTGTAACGTGAAGTAGAGTAATGTAATGTAAAATTACGTCGCGTGGCTATTGTACGCGTGTCGCCCGCGTAAGTTTATTGCGGTAATTAAAGAGCACGCGTAAATTTTCGACAAGCGTTTATGGGGTGTCCTGAAACTCTCGAGGATAAAAAAAAGCACTTGCGAAGAGAACCAAAGACGAAAAAGAGCAAAGGAATGATATTGAGGAAGATTAAAACATGCGGAGAAGGGGGCACGTTACCCAGTTTGGCATGTTTATATGCGTGTGTGCGTGTGCGTGTGCTTTCAAGTCGAACATCTTTAACCTCGGCACACTGAATGCGTTGGCAGGGGAGAAGCACGTGGCAGAGTGGATTGCGGCTGCGTTCACCACAAACGAAAGTCCTCCTCTTGCTTTCGATGTAAGTACAGTCGTTGTTTTTTTTCCTTTTTTATATTCACACACCCCACCCGTAGTTACAGACAACGTTCTGTTCTCTCCGTCTGGGACCTCGCCGATGTCCTTCTGCCTCCTTGCACGTTCTTGCTCCTGTCACTATTTTTTTTTTTTTTTTTTTTCATTTCTTACCAACCATTCAAATAAGAGAGTAGTATAATGTAGTTCGAGCTGGTACTACAGTATCCGATGTTCGATCGGATGAAACGGAGAGAGAAGGCCTAACGAGGCGGGAAATCAGCCGACAGCATGACTCCTATTTCAATCAACTCTTATGTATCTTGATACCGTGCTCTCTTTAAGGTGATGTGAAACATTCCCCCACTCCTTTGCTCTCCTAATTCGAGATACGCATTGAGAGGGTTCCCCCTCTCCAGATTTGATTTCCGTTCATTTTTATAGTAAACCGAATGAAATCGTTTGGTAATTGGGGAATAGAGCTGTAATCAATCGATCTACTTCCTAACATTTTCTAAATTGCAAGAATAACAAAAAAAAAAGCAAATCTGGTTACCGGTAGGAATCTGTACGAACGAAACTTCAAATTTCGTGAAATTTTAAAACTCGAACTGTATAAAAAGTAGTTTGTTATTGTAAATCGAAGGCGGCACCCTAAAAAAGCAACGGAAATGCATAATTTTAGATAACCTTTGATAAATTCATAACGAAAGTAAACAGCTGAGTGATATTCAATACAGGGATTTCCCGATAGAGGCGTTAGGTTTCAGGAATCGAATCAGAGATCGAATACGCGATTGTGAAATAATTATTTTACAATTGATTATAATCAATCGTCCGTGAAGAAGATAAAGCTGAAAAGTTTTCCAATCATTTGATGATTTTTCCTGCACCGCAAGACAAAAATAACCCAAAAAAACCTCGAAAATAGTAAATACGTAGCTGTGGCGCCATCTAGCGGTGGATGACAATACCGTTCGGTCGGTGTTGTCGCGTACCACGCGAGGGGTGGGGGCCTAAAAGAGTGGGGGAATGTTTCACATCACCTTAATCTGTCTGGATCTACGGGCATACCAAAACTTCGGATCGATTTTGATCAAAGATAAGTTGTTTTCATAATTTCTATTTGATCGGGAAGGACTCGACTCTACACATTTTTATTCTACACATGACATTTTCTGCACAAAAGTTCTTACACAAATTTTTCTACACGAGAAAAGTGACAAGGAATATTATTCTACACAAGAGAAGTTACAAGAAATATTATTCTACACAAAATAAGTAGCATGGAATATTATTCTACAACAATTATTCTACACCGGTTCCTGCACACATTATTCGACACAAGATAAGTGGCACAGAATATTATTCTATAAAAGTTATTCTACACCGATTTCTATACACGTTAATCCGCACAAGGGAAGTGGCAAGGGATATTCAGGAGACCACTACTCTACACATTATTGTTTTACATATGACACTTTCTACACACATCATTCTACCCAAGAGAAGATGACAAGGAATAGCATTCTACACATTATTTTCTTACACATTACAGCCTGCAGCGAAACTCTGCATTCGACGTTTTTATCCAACCCAAAAAAACGACCAAAACTCTGCAATGTGATTGTCTATTGCAGTAGTAAATTTCACCGGGGGTTGTAGTGTGTAGGAAAATAATGTGTAAAATAATAATGTGTAGAATAAAATATCATTTCCTGCCACTTATTCTTGTGTAGAATGATGTGTGTAGATACTTTTGTGTAGAAACTATCATGTATAGAATAGAGACCTCCTTAATACTATCCACCAGTGTAGAATAACCCGGTATAGAATAATTGGTGTGTAGAATAATATATATTGACATTTCACTTGTGTAGAATAAAGTGTGTAGAAACCAGTGTAGAATAATTTTGTTTAGAATAATGTTCCTACCCACGCGGAAGAAAAGTATATTCGTCATATATCTCAGATATATAATTCATACATGTCATACAAAACGGCAAAAATTTGTATCTTCGTCATACATGAGAATAATATATCTGAGATATACGACGAATATATATGGAATGCATCTCTCTTATAAGCTTGTGCATATTAAATATATTGCTTTTATATTTTTCTATGTTAAATTATATATCTATGTTACATTTCACATATATCTGTAATACATTTGTAGTACATAACAAATATAATAGATACATATTTATATACCTTGAAATATAAAAAGAACATATGATATATCCCACACAGCACAAAAGTCAGAAATACTTCCTCGCGAACTCTTTTTTAAGACTACTTCTAGAGCAACACGTATGATATCTCGCAGACGTTAGTCCGAAGAAGTCTGAAATAAGACCTACTTAAGAAGAGTGTAAAAAGGTCAACATAACCTCAAAAATTTCTTGACGCATTTTTCTCGGAGATGGCTTGATGAAATGAAAAAAGATTAGTGGGGTCGCCTGCGTAATTAATGTGTACAGGTCATGGCCCCACTATATTCTTTCTTTATTCCATCAAGTCATCTCCGCGAAAAATGTGTTAAACGTTTTAGCTCTATCTCTCTCGCACTCATGAGAGCGGAAAGGCGGGGGGGGGGGAGGGGGTTGATCCTCCCCTTAAGAGATCTTCGGAATGAATATTAAAAAGTTATTAGAAATCGCATATTCAGATGAACTACGTGATAATATTTGTTCGGATACATATCGGAACCGTTTAAATTCTGGGATTTCACCACTGATATATCATATAAGTAAAGAGAATTCATAAGTAGTCGGTAGCGTAATAGGTAGCGTGATAGGTTCGCAAGTAGGATAGATAGGCAGGTCGCAGGTTCGAATCCCCGTGGAGGCAGATGAAATTGAAATGGTGAAATCGAGTTTTTTTCTAATTTTTTTTTAATACAGTCGGTCCAGTAACTATGTAAATAAATAAAAATACGTATTAAAAAATTTTGCAAACGATAGAAATAAGAAAAAAATTAATTTTTGATAATTTTGAAGGAACCCTTAAAAAGTTATCTTGACGATGTCTTGTGAAGAAATCTCGAAATAGCAGTCTTTACGATATCTTTTTTGAGAAGTCTGAAAAAGTTATCTTCAAGACAACTTTTCACAGATATCAAAATCATCCCTCAAAGTGGCGCATTCGACTACTTTCGTAACTCATTAAGATGTCTTTCGGAAAATGTATTCGGATGTCCAAATCTTACATAAGAAATCGACAGCGATTCTTTCAGACGTCATATTGCTGTGTGGGATTCATGCACAATCTATATGAAAATATGAAATATATATTTTTATTATATAAATTTGTTACTTTATATAATAAAATTACAGGTCCCTATCAATTTAACGACGTTTTGTCGGTCACCCCCAGGGGGGTGACATCTCTATCTCTCTCTGTACTGCAAAAGTGACCCACTTTTGGCAACGGATTTTTAGTTCCTCTCGTTCCTCTACGTGGCGCTACTTGACACCCGGGAGCCTGGGAGGGAGACTCGGGAGCCCGGGAGGGAGATCCGCGAGCTCGCAAGGGAGGGGAGGCCGAGGCCAAACGAGGCGAACGAGAGGAGTACTGACCCCCCACCCTGGCACTGACAGCGGCAGAGGGTTACTAGTAGCGCCACCAGTGACGAAATTTGGCGTAAAATAAGCGTTGCAATTTATATATCGATTCTAGCGGTCTGATATCACCCCCCTGGTCACCCCCTACGATTTTTTAAATATTTTAATATGGTATTATACATGCAAAAAGAATTATCCATGTAAATTTTTAGCTCTTTATCTTAAACCATACCGAAGTTATTGATTTTTCAAAAAATATTTCTGAAATGATCATAACTTTTACTATACCAAGATATTCTAATTTTTTAGGAGGCCATTTTTTTTTGTTTTTCAATGTACTTTTTGAACAAGATATCGAGACCTGAGAAGATTTTTTAAAAATGTTTTTTAGTTGTTTTAAGCTAAAAAATTGGATTTTCTTTCAATGGGACCCATTCCAATTTTTTCAAAAAAACTTATATATTTGTACGTAAAAGGACAAACTTTTTGAGATTTTACCGAAGATGAGATTCAAATAACTTCTTGTTAAAAAAAAAATTCGACTTTTTTCCGTAATTTTGGTCTTTTTTCTTTCTATGACTACAATAGTTGATTTCAATGATGTTAAAATAAATAATTTAACTCCTGTTACATAAAAATTGTAATTCTCTACAATGAATAAGTGGACGATCCGAATCTAGTATTGCAAGTGGCCTGGCGTGGCTCAGTCGGAAGAGCACTCGACTGGCAATCGAGATCGATGTAAGTGGTCATAGATTAGGGCCCTATTCTTGACTCAAGATATATATTATATGTTTCACACATATTATGAATATATGAACAATAATGTTCATATATTTCAAATATATATTAGATGTAAAATTAATATAAAAAATATATAAAATATGCATGTCAGATATATATTACACTACGATCTCGATTTATGCAGCTTCGATATTTGCAAGAGTCCCCACTATGCGGCGGATATCGATCGACATGGTGTGAGAGCGCCAGTGTGAGAGTGGACACGGCTCTCGACTGGTGTGAGATGCGCGTGGACGCACGGGCTACATTTGCGCAACTTCGATTTATGCAAGTATCTAGCGGTGCCAGTCCCGCCGCTCTTAAATCGAGTTCGTAGTGTAGATGTAAGAATAATATAAATATTATCTATAAATTATGTATATTAGATCTATATGTGATATATATCACATATATAGATAAGTTATTATACATACAAGTTAATGCATTCCAAGTTTATTCGTTTATATATCTTTCATATAATGTTCATACATAATACGGCAGAAAGTTGGTTATTTCTCATATATTTGCGATACATGATTCATACTTGGCATACATGAATTATATATTTCTCATACATATTTCATACATCAAAAATATATCTTCGCATATACTTTTTTTCCGCGTGGATTGCCACTTCTCTTGTGTAAAATAATGTTTGTATCCGGTATAGAATAGTTTTGTGTACATCAATATTTCTTGCAGCTTTTCTTGTGTGAAATAACATTCCTTGCCACTTTTCTTGTGTAGAATAATTTGTGTAGAAACTCTTTTGTGGAAAATTTCATGTGTAGAATAAAAATGTGTAGTATATGCAAAGCCTTTCCTATTTGATCATAGCAATTGTTTAGGGAAAGTGAGTACAATTTGACACACCCAAGCACTCTATCTCCATATTGGCAAAGTGGTAAATGAGAAAATTAATAATGGTTGCGTATGATGTGGTAGGTATAATTTTTAAACGACATGAATGAAATGATGTGATTTCAGTTCTGGTATGCAAATGATTTTTTTGTTGACAAAATATATCCTAAAAAATAAGATTGTCAGCCACTTTATCAGCTTATTTATGGAAAAATTAATACAAATTTTGGGAAACACCTCCGATTTCCATTATCCGCAAACAAATTTTTGTTTCAATTAGACTGAAAGATATCGCCCTACTTTCAGTGCAAACTCTTCCAAATCTGTGCTGGACGAATTAATAGGCCGGTCCTTAGCACAAAGGTTCTTGATTTTTTTTTGTTATGTAGTGCAATGCGTTTAGTGTAAATGTATTCAGTGCCCATGTAATCTTACCGAAAATTTTATTAAACATTTTCTTATTGGTTGAAAGCTCCGAAAATAAATTAAAAAAAAGGTAGCCTATACCCAATGCTACAAAGATCAATTTTGAATGAATGTTTGTAACGTTCACTGCCATTTTGCATGTAATTAATATTTATAATAATTTTAATATGGAAGACAATCTGTTAAGATGCATCACCCTAATAAAAGTATACAACCTCAAAAATTATAACATTGCAAATTGCTTTGTCCATATTTGCTACTATAATTCAATTTTATTATAATATCTGATTACAGCCAGTCACTCTCATTGTCAGGGTTTTGGCACTTATGATTTTCGAAATAAAACTATTCTGTGCAAAATATCAATGAAAAAGGTAGCACACCGAAGTTTAATGTAGGATAGGAAAGGAAAGCAATTTTTAATTCATCCATCGTGAAAATTGAAACTACCCAAGTATCCAGCGTACTTTTCCCAGGAATTTGCGGACATTTGAGTAGTATAATACTAATTCCTATCAAAGGGGGCAACGAAGTACCGTGCCCGAGAAAGCAATATTACATTTCCACGAAGTATACTAACAAAGTGCACATATACTGCGCGCACAATCAAGTATAATGAAGCGGCAAAGTGGCCGCCAGTAGGTTGGGCTTGCTACTAAAAGCGCCCGACCCAATTTTTTAACAGAGATCGTCTGGCCATTGTACAATCAACAATCGAGGAATATATCCGAAGAATCCGGATATTCTTCCCTCACCAATTAAATACCCAAGTGCATTTTTGTCGCACGATCTCTCTTTCTTTCGCTCTCCGCCACATAGCTGCGATTTACAGGGGGGCCTTTCTTGGATGGTCGTAGATTGTGCTTGACTCGCCAGAACGATCACCAGTCACGAATATGAATACATACTCGAACATACTCGATGGTGAGTCGAGTTCACAGATCCAACGTGTGTTCCGCTCGAGCAATGAGAGGGAAACGCTCACGTGCATTGCATTGTGAAACTCGTCCTGGAACACGCGAGAATCGTATAAAACTGGTTAGGAATCACATTACGATGAAATTTTATGGCTGTTCGGAAGCGCCAAAGAGCAATAACGATGAATCCGACTAATTGGACCATGCAATGTATAGACTGAAATTGCGAATCTCATAATTTCCACGCATACCCTTATAATTCAAGAATCGACAGTAGATACATATAATCATTCATTAACATTGAAATAGTTAATCATTTCTTTTTTCATGATAATATTTGATACGAACTTCTTTTTTTATTTTATTTTTATTTTTTTTCTTAGTACCATGTACTGAGAGTATCGTGTAGGAATTTTTCCAACAAAATTTTGAAACTGAAAAAGTTACTATTTTTGAAGTAAAAAACCGGACTTTTGAAAGGGTTTTCTTCCCACGATTTTTTTCCATGTAAATGTTTAAAAATATAAATTTATATAATTAATATAATTAATATAATTTACTATAAAAAAAAATCATTTGCAAAAATATCGTCATCAAACAAATCATTAAAATCATTAAGCATGGAAAAAATCAGAAGTCACTGATTATCAACAGCAGCGAAACAATTATTTACGTAATCTGCGAGGATACCCTATAATAATTTTTGAATTTTTCACTTGAGTTAGTTTTTCTTATCATAGATGAAGAATCTTCGAGAAAAGTGTTTCGTAGAATTTGTAAAATATTGAAAGTCCTATATGAATAGGAATTTCAATATTTTACTGTGTCATTTTGAAAAAGGTGACGATGAGAAACGAATAGAAATAAAATGTGACGCGATCCGAGAAAAGGGACCTACGAGGCAAAACAGAAAGTTTACGGGGGAGGCGATTGAAGATATTTCGAGCTCGAGGCGACGGACCAGGGAGGCGGAGACTTGGAGAGGAATTATGACCCCCACTTTTTACAATTTCGCTGCCTTCCCTACTATCTTCTCCTTCCGTTCGTGCGTCTGTAATCGAATCCAAGTTCTCCCGATAATATTGTCCTGCGTTAAGTCGCATTTTCAAAAAATAAACGTTGAATGGTTTTTATGTTTATGAATTCGAATTCAAAGTTGGCAATTTTTAACTCTTATTATATTATCTAAAATCTCATTATTTTGGATCTCGGTCAATTGATATTTTCTTTAATTAATAATGTGCAGAATTTTGAAGTTATATGAAATTAATGTGAACCTAAAATAAGATAACGATGCGAATAATGAAAAAAGTGTTGCTATGTTACGATATTTTGTGTTTCTATATAAAAAGTATCATTTGTTGGACAAATTAAATAGTTTTGAGCGCAAAATTGAAAGAAAGTTATTGAGTCATTTTGTAGATAAAATTTTATCTGAGTGAATTCAGCATGCATTTTTAATATAATATTAAAGCAATATGGAAAAAAGAAAACAATAATCATTGTACGCAAATAAAAAATTGAAAGTCAGAATTCAGATTCCGAAATAAAAAACATTGGAAATGTCATATGTACTGCAATTCTAATTCCTGAATTGAACCTTTTGAAATTGAACTACTGCGAATAAAATTCGAATAATCGAACTCAAAACAATTTCAACTATGGCACTTTATAAATATCCTCGACTTCTTGGCGTGTATCTACGATGTGCAAATTCCACACAAAATAATAACGTAATGATGCTTAGAAATTCTGTTCCGTATCCCACTTTGAATTTTTGGAAAATGTTAATATCTGTACATAGAATTTAAGGGGGTCTTATTCTATAGATAGCAGTAAATCGAGGGAAAGTTTGGGAATTTTTTTTGGAAAATCGGTTCACTATTTTCGCATGAAAGTTTTCATAATTGTTTTTGAAGTATTTTTGTATCGACCACAATTTTTTCAGTAACAAAAAAAAATTTCCCGAGTACGTTATTTATTGTGAACTGCGATGTATCTATTTTTTGAACACCCATTTTGCATAATTCATGCAGCCTTTAATATTTATCGGAAACACAAGGACATGTTTCTTATTCATTAAGAGCAACCATCATAAATGAACCTCTGTGATGGAAAAAATTAATTGTTAAGATAAAAAAAAATCATTTTAATTTTTTTAAACAAAATCTTTTTTTCAAGACTGTATTTTGTTAAATAAATATTTTTGTTCATCAAACGGAGGTTCATTTAGGATGGTTGGTCTCAATGAATGAAAAACATATCCCAATTTATGTTTCCGATAAATATTGAAGGGCGCACAAATTACGCAAAATGGGTCTTCCAAAATAAGTCACATCGCAGTTAACAATAAATAACGTATCCAGGGAAAAAAATTGGTTACTGAAAAACATTGTGGCCGATACAAAAATACTTCTAAAACAATAATTCAAACCTTTCATGCGAAAATAAGCAACCGATTTGAAAAAAGAAATGCCCAAACTTTCTCTCGATTTACTGCCATCTATAGAGTAAGGTCCTCTTAATGAAATAATGAAATTATTTTATAAGACATTTGTTTGGAAAAATCAGTTTTCCGAATGTGAGTCTTGGAATTTTATTTATAACATTCAGTTTTTTAAATAAATTTACAGCATCCTTTTGCATATTTCTTTTCAATTCAATTTTTGTCAATTCAAGTAAAACATAAATTTTATACACGTTTCATTTTAAGAATTAGATATGTAACATTTCTTCGCTTAAGTTCATATTTTAATCCAAAATACATTTTTCAATACCGTATGAAGACGATTTCGCTACCTAATTTCTCATTTGAAAAACTGAAATTTAAGAATTCCTTTTTCACATTTCTTCACAACATTTTAAAATTGGATGTCATTGGATGTCGTCGTCTTTTATTGTTCATCGAGACATTGTGATGCAAGCTTTCATTATAAGAGGCTCGAATCATAGTCTCACAATATTGCGCAAAGCAAAACACAAATAAGTTTTTTATAAGAATAAAATTCAATTTTTTGTTATCCCTGATGCGTTTCATCGTCTGAAATCCAGGCGTACACTGAACTTCCAATGATATTTTGGTACTCCTCATCAGGATTCATGGGTTGCCAATATTTTCTTCTGAAAAATCCTGAAGCGCCAAATTGCTGATCTTGATTGTCGATAGCACGTTGTAACAAGCATAAGGACCACGTGGACGGTGGACCCGATCGCGCGCCGACAAACGTAGAGCTCCTCGCAGGGGAAGCAGTGAGTGGTGGGAGGTGGTGGGAGAAGGAAAGCGCCGAGCTGCCACGTCGGAACGCTTCGAGAGACTCTTTTTGAAAACCTCATATCTTGTAAAGTAATTGAGATAGAAAATTTCTGATTGTACCTCATGAAAGCCCAGTTGATGAACTCATAGAATCACTCATAATCAGAAAATCGATGTTTTGCCTCATAGATCCCTTTTCTCGTATCGCGTCGCAAATATTGGATTATTCACTTCTCATATTCGTGTACTATTATTCCGCTAATAAATATTTATTAATTTCTTTTATTTTCAGTCTTGGAATCAGCAAATTTTTACCGTTATTAGGATAATCCAGTGTCATTCCATGTAACAACCATCAATATTTATTTGTTATTAACGCTAAAATATTAATACGCTATTTGATAATTTCGTGAACATGATCGCAGAAAAATAATAACACAACAGTCTTGCCTAGTTGTGCCACAATAGTGGCACAACGATGGTGCAGGAATATGCCAATGTATGCGCCAGACTTTCAACCGGCCCAACCGACCTGTGTGAACCTGGAACCCAACTTCAAGGAATCGATTTTTTTTTGCATACGTTTGTACTAGGTATGTACCTGTTTGTACCAACTTTTTTTTCGTTTGTACCTTAAGGGGGCCGAACATAGCGGGTTTCCAAAAAATGCAAAAAATGCTAATCGGCCAATTTTCGAGATAATCCAAATCTGCGAGCGGGGTTCGATTCCCCTTCGTTTGTACCCGTTTGTCCCATCGAAAGATTCGTTTGTACCTTAAGGGGGTCGAACGTAGCGGGTTTCCAAAAAATGCGAAAAATGCAAATCAACCAATTTTTGAGATAATAAAAATCTGCGAGCAGGGTTCGATTCACCATCGTTTGTACCCGTTTGTACCAGCGAGAGATTCGTTTGTACCTCAAGGGGGTCGAACATAGCAAATTTCAAAAAAATGCGGAAACTGCAAATCGGTTAATTTTTAAGATAATCAAAATCTGCGAGCGGGATTCGATTCTCCGTCGTTTGTACCCGTTTGTACCACCGAGAGATTCGTTTGTACCTCAAGGGGGTCGAACATAGCAAATTTCAAAAAAATGCGAGAAATACAAATCGGCCAATTTTTGAGATAATAAAAATCTGAGAGCAGGGTTCGATTCACCGTCGCTTGTACCCATTTGTACCACCGAAAGATTCGTTTGTACCTCAAGGAGGTCGAACATAGCAAGTTTCCAAAAAATGCGAAAAATACAAATCGGCCAATTTTCGAGATAATCAAAATCTGCAAGCGGGGTCCGATTCACCGTCGTTTGTACCCGTTTGTACCATCGAGAGATTCGTTTGTACCTCAAGGGGGACAAACATAGCAAATTTCAAAAAATGCTAGAAATGCAAATCGGCCAATTTTTGAGATAATCAAAATCTGCGAGCAGGGTTCGATTCACCGTCGTTTGTACCCGTTTGTACCACCGAAAGATTCGTTCGTACCTTAAGGGCGTCGAACGTAGCGGGTTTCCAAAAAATGCGAGAAATGCAAATCAGCCAATTTTTGAGATAATCAAAATCTGCAAAGGGGGTTCGATTCACCGTCGTTTGTACCCGTTTGTACCACCGAGAGATTCGTTTGTATCTTAAGGGGGACGAAAATATCGGGTTTCCAAAAAGATGTCCCCCCCGAAGGTATAAGCGAATCTCTCGGTGGTACAAACGGGTACAGACGACGGGGAATCGAACCCCGCTCGCAGATTTGAATTATTTCGAAAATTGGCCGATTTGCATTTTTTGCATTTTTTGGAAACCCGCTATGTTCGGCCCCCTTAAGGTACAAATGAAATAAAAGTTGCTTCAAACAGGTACATACCGAGTACAAACGTATGCATTTAAAAAAAATTTGATTCCTTCAAATCGGGTTCTGAGTATTGAAAAATTTTCGGTATCTCCGAACCCCTTAAGGTACAAACGACAAAAAAGTTGGTACAAACAGGTACATACCGAGTACAAACGTATGCATTAAAAAAAAATTCGATTCCTTGAAGTCGGGTTCCAGGTTCGGACAGGTGCCCAACCGTTGTCAATACATCGGTCAACGATTATACTATATTGAGAATTAGCGTTGGTCCCAGAACGGGAGAAACAACGAATACCAACGATCTATCGCCGATTTTTAACCAATTTGCGACCAATCTTCGGCAACCAAATTTTTTTCGGTGGTGAAAGAAGACGTTGGTTCACTGTAAAAAATGTGGTGTTAAATTAACACCACCAGTGGTCTATATAGGTCCATCCCGTTTTGTGTAAAGCACTGACTTATTCGGTGTTTTACACAAAACGGGATGGACCTATATAGACCACTGGTAGTGTTACTTTTAACACCACATTTTTTACAGTATTGAGCGTTGTTGGTACAATTGGCTCACATTCAGGTCCACAATGTATTTCAACGCTTGGTAGTTAACAATTGCAGCCATCGCTGGCCATATTTCGAGGATTGGCAACATTTTCTAGGATAGTTGGGATGACGCAGCTGACGGTTAAGGCGTGAATTAGCGTCACAGCGGTCATTTGTTTTACTTTTTTCATGTATTGAATAACTTCAAAAACAGATAAAAAATACAAGTTATAAATATCAAAAGCAGCCAATTTTTTAGTACTTGTCCAAGTTAAAAAAAATATATTTCAGGTTTAAGACTTCAGAAAACATGAAAATCGATATTTTTTTTCTATTTTTTTTAATAAAACAACGACTCAAGACAGAGAAAAATCATTTTGTATTTTATTTCGATATCTCTGTTTTTTTTTAAACTATGCGCATTTGAAAAAAAATTGTATGAAATTTTGAAAAAATTATTGTGTTTAGTTGGGCTGAGACAAAAATCTAAAAAAATTCTAAGAGACTGCTTTCAGTACCTATACAAAAAAATAGAAAATTTTCAATAAAAAAAAAATGGTTGGGTCCACGGATTGGTCGGTTTGGTATGGAATGCCCCATATATAAATTTTCGTTCTTTCAACACGACTTTTCAGAATGACGGGATCTAAATATATCCCCGAGATAACATCATATAACCGGTTAGTGGGTTTATCGGCGTTTTTCCACGACAAATTCGTGGAGACAAATTTTAAATTGGAACGAAGAAAAAAAATATCCCAAAGTGTCCGTTGGGATAGCATATCGGGTATGGTGAAAGATCTTAGTAGAAATTTCGATGCTTAAACAATTTATCGTTTACGACCTACACTTTGAAATCCCATACAAGCCGTATTTCAAGTCCGTCCCCGTTTCTCTCTCATTCGTGAATAATTTCGTCTTTTCTCTCTCATTCTTCATTACCGTTAGGATCTTTGATTCTACGATTACGAAGTAAAATTCTTCGCAGGGTCATGGGTGTTCAAAGTCACGAGTTTCTCGTATTATGGCCGCGTCCTAGTCTACAAACAATTCATTCTAGGAAAACTCTGTTATACTTCTGATACTGTAGAATAAGGAAATCGGTCATAACCTGGAGTTTCGCGAGAAATCACTGGTGTATTTTTTACTTAAGACAGGCTTTGCGGTACTGTCAAAACAAAAGATTCCAAAAATCGAAAATTAATATAGGCTAAAATGCATAGCAAAGCCACAGCGAAATAGCTCATTTCATGCCAATAAGTCCACAGATACATTTTTCCGCAGTTTTTCTGAAGTCAAATTTATAATTTTACTTCAATCTTGATGAGTGAAAGCTTATGTTGTTTGGGGAAATATATATTACTATATGCCGGGAATTATTTTCGTTGTTCCGACTGTCACTCAGAGGCAAGTCTAGTAAACGTCGTAGATCTGTTATTGTGTTGCAAACAAATGGATATAATTTATAAAGAATGAATATTAGCACAAATTTCTCTTAGAAAATTTAGAGCGTATCTATAGAGAAACTGAATGAGCTAAAAATATGTCTTGGGGCATATTAGGATAAACTGAACTATCTACCTAAATAATAATTGATAAATATTTTTTTTACGTCAAAGGATTAGGCTACTCTACAAACCAAAAAAGGGTATATTTCGTGATTTTTTTTTTTCCAGTGAAACCATAAAATAAATCAGATTTACAAAAGAGGTGTTTTATTATACATTTAATTGGCACTATAAAATTATTTTATTTCACTCTGTGCGTAAAGTGCTCACTTCACGCACTCGTGCAATAATAGTACATTACGATACGAGTGCGTTGAAACTTTTTCTGACTCGTGTGATTGCAGCAATCCGCCTTCCGCTCATGCTGCAAACTCACACTGATCAGAAAAAGTTTCATCGCACTTGTATCATAATGTACTATTTTCATGGCGATATATGTCAAAATGGCGGCTGTGCAGCATTTTTCCGATGACGCCTTTATTTCTGGAAGGTCTGAACCAACTGCTCCGATAATTCTTGAGTTGCGATGAGGCATTAAAGTTTTTTTTATTATATACAAGCATAGCTATAGAAGTACGTAGGATTTTTTGATATAATGTTTTTTGTCAAAATTGCGCATTTCTAAATCAAGATGTATAAAATGCCAAGAGAAACTCGTCAGGAAATTGTTTATAAAAAAAGAACTTGAATATCCCTCAAACTTCTAACTTAAGTGCGAAACGGCACCTATTCTATGTACTGGGACGGTCCCTTATCTGTACCCTGAGACGGTTTTTAGACGGACTAGGCCCCAAACAGTGATGTCTACCTTACGTATTTTAGACGAATAAACCAGTGATCAGAAAGATGTCTAATGATCATTCATTATACGTCCCTTAATTTAATTAATTTAATCATTATTAATTAGATATTATTAATTAATTATAAACTTTATTACTGATTATAAATTTTACAGAAAAATAAACAAAAAAAATAGTTTTCGATTTTTCACAGTACGGTCACCCATCCAAGTATTGAATTCAACAAATGCTGCTTAACTTTTCTGATCTCCTACCTACCTACCTACGTACACTAACTTGACTTATGATAAATTTTTGCGTGTAAAAACTTTATACGATGTAGTTTGCTGAAATACCTATATGTCTTTGCCTCACAGGCCTTGAATAATGCATAATTAGTAACGAAATTTATAATTAATAAATAATGTGTAATTAATAGAGTTTAAATTAAGGGACGTATAATAGATGATCATTAGACATCTTTTGCAACATTGGTATTCATCTCAAATATGTACATTAAACGTCACTTTATGGGGTCTATAGGTACGCCTAAAAACTATATATACGTACGTATACGAGACGTTTTCAGCACATAGAATCGCTGCCGTTTCGCATCTCCGTTAGTGGTTTAAGGATGTCCATGAATTTCCCTGGAATGAAATTTTCGGTTACATGTCTACATAACACAGCGTCAAAATAACAAGTCAAAATAACACACGTCAAGATACTATACGTAAAAATCACCGACGCTAAAATACCATAACGTCAAAATATCACACGTCAAAATAATATAACGGCAAAATCACACACAATGTATAGAAACTCCGCATGTGAGGTTTCAAACAGCACCAAAACCACAAAAACTCCGCAACGGGGATATCTATTCTAGTAGGAAAGTTGTAGCAAAGTTCAAATGGTTACATGTCTATATACATAATAGTATTACATAATAGATTTACGAGTATTATCTAGACGTGTCACCCATTCAAATAACATGTGCTCTTTATACAATATTCACAAACAAATCCAAACATAGCCCAAACAATTGCTGTGTTATTTTGGTTAAATATTAGGTCTACTAGAAAATTTGGTTCGTTTTTAGAATAAAACAAAATATCTATATTATGACCACTACCCCTGAGAGGGTGGGAGGATTGATCGAAAAAGCCTCCCTGAATGATATGGCAAGATTGATATCTTCCATTCCATTCCATTACAAGAAACTCTGCAAGTCAGATTTTAAACATCACCAAAACCACAGAAATTCTGCAACAGAGATATCTATTCCAGTAGCAAATTTCGACTTCAAACCCCATAACTTTTTACATCTGTCATTTTGACACTATGTTATTTTTGCATGTGTCATTTTTATGTGTTATTTTTGTAAATAATAACATTTACGAGTGTTATCGAGACGTGTCACCGAAATTTTCATCCAACATGTATGATTATTGGACGTCCCCTGGCTGTTAGGTTACGTGCGGAATATATTTACAGCTCCAAAAATATGTGTTGTAGACGTAGGCGAATACGCTTTATTGGACAAAACGCGATTGATCACACACGACGTATGGTGTATGTACATGACACGTACTATTTCTTAGGCTACAAATATACATAACACGGCCATCCATGGCATGTCCATAGGTAGACATTCAATAGCTTTTACTTTAGGATAGTAATTGGACATCTATTGGACGTTCTAGGTTCACATATAAATGAAATCCTACATGGAACGTCCAATAGACGTTCAATTGACATCCTCCAAATATGATTTTCGTTTACGAACCTGGAACGTCCAATGGATGTTCAATTACTATCCTGAATTAAAAGCTGTTGAATGTCTACCTATGGATATACCATGGATCGCCGTGTTAGGCATATTTGTAGCTCAAGAAATAGTACATGTTGTGGACATACAATATACGTCCTGTGTAATCCATCGCGTTTTGTCCAATCAAAAGCATACCATGAATGTTCAATGGATGTCCGCATTACGTCCATCGTGGATGTAGACGTGTTAAGGATCTGTGGATGATCGATGAACGTCCAATGGATACTCGGTTGCGTGTGGGATGCAATATAATGGAAAAATTCTACGTAGTGCTTTAGAGAATGTTATTGTGAATGCACAGTTGAAATTTCAAATTAATCGGTTTGAATTCGTTTGAGTTATGCGTTCAACCGACTTGAGAAATGTAGTTTTGAGATAGAAAACGCGTTTAAGGTTTGTAGAAAACTCGAATGGGATGAAGGGAGATTGTACTAGAATACGAAAATCGAGGACTTAGGGATTCATAATCTTTTGGAATATATATCTATAGATACTAAGGGACCTTTAAAAAAAAATCGATATTTTGAAAATCCTAGAGTAGTCTAACCTCTCAAACACAAACTGCTTTATCTTAATCCACGTCTGTTTGCATCCGAATAACTCCATTGATTATGTTCTATCGCTGTCCAACATTTTCTGGGAATATTCATAAAATCATGTACTGACTAGAAATATCGGTTAAAAAAAGGGATTTTTCAACTTTCACGAATAGTTATAATTTTTTATAACGCCCACTTTTCGTGGCATTTCGATCACGCAAGGGACTGAGCTGATGACACATGAGGCATGATCCTGCATGTATCTTCTTCCTTCTATTTCCCTTTTTTTCTCCGTCGTTGTCTCTTTTTTCCCTCACGCTCTTTCTTTTCATTCTTCTTCATGATACTGACCGCATACAAGTAGAATCAGGTTCAACGCTTGTAAAAATAAATGTGCATACCACACTCGCAATACGTTTGCGACTAACGGTCCTTCGGAACAATTGAAATCGCCAGTTAAAGTATGCAAATAAAGTAATACATGAACACGCACACACACACACACACTCGTCCGAATAGTATTAGCGTTAATGCAGTAAGTGAGTTAGCTCGTATATTATAATACGTACACAAGTGTGTGGCCAACCATATGAGAGTCTTGACCGCCAGGAAGTTGAAGATTTCTCGGAATCGTGGAAAGTCACCGTTCCTGAAATACAGGCCTGCGTATTACACGCTGAAATACAAAAGGAACTACAAAAACGATTGAACCCACAGAGTCACGTATCTTTCCGTCTTTCTTTTCATTAATACTGGGACTGAGCATTTCCGCAAGTAAATTTCACCTTTTGTGAGGCCGCCGGACATGGAGCTACAATCGAGGGCTAAGGTTATATCCCTCCGCGGGTAGCCACAAGAATATTTGGTGAAAAAATGGGTCAGCAAGAACGCGAGTCGCGTTTTCGCGGGTGGTCCACCTTCCAATCCCCTCCATTTTGTCGATCATCTTTCGCGAACGAGTTTCTCGTGAGAGTATCCATGCATTGCACACGAAAATGGTGTCCAAACGAGGGCGCTTTCAGATATTTGACGAAGGTATCTCTTGTAGCGGCATTATAAGTAGAGTGTCCCATATTGTTTGCGAAAGTTAATTTTTTTTTTTCGTTCTCACTGTTTGCGATGTATATCTGCGCCAAATCTCGAGGAACGGAAAAAGGAAAATTGGAATTTAAAAAAATATTCGACGACGATTCGATTTCGCTTTTTTTCTCCTCTGTGTTTAATGATGCGAAAAGGTACATTTTTTCTCCATTTTATTTTTAAAAAAGTTACAATTAAGTAAAAAAAACAATAAAAACGTCGAGGATAATGTCGAGGACAAACACGACTAGCCTCTCATTTTGATTTACCGGCACACATTGCCTTGTCTCTCGTTTTTTCTCTCATCTCGTCCTACTGTATGACACGCTCAGTACAAGGTATCAAAAAAAAGTATACAGACGAACACACGAAGGTGGGCTTGAAAGAGAGAAAAACGCGCTAAACGTTGGGTTGCGTGAGTTTCGAGTTATGTTGTAATCAACGTAACCGTCTTATCGTTGATTGAACCTTACGAAACGGAGGTGCGATTTGAATAAAAAATTAAACAAAAAAGCAATAATGCAGAGGCTCGGACAGGATTGTGTATGTACATCGAGGACCCTGAATGGAGGTGTCAAGGTCAGCGTTACTTTTTAAAGGGAATGGACCATAAATAATAATAATAATAATAATAATAATAATAATAATAATAATAATAATAATAATAATAAATATTTTCTCAAGTTATGTCGGAGAGTCATACGAGGAAGAGGATTTTTCTCTTTAGACACGATGTTATGAAATCGTCGAGACGATTTTTAATACCGCTGCGAGTCGGAGGACTCTCCCGTTTATACTCGAACTCTCCGCGATCCACGGAATTTTTTTTTCCATTTCAACCGAAAGATCTTTGAGTGGAAAAATCCAATTAATCATTTTTTTTCTCTGCGATGATTTTGATTCTTTCTCGTAATTCCCTTAGACTCTGTCAATGGTGATAGCCGGAATAAGCCTGGCTCTGAGCAGAGTATGAACCGTGAGGATCTTCCCATCCTGCTGAACCTCCCGATGACCATCCAACGTTGGATGCTTGGGGTGCATAGCCACCAACGTTACCCGTGCTCCAACCACCGGCGTTGTAAGCGGTCACATCGTGACTCTTCTGTGCCCAAAGGGATCTGAGACCGATAAAGGCGGATATCGCGAGCGAAAATAGAGAAGCGAATATCGCTTTCTTGGCCAGGAGACCAATGAAGAAGTAACCAAGGGTGGCTAGTACACCAATCTTCAATTTTGCAGCGACCAAAAGAGGTGCAAGTGATTTCAGAAGTTTCTTCTTTCCACGGCCTGAAACATAAAAATGAAAATATGATTCAACAATCTTTGACATCGGTGAGAAACAAATCTTTGCGCCAAAATGAGACGGTCGATTAGATAAATTAATTATGCAATAGCCGAGGTTCATCAATTATATTCTTGAAAAGTTGCAATTTTAGAATCAAATTGACCGAATTGATTTTCAACGCTAGAATACATTTCGTAATTATCATTACCTTCGACGACCTCATCGACAGCTTGTTTGATCTCCTCGGGAACTGAGTTAACCATGGCACGTGCTGATTCCCCGATCTTGGCGACCACCGGGGCAAAGTTGATCTGAAATAGAGAAAAGCAAGGTTTCAGAATATACCCGTAAGTCGATCGAATTTTCTAACAACTGAACACTTTGATTTTACTATCGAACATTTAGGAGAAAAATGGAAAATTGTAATTCGATATGAAACTCACCCTCAGGCTTCGTCCGGATAAAAAGTAACCGGCTTCATCACCGACGAAATTCTCCAAAACGTTTTGTCGAGCTGCGACATCGGACGCCGAATCAATCTCCTGATCGTAAATTATTTTCTTCGATGATCTTGAATTTCTGTCACCGGCGTCTAGCGAGCTTTTAACGAGGCTTACACCGCTTACGATCTCCAAGCTGTCCTTGTCGAAGAACTCCTTCGCCTTTCTGTACAGGCTACGCTGCACGCATGATATACTGTCCTGCTGAAGACAATCGTCGATGCTCTGAGCATTGACGAACACCAACGTGACTGTCAAAAACACGATTGATATTTGCGACTTCATTATTATTTTATTTTTTTTACGTAACCTCTTTCGTTACTTCACTGTACGTTTAATATCCGAATCGATTGTTATTATTAATATTATTATTATGCAGTATTCACTATTAAAACAAAAAAGTTTCAAACGATTCGAGACGCTGCGTAAGTCCCAAACCGCCTCGTGCGTAGTGAAATTTTCGTGTGGTCCATCCGACAAGCTCTTTACCTTATATTTGGCGGGTCCCCCACCCGTTTTCTTGCCGCCCGAGCTTCTCCCACCCTGCAATACTCACTGCTCCACCGTATTCTTCATCGTCGTCGTTGTCATCGTCGTCGTCGTCGTCGTCTTTGTCGACGACCATATCTTTTTTCTTCTTTTTTTTACCTCCACTTCTTCACCAATATATGTGTGTGTGTGCGTGTGTGTGTGTATTTTTTCGTATGAGACATGCGTACGGCGACGCGTTTTCTCGTAGTTCACGTCGTTGAGTTTACTCCCCGTTCTAAAACGTCGTGTGCCGGTACCGGGTTCACGCAAAAGCCGTACGCGTTTTAATCGGGGTCCGAAAGTTGGTGCGCTCTCGCCCAATGGGCGTGAGAAGCCCATCGTTTGAAACGGGGGACCCACTGCGCCTATCACAATCGGCTCAACGGCGACCCCGCGACTCCTCGACCTGGCACGCACATACGCATACACACCCACACACACACAAATACACAAGCAAGCACATACGAGATAAACATGTTAGAGGCTTCTAGCATCAACAAATAGAGGCGTACCTCGTTCTTTCTACCCGTATGAAAAAACAATATATGTCGAAAATAAATGGTATAATACATTCTTGCAACATAATAATATATGAAAAAATATATTTACTCATGTATAATATCACATAGTTATTTTGGCCGATTTTTATACAAAAATTAATCTATAGAAATATACGGGTCATTCCATGTGAAATCGACCACTTTTGAACTCGACCCCTTTTGATTTGGTTGATTTTTTTTTCCTTTCTACCCATGAAAAATATTTTTCAGGAAATTTTCAAATTTTTTACCCAGACTAATTGAGACTTTTGCTTTTTCAAAATTTTCATCTTTAAATGTATTTTCTGAAAAAAAATACAAAAAAATTTTTAAGATATTAAAATCTATGAAATTTTTCACTTCACGGAGAGAATTTTATACGAAAAATTGCTATGTATGCTTAGTAGTCGGGTACCATATTGTCATTAGTAGTAAAATTACTATGGTATGTACATAGTAATGTTACTACGAATGACAATATGGTACCCGACTACTAAGCATACATAGCAATTTTCCGTATAAAATTCTCTCCGTGTTCTTCAAGAAAAATCATCTTTTTCTCGAAGTTCGCCATTTTTTTTTTTTTTTTTTTTTTTTTAATTAAAAAAAAAACTTCGATCAAATCCAGTAAAAATACCGTCCAACATGGATCAAAAGTCGGCCAACTTTTCCTTCCATTTTCATTTGTTTTTGAAAAAAAATATAAAAAATTTCGAAGATCACTTTCAATTTTTTTTTCTTCTCATTTTTTTACACTCCGAGGTCCTTTATAAATCTTTAAAAATTTCCAGAGAGGTGTTTTGTGAAATAAGCCCAGCTGGGAACATTTTTTTTCAATCGATTAAGAAAAAAGAAGGGGAAACGTCTTTCCACTCTATGTTCGTCGGCATTTTTTCCGAAGTTGATCGAAGTATTTTTTTAGTGAAAAAAAAATCAAAAATGGCGAACTTCAAAAAAAAAAGATTTTTCTCGAAAAAGTAAAGAATTTCATAGATTTTAATATTTTAAATTTTTTGTTGTATTTTTTTTCGAAAAGTCCATTTAAAGCGGAAAATTTTGCAAAAACAAAAGTCCCAATTAGTCTGGGTAAAAGAATTTGGAAAATTTCCTGAAAAATATTTTTAATGGGGTAGGAAAGGAAAAAAAATTCAGCCAAATCAAAAGGGGTCGAGTTCAAAAGTGGTCGATTTGACATGTAATGACCCATATATTTCTATAGATAAATTTTTGTATAAAAATCGGCCAAAATGACGATGTGATATTATATATGAGTAAATATATTTTTTTATATATTATTATGTTGCAAGAATATATTATAAAAAAACGTCCCAAATAGTGATTTTTTAAAGAAGTTATTGCTATTCGAAAAAAAGCCTTTTGTTGGGTTGGGTAAACGAAATTGAGATTACCCCGAAAAATGTTGTTAATGGGGTAGAAAAGGAAAAAAAAATTCTGCCAAATCGCAAGGGGGTGGGTTTAAAAGTAGTTGATTTGACATGGAATACCCCCCATACGTATCCCATATATTTTAATTATATTCTGTTCTTATACTTTCTATGTATAAATTTATAATATATTGTAACATATATTATAAAACATATATTTATATTATATTCCATAAAATATATGTCACCATATATATTACATATTATATTACACTATCGAAAACTATAAGATATATATATTTTCGTACGGGTGAACTTTTTTATAAACGTGAACCGGTCACTCACAATTCAATATCTACATTTTCCCTCTGATATAAAAGGAATATTGTCATATATAGAATAATATATTGTCTCGTACATGATGAAAAATATATTTTTAAATATACGGCATAGTATATCCTTCTTTATATAAAGAAAGTATATTTTTCATTTTATAATTAAGGTATAAGAAACTTTTTATAATAGATTATATATTCTTCAACAAATGAGTTGGTTTATAAAAATAAAAACTACAGCATCAAATACAAGAAATAATACATAACTAACATGTATAAAATTATAGTACACCTACATTGTAATTGATATTATACTATATATTTAAAGTAATTATTAAAGTTATATATTGTAATATATAACAAAACATCTACGGAAAAATATAGTCAAATTGATCACAAATATGATCCGATATTTAAGGGATAATCACAGTGGGAAATTTTCAAAAAATCGATTTTTTAGCATCATCTGATAGTATACACGGTTACAAACGTTCTATGCAATTTTTAGATCGAAATTCGAATTATTTCGGTTGCCGCAGTCTTTCTTGGAAAAATGTTATTGGAGCGTGAGACCGAGCGCGGAAGTTTTAAACGCGTTTTTCTCGGAATGGTGTTTTTCAAAACGGGGGCCACTCTCAAAGGAAGAGTTTTCAAGCGATCCGTTTGAAATTTGAACAGGACATTTTTCACTTCATTCCTTAAGACACTATGGAAGCTTTTTTAAAACATTCTTCCTATTCTTTTTACGAAAAACTGTCGAAAAAAGGCTAAGTTTCATAATTATTTGTTCAAACCATCGCCATTTTTTCAAATTTCACTTTTAAAAAAACCCTTCATAGGGCGATAGCGGCTTCCCTACAGATTCATAATCTTTTTAAAATTTTTATTTCGGATAAAAGTTGCGGTCGCAATCCTGGCCCACATCTTTTTTTCTAAGCGATTTTCTGCAAATAAAAACAATGTTAAGCAATAAATAAAGATATTTTTAAAAAATCATTCTGTATTCTTTATCGATGCTTCAATTTGTAAAAAAAAATTGGACCGATTCGCTTATCCTATCCACCTAAAAAAAATCGCGAAAATCGGTTATTTTTCGCGCGGTCACCCTGTGATGATCCCTTAACACAGATTTTTGCATCTATTTTTTACGCATATGTTATTTTCATATGGGTCACCACGAATAGTAAGTAGTTCCGTATTTTCCATAGGTCACCACGAATAGTCAGAGAACTCTCATAAAATTTTACGGCTATCCATCTCACTCTCTGCTCAGACTTTTTGCGTGTTGCGTCTGTCGCCTCTCGAGCTTAAAGCACGTTTCTCAAAGTATTTCTAATGCTACGTATGAGTATGACCTTCGTAAAGATTCGTCATACTTTGGAATGGAATTCGAACGAGGAGTCCTCGCAAAATCTTTTCTTTTTATAATACTCTTACCGATCTCTCTCCGATATGGAGAGACATTGGTAAGAAATTTCTCGCACCGAAAAGGGCGTAACCCGGAGCTAAGTCGTCGTCTTGTTGCTCATCAGGGCTTATTTTCTTACCGATCCTTCTTTATTAAACTCATGAATATCGGCAATTACGCCACTTTGAAAATATCTTCTCATGCCCCCGAGTGGAATTTCGAGCTGTACAGTTATCGGTCCGAGCGAGTGTAACTCTTGAAAAATCGAGTGGCTAAGGAAGAAAGAGGGAAAGATAAAGAGGGAGACAGAATGGGAGAGAGTATGAGATAAATTTCGGAACGAAAGCTCCATCGATAAAGATCGGCTCAACGATGAGTTTTAATAAATTTGATCGAGAAAATTCGCCGAGCCCCTTTACTTTTCGTAATTTACTTTCTCACCATTCGAGCAAGCCGCTAATATATTAATGGAGTTGATCTAATTTCTCTAGATTCCGGGAAAGTGTTATATACGTATGTGCATTTTCTCTCGCCACGGTCAAATATTCATCGTTCCCGCTCTTTTTTTTATCTCTTGCTTTATTATTAATATACATAAACGCCATTTTTATTCTCTCTTTCTTCCGTGAGCGTTTTAACCACAAACTCGTGTGCTTCTTCTCTTACTCTTTCTTTCTCTCGCGCCGTTCTCGGTCACGTCCTGAGAAAACGCGCGTCATAAAAAGTGAAAGTTACTAATGGGATAAGTATTCGTAGCACGAGGTGACCAGTTGACCGAAACCTTTTTCGTAAGTTTGCATGTGAGCATATATGAGCTGTTGCTGTTTGAATCGTCGATCTTTTCGACTTTTACTTTTTCCGGTCCTTAAGTTCATTGACAAAAAAATTTGATTGAGAAATTACATGAATTTAAAGAAACTTCTTAATATTCATGAAATAAACTTCTTAATGATAATATGAAATTGGCTCTCTGTTCCATAATAATTATCAACAATTTAAGCATTAAATCAATCATAGACAATGACAAAATTGACAGTCTCAACATTATCAGACTTATGCTCAAGGCGATATTCTGGGCTAGAATTTCGGAAAAATCCATTTTGGTTTTTTTTCTTCATATTCTTAAAGTTTAGACCTTTAAGAATCTGTCCTCGAAAGGAAATTTTTTAATTCCCATAATTTACCGAATTATAGCTATTTTAGTCACGCAGCAACTATGCCCGACACGTCAGAGCAAATCAGACTATTCACAGGGTGCCCGACGACAACGCCAACTAGTGGTTACAACTACGGCGGACTCGGAAATAGCTGTCTTTACAAAAAGTAACTAAACAATCAAATCATTCCAATGAAATATCATAATTTATATATATATTAGACGATTATGTACATCTATAGGGTCTATAAAATGTTGACCTTTTTTATTTTCCATCAAAAATAGCCAAATCAATTATCGAAGCAGGGTTTTAGGCAGTAGCAGACGCCAAGAAGACTCTAGCAGATGACATCGCTATTGTAAGTTTGTCCGCCAACAGTATTATTTTAACTTTTTTACCCCAACTCTGCCAACTATAACTTATTTATTTTTCATTTTTATTTCTCAGAATTTTTTTTATATATTGTCAAAATATTTTCTTTTTTTAAAATGCCAAACTCTGTTTTCAATCATCGAATCTTCCTTTGAAAACATTATTCTTTAGCGCAGAGATTTTTTTACTATTATGACAAAAATTGACATGATTTTACTCATGATTCCCCACATTAAAAAAAAGCTTCAAAATTCGACCCGCAACACCTTAAAAAAAATTAAAAACGATAAAATCTCTTATTTTTCATCGGAAGCCCATACATAAATCATTCTTTGGGTTTAATTAATGGGTGATCATGGCTGGAGTAGTTCTGAGACATAACGAATAGATGTAAACAATACGATGTTATTGCTAATTTTAATTTATTCACCCCTACTATCTATATTGCAACATATTAATCTTCATCGCTATCCCTGTTGATCACGGCATTGACCTCTTCAACATCGAAGAGTCCTGTTTCCTATTTTCCAGCCATGAGCACTCATTTATTAAACCAAAAGAGTGATTTATTTATGAATTCCAATGAAAAATGAGAAATTTTGTCGTTTTCATTTTTTTCATAGTGTTGCAGAATTTTGGGACTTTTCTTTAATATAGGCAATGGAAAATAAAATCATCTCAATTTTCGTCATAATAGTAGAAAAATCGCTTCGTTACAAAATAATGTTTTTGAAGGAAGATTCGATGATTTAAAATAGAGTTTACCATTTAAAAGAACGTAAAATACTGACATGTTTCTGATTTTTCAAAATTTTTTAAGATTTTTCGCTCGCCTTTCGGTATAGAAAAAATGCAAAAATCGAAAACCACGTTTTTAGCAGGAAGACCCCTCGGCATTGATGTAGAAAGCAGTAATTTTGCACAAAATCGTTTTTTAAGGTTAGGAACTTTGGAAAAAATCGGCGTCACAAAATTCACCGGGAGCCGATTCACCATTCTTATCCGGCAAAACCCTTTCAAGTGAGTTCGAGAAAAATCATCATACCTATGCGTATTGAATAAAAGTTTCTCGCGTGACATGAAATTTGACACGTTCGTCCCAAAGTCGTCGATCTTGATACCGCAAAAACTACTGCGACACCCCACTTCAAATTATGTAAGAGAAAGACAAATTATGTAGTCTGACGATGAATAAAAAATTGTTTTCTCCTAGAAAACCAAAAATCGACACTCTCGCGCACTATTTTAACGATTCGTTTATTTGAGTGCTAAACTGGTTTAAATTTTATCCTTCATACTGTATGTTTCCGAGGAGCAGTGAATTCAGGATAAGAAACTCAAAAAAAAAAATCTGAAAAAACAATTCCCTCTTTGACGTTTGTGAATGATGTGCTATAATTTGAAAAAAATACAAAAGTTACTGGAAAACATTTCCTCGAGAATGCTAAAAGCTTTATTTTTAAATCTTTGTAATATTTTTTCAAGGAAAATTCTCGAAAATTCCATGTTTCTTTAGCCCGGAAAGTAGGTAACATTTGTTGTATATACAAAATGTTCAAAAAGTCCGGAAACGCCGGAATATCTCGAAGTGATGATGTTTTCATGAAAAAAGTTTCCAATGAAAGTTATCCAATTGAAGGAGACGAACATCGGGCTAGTGAAAGATTCTCTCCGGGGGGTGCTCCCGCGGGAGGGCTGGGGGTAATTCAAAAATTTTAAATAGCAACCCCCAGATTTTTCATTGCATTCAATTCTTCAGATGAAAAGAGAAATCTTTTGTCTGATTTTTTTTGTTTTAACCCCATCATTGCTTATGGGGGAGGGGAGGGTCAAAAATGCCGTCAAATGAAGTGGAAACTGATTTTTCAACCTCTTGGAAGGGTAGTTCAAATGATCAAGGGGGTTGTAAATCATTGCAGAGAGAGATAAATGTGACCATTGTATTGGCAATCTGCGAAAGTGGGGGGGAGCATACCGTCTCATTCATTGCAACAAAAAATTTCAATTTCAAACCTTTGGGGGGGAGGAGAGTTTTGGCAGTTTGAGGGTTGCAGAATCGGATCCAAACCCACAGAGGCTTTCTCATCCCTTTTATTCACTCGCGAAAATAGATTGTTAATCAACTTTGCCCCCTCAACATCCGTCCATTAGATTTTATGATGATGAGAGTGGTTTTCGGTCAATTGAGGATGAACGACCGGCAAAACAATTTTGCCTCACATTTTCCTAGTAATTTCCCACTTCATTTGAAGTCATTTTTGACCCCCCCCCCACAAGCAATCTTGCGGTTGAAACAAAATTTTTCGCAGACAAAAGATTTCTCTTTTCATGTGAAGAATTCAATCCAATTAAAAAAAACTGGGGATTACTGTTTAAAATTTTTGAATTACCCCCAGCCCCTATGTAGGGGCACCCCCTCCCCCCCCCCCGGGGGGGAGATCTTTCACTGGCCCGATGTTCGTCTCCTTCAATTGGATAACTTTCATTGGAAACTTTTTTCATGAAAACATCATCACTTAGAGATATTTCAGCGTTTCTGGACTTTTCGAACATCCTGTATATATTCCGAATTTCTTTATTTTAGGTCTGCCCATACACAGGTACAAACACATCGGTAATAACATTTGATTTACTATCGAGATGAACGACTACAATGTGGGCCTTCACCATCGAGTTTTCACTCGTGGGATGCGGTTCGAAAGCATCGGCCAATTCGAAAGACTCCTGTGAGTCGGTAGTCCATGAGCATTGAATACAGGACGCATACACGTCTAGTACCCTAAGCTCCGGGTTAATCCGTGCTAGTCATCCAGTGAGAAATGCCTTAATGCGTTTTGGACATAAAGTATACACGTAGAGGAGGTCTCTCGGCTGTAAACTACTATCGGACACGCGCATTGTCGTCAATGTATATATCTTTCTTTTTTGTCGTACTTTGTTTTCCCTTGCTGTGAACGCTCACGTTCATACAATCGCCGCCGGACCTATACTTAAACACCCACGTGGTCGTGATTGTCAGTAATTTTCTCCTTTCTCACACACCAACAGATCTCCATGGGCAAGTATTTCATAGATATTGACTGATGAGACCCAAAGACGAGACATGACCGAGATCGTTGAATATTGCAGCGTGTCCTGTATTAAAATGGTCGTTCATCGAGATTTATCACATGTGAGAATTTCGACGAGAATCGAGAGACTAACCACAGACAACCAAAACTATTTGTGCCAAAAAACAGGTCGATTTTCGATATTTTATTCTAACAAGAATAAATTATTGATGGATGAAAGATGAGAATATTGAATAAGAAAGAGTAGTGAGATGTATTGAATATATACATATGGGTCAGTCCATGACAAATCGACCAATAGTTGGAATCGAACCCTTTAAATTTCGATGAAATTTGATCAGAAGTTTCCTTTTATCATAAAACAAAATTCTAGCAAAGGAAAAAAATTGAAATTTTTTTTTCGAAAATTCAACATGTCACCAATTTTATAAGTTTATTTTTGAAATATCCCGAAAATTATTATAGTTACGAAAAAATCGTCCTGGGTCCGTCTTAGAGAGTATACTTGGGGTTAGAAAAAACCAAATATTTCGAAAAAAAAATTTGAAAATTGATGAATTTGGAGGATTTTGAATTTTCAAAAATCGTGAAAATCCACGATCAACATTAAATTTTTGGTTGAATTTTTTAAATATAATATCTTGTACTGACCTTAAAAGATCCTGAAATTTTCAGAATTGCGTTTTTTTTCAAAAATATAAATTGCTCAATTTTAGTTTTAAAAAAAATGTTTTTTACCAAAATTAAAAAATTCATCAATTTTCAAAAATTAAATCAAGAATTTAATGTTGATCGTGGATTTTCACGATTTTTGAAAATTCAGAATTTTACAAATTCATCATTTGAAAAAAAAAATGTTGAATTTTTTTTTTCGTAGCCCCAATATTTTTTTTTTCGTAGCCCCTTGAAGACGAACTCAGAACGATTTTTTCGTAACTATAATAGTTTTCGGGAAATTGAAAGAATAACCTTAAAAAATTGAAAAAATTATGAAATTTTGAATTATCTGGAAATTTTTTAAACAATTAAAAATATTATATTATATCACATAATATTAATATGGCAGCTATTTCGTTATCTGATTATTTACAAAATGGCTATGAATTTAAATTTCTTTCATTTTTAACGTTCTCTTTTTGTTCAGGGCTGTTTTATAAATAGTAATTATCAAATTTTTTGAAGTCAGTTATATACAGACCTAGCTACTGTGATTACAAGTATAGAAAAAAGAAAATCGGCTCATAAGTTTTTGTGCGTTCATACCGACAAAGTCGAAAAAACCTTTTCGAGATAAACGCTTTTAAAATTATCGTTGTCCTAACCGGTCGCGCTAAAGAAAGTGACTGTAACTTCATCAACTATCAGATCTTTAATTAAAACCTTTATTTACATGTTTTTGAAAATATATACGTAGAAAAAATGAAAAAGAAATATGTATTTTCACAATGGCTTACCCTCTTTAAAAAACTACTTTCTCTTTCAAAAAGCACAGCGTTCACATCCGTTTTCGGGCTTTCAATATAGCCACAATCTCTTTCACTCTTTCTTATTCGCTCACAAGAGTGCAATCGATGTGTGCGCAATGAAACGTACATTGTACAGTTCCGTATTATCGAAATAGGAGGAGAAAGAGGAATATAGCGTGCTGAACTGCAGGATTGTTTGTCCAGAGGGGCATGAATGAAATGAAATTGGTATAGTATGATACGAGCCTTAAACATCCCGGATCCGACCTTCGTCGCCGCGCCACTTGCTTGATGCCGGACACACCACTTTCTACTCTGACCCTGCGAGAAAGAACTCTTCGTGTTAGTGTGTGTTTATGTGTTGGCTTGACATCAGGCGCTGACTCTCTCACATATTGACCGAACAACCACCTCGTAAATCTACGTTATGCACATGCACATACACATACACGCGCGAACGCTTCTTGTCGTTTTCGTTTCGTCTCTGAGGTCACCAGGCGATTGCTTCGATTTATCTAGAGACGTAGCAGTGACTCTACGCCAATCAAGAGCCGCGATAGCGACTCGAGACAAGTACATTTACCTAACCTTACCGACTCGAGAAGCTTTCAGCGGATTTTCTATACAGGAAGAATCTTACTTATAGCCAGAAGTACATCATTTATATTTAAAAAAAATTGTTTTCTCGATTATACTCAAAAAATACATTTAAATTACAAATGGACTGTCTCTACTTGATGCTAGTTTTCGGGAAAGCCATCAAGTGCAATAAAAAGATTCCTACGACAAAGAACGGCCATTGATAAGCAAGTATTATTCACAGTCACAGTTGTTTCATATTGTTATTTCTTCATGGAGATGCACAACTGAAATTTCTCATAGTTTCATGTATGGAACAAATCGAGAAAAATTTATTATTACCAAGTACGCCTCACAAAGGATTATATAGGATTATATTAGTAGGCACTCACAACTTTAGAATATAAGGATCGTACATTTTGTTTTTGTGATATATTTTGAATATTGGTTAACATGCCCCGCAGGACCGTTTTAACCCCTTGACTGGTAGACAATTTTTTTCTTACTGTCAACTTGAAATTTGGTACTTCGGGGTCTTTGGGGTCACTGATTACGAATCTGCACTCCAAATATAGAAATTCAACGTTCAAGATGGCGCATCCAATATGGCGGACCAAGAATGCAAAAAGTCATTTGACGAGAGCGAATCTGCAGAGTGGATTGTATGAAAATTGCGAACTAATGCTGGAGGTGAGAAATAAATATGTATTCAATTTCTAAATCTTGAGTACAGATTCTTAATCAGGGACCTCGCAAACCCCCGAGCACCAATTTTTGCTCACATCAAACGACTTTTTGCATTTTTGGTCGGCCATATTTGAATATAACCATTTGAATTGAATATACCCATTTGATTTGAATATAACCAATATGATGTGAAAATATCTAAACAATCATATCATTTAAATGCTTTGATAGATTATTTTCGCACAATTGTTAAAATATTAGGCAGTAATGAATAATATTAGTGACATTTGAGATGGGCATATTTATCATAACATTTTCATAATTTAATTATTATTAGTACATTCATAATAAATAAAAGAAGCTTTTGGTTATAAATCAACGGTCAGTTTCTATTTTTTCACGTTTGAAATGCGCGGGTGATCACCATATTGCCAACGAAGCGCACGCACACGCAAAGTCGAAAACTCATGTACTTTTTATGGGAGAAATATGGGTTTTGAATTTGGCGCGCTCAGGCCGGCTGCTACGCAATCTGTCCGATTTTTTAGTTCCTCTTTGACACTGTACGTGGCGTAGCGGCGTATGTGACGTACGTGGCGACGTGGCGTACGCACTCTGGTCTCGGCTTTACGTGAATGTGATATGCTCTTTTTCACAGTCATATAGAAATTCTGTCAATGAAAAAAATGGTCTCTTTTTTCTTAAAAATATAGTTTTTGTGCAAAAGTTATTCACTTAGCCGTGTCTAATTTGAATGAAACTTCATGGGACATTTGTTTACAATCATATACAGAAATTCTGTAAGTTAGACAAAAATTCGCTGTTTTTAGGCACTCACTCATTTTATGACAAAAAGTGCCTATTAATATTGCCTCGAATACTACGGCGGATGTTCGTCGAGACCCAGATCTCAAAAACCTGTACATGGAATTTAATCTCCTTCGGCGGGTAGTTGCGTATCTCTATGCCCAAGAAGTTCAAGTCTAAACGGGTGCTGTGAAACAAATATTTTTGAAAAAAATAGCCATTTTTAAGCAAAAAAAACATTTTGTGACTATATGTAGTTAAAACTTGGAAATTTACGAACGAATCTTTTTCTAACTTATAGAATGTCTGTATATGATTGTAAACAAATGTCTCACGAAGTATTAATCCAATCAGACACCATTAAGTGTACAATTTAAAAAAAAACAATTCTTAACGAAAATACTACTATTTCTGTCTATATACACTTGGAACTCAAAAGTTTACGAACGAATTTCTTTCTAACTTACAGAATTTCTATATATGATTGTAAACGAATGTCCCATGAAGTTTCAATCCCATTAGACACTGTTAAGTGAATAACTTTCGCACAAAAACAATATTTTTAACAAAAAAACTATTAACTATTTAACTATTTAACTATTTTTCTCACTGATAGAATTTCTATATGACTGTAAACAAGCACATATCAAGCCCCGGACACAATGAAAAGAATAAGAAATAAGGAATAAGAAGTAAAAAATAAGGCATAGCAGAATCCAGTTATGGCAGAACCGTTGGTCAACGCACAATGAAGAAATAGGGAATCAGGAATAACAAATAGCGATAGAATTTCCTCCGCGTTGGAAATCTATTTCTTCTTTCTTATTGCCCGCCAATCACAGGACCAGCATAAGTTTCTTAAAAATGGCGGTACGAAATTCAAGCTCTTTTCTTCCCTTCGATATGCCTCATATAGTTATATCACGACGTGGGTAATGTATAGTATGTATTTTGTATATAATATATATCGTATATGAATTTACATTCTATGCAGAGATGGGCAGTTGCAATTATCCTTATAATTAAACTGTACGTTAAATTACTAATTATTCGAGGCATTTGTACTTTGATAAAATTGAGTTATGCATTAATTAGAGCAGTTTTAATTATTATTCATGTAATTACAAATTATTTTAAACATTTCATACTGAATATTATTCAAGTACTTGCAACCAAATTTAATTACATATATAAATAAATTACATTTATAATTAAATACAATTTGTAATGTAATGCTTGCGTCGCCAAAAGGGCAACGCGTTTATTTTCACAGCATCACAGCTTTAGTGATTGAGGTTATGTATTTGACGTTCTCGCACGCAACAGCACTCACCACTGTGATTGGTTGAATATTGTAACTCATCCTCTATTGTGTCTTGGTTGCTGTGCTATTTTTTATTCCTTATTTCTTATTCCTATCTCTAATGTTTTTCATTGTGTCCGGGGCTTCACTTTCACGTAAGGCATAGACCTGCGTACGCGACGTCACCACGTACGTCACGGACGCTGTTACCCCACGTACAGAGTAAAAGAGGAACTAAAAAATCAAATAGAATGCGTAGCAGCTAGCTGGAGCGCGCCAAATTCAAAACCCATATTTCTCTCATAAAAAGTACATGGGTCTCTACTGTCGTGTGCTTACGCTCCGTTGGCAATAGGGTGATCACCCGCGCGTTTCGAACGTGAAAAAACAGAAACTGAGCATTGATTTATAACCAAAAGCTTCTTTTCCTTACTATAAATGTATTAATAATCATTAAAAGATTAAAATGTTATAATAAATATGCTCATCTCAAATGTCACTAATATTCTCCATTACTGCCTAATATTTTTACAATTCTGCGAATATAATCTATCAAAGCATTTAAATGATATGATTGTTTAGATACTTACAAATCATACACTGTGAAAAGTGTGGTGTTAAAAGTAACACCACCAGTGGTCTATATAGGTCCATCCCGTTTTGTGTAAAACACCGAATAAGTCAGTGCTTTACACAAAATGGGATGGACCTATATGGACCACTGGTGGTGTTAATTTAACACGAAATTTTTTACAGTGTATTGATTATATTCAAATCTGTCTTTTTAATAATGATTTATGGAATTTATCAGGCTACTCGATGTTCACAATGAATCAAAGAGTTCAAACTACGGCGTGAGTGGCTATTAAAACGTCCCTAAGGTATATGTTAACCAACATTCAAAATATATCACAAAAACAAAATGTATGATATTGATATTCTAAAGTTTGTGAGTGTCTACTAATATAATCCATGTAATTCCATCACCAACGTTATGAACAATTACCCCTATGAAGAATGAAACATGTGACTCAGTATGATCAAAAACAATGTGCAGTCACATGAAAACAATATAGTATTTCCATACCGAATAAATCAAGACAATGATCAAGAATACGAAGTGCGAAGCACGACGACAACGGCGCGCGAAGTGCAGGGGGTTTGGGGACGACGCCCCTCCAACGAGTACGCGAAGCGTACTTGTTTTTGTTAAAAATGGTGTTTTCTTTGCAAAAATTCCAAACTTAGTGGTGTCTGATTGGATTAATACTTCGTGGGACATTTGTTTACAATCATATACAGACATTGTGTAAATTAAAAAAGAATTCGTTCGGGAACTTCCGAATTCCAAGTGCATATGTACAGAAATAGCCTTCTTTGGTTAAAAATGGTGGTTTTTTTGCAAAAATTGTAAACTTAATGGTGTCTGATTAGATTTAAACTTCATGGGACATTTTTTTACAATTGAATCCAGACATCCTGTAAGTTAGAAAATCATTCATTTGTAAACTTCCAAGTTTCAATCACATATGGTCATAAAACGTCTTTTTTTGCTTAAAAATCTTTGTTCTACAGTATCCGTTTGGATTTAAACTTCTTGGGCATGGAGATTACAACCATGCGAAATTTTTTTTTACGTTTTGTCTGAGGTACGGGGTATAACGACATTCTTACTAATTGAGAATGTTTTTTTAAATTTTGTATTGAATATTCATTCGATACATTCGATTCGATTCGAAAGGTTGCCAGCTAATCGTGTCAGCTACCACACCCTTTTTTTACCCCCAACTTTACCAGCTTATAACTTATTTAATTTTTATTTTTTTCTTGAATTGTTTTTATATATTATTAAAAGATTAACAAATCTATTGAAAAAAAGAATGGTAAAAATGTTTTTTGTTTTTTTTTATCGAGCGCGACAAAACGCCACGGTAACGGGTCAAAAAAAATCGATTTTTTTTTCCATCTTCTTAAAGTGTATACCTAGGTATATATAACATACAAAAGTTGAAATCTTTATTTAACTGGAGGAACCCAACGACGTCCATCCCAATCTGGATAATTCTAACGGCGCACTCATTTCGAGGTCCCCCCAACTAAATCCTAATAAATCCACGTATAGCCGCCCAGGGATCCAGCAAGAGCTCGCTTATTAGGGTATCCTTAAGAAATCCTGATCAAGATTTTACAAGAAACTGGAAGCCCCTAGCATATTTTGGCACAGGAATACTCAATTCGAGGTTGCCCCAAAAAATCCTGTTCGAGATTTAATCGAAATTTGAATTTTTAGATTGCCGGTTAGCCTTGAGGATACTACTGGGGACCCACCAGGGATCTAGCAAGGACTCCCCTTTTAGGGCATCTCTAAGAAATCTCGATCGGGATTTTACTGGAAACTAGGATACCCCAACAAATTTCTGCACGGGCTGTTGTGTGGATTAAAAAAAATATTTCGTTTTTTTATTGAAGATGATTTTCCATTGGCTGTATCGCTGTCACCAGGAGACATTTTTTCATCACGTCACGTTCATGTTAAACTTTGTCCATTTTTAATATTTTTTAATGAAAATTTGTATGAATATAGTTGAATATATACTTCATAAATTGCTTTTCGTCCGATCCTCAAATAATAATCATCCCTACTTACAAACAAAAATCCCGGAAATCGGGTATTTTCAGCCCCGTTGCAGTAACGTTCCCTCTGAAATGTATGTCCCTAGATCAGAATACCGCCTGAATCTAAAACTCGCCTCGTCCTTTCTTTTTGTTTTATCGTGCTTCAATGGATGTGATCGCGCATAGCATGAACGATGGCATTCGAGCGAGAAAGGAAAAAGGATCCGACGATCATGACACGGCAAATAATGAAAATACTATAATCTTGAGAGGCGAGGGTGACGTTAAGCGCCGGAGTAATATCGAGCTTCGCGAATAGATACAAGTACTATTGTACTATTGTACTATTGTACTATTGTCAATATTTTTTTTTTCAAAAGTCGTTTTCTCTGATTATTTTTCTATTGCGATTTTCTTTTCCTCTCCATCTAAGCCGCAGTGATTTTCATTTCTCCGCTAATTCGGATTTCTATCTTTCCTAAAATTTCAAATATTAACTGGGTTTTTATCCTCCTCAGGTGCTTCGATTTTCTCTACTATGCGAATGGTATCCAATATCGTCATTGACCGCGTGGGGCAAATAAACGCTTTCACCGACAATTCTCTTCTTTTTCGTACTTCAACACTCGATTAAAAAAAAACGAAAATCCATTAGTCTGTGTTGGAGACCCTAGCACCTGACTAGCTTGACAATTTAATTCAAGTCAATCCAATCGATGGATTAGCATTTAAACTACATATCAGGCGGACTTCAGCATCAGATAACGTTGCAATTCTAGAGTAGGAGTATCAAGATAGCTTATCGGATTATTAAAATCCAATTAACTGCATTTGGCATATTCATGACGAGTGAAGTATGACGGATTTTCGGTTGCCTTAGTCGCTCTAAGACACGTGCACGACCTGAAAAATCGGTAGCATTTTTGCCGCCGCACATCTAACAAGAATTTATTCGAATTTAAAATTCAAATTTTCCATTCATCTGTGAAACTGCCGTAATGAGCGTGGAATGTAACGGGGATTTCCTCTCTTTCTCCTCTATCGCGCGACATACCACTGGATTTTTTGATACTTTTAAGTACGAACACACAGATAAAACGTTTAGATCGAGTTTTTACGACGTGCGTTAGCTTGGGTCCGGCGTGTGCCACAAACCCGCTGTGACGGTTACGAGGAAGAAGGTTCCTGATAGAAGATGTATAAAAAAAAATGGGAGTTGAGGATCGTTTAAATTAATTGCGCTATCGAATTTAAACAACAATCATAGCTATCGAATAAAAGGAATCATAGCCGCACTTAGAAAACAATGTACCAGGATTTGGTAACTGTTAACAAATGTAAAGTTTAATATGGCGGAATCAATTATTTTTGTACAGTTAATGAATTGAATAAATATGTTTTAATAGTTAATAAATTATTTTGACAAATAAAATATTTCTTAACGACTAACAAATTTTGTGACAGTTGAGGAATATTTGAGTAAAAGTGCCAACTAAATATATTACTTTACTCCAAGTAAACTGTTTTCTCAGTGTGATCTCAGATAGAGAAGCCATGACCGATCCCACATGTGAAGCACAAAGGAAAAGCGTTGCAAATTAACAATAAAAGCGTAAAAGTAATCGAATTTGTACTCAAGGTTAGTAGAAGAGTGAAAAATGTTGAAGTGCGTTTTCAGAATAAAGACCTGTGCCATAAAAACAGTATCATATGTACTCAAAGGTCTGTATTCAATCTCGATATTCCTCATTCAATTTCTTTGTAATTCGTTTGTTTCTTAATTAACGTTTTCAATCTATCACGATGAGAGGCTTGAAATTTTCAAATCGTTTTAGTCGAAAAATGGCACGATTTTGATCTCTCGCCAAAGGAATCTTGAGAGAATTTATCCTGCTGCATGGAAGCTCCATTCTCGTCTGCACCGTCTCGACTTGGACCCTCCTCGTTTTATGATATTCGAAACGTAAAAAAGGAAGCTATCGGAATCCGTGTCAGTGGGTCTCGTTCTCTGTCGGGGGCCCCCCTGCGGCTATGCGCGGCATTTTCTCTTCAGCATCGATGCTCAGGTAGGAGAAACGAGAGAAACAGAGAGAAATTGTACGGAAGGAGGCTGAAAGAAACAGAAAAAGATCGTTCATTCGGTTGAACAGCAAGGAGAAGAGCGAGAAACTTGAGATGAATAGAGAGACAAATTCAATGAGGATATCCGTGCTGAAGAGGGAGACGAGACGAGAATGTCCATCGTAACATCGGCTAAAAAATTCGAGAGCGAGCGATATCAGGTCGAGAGAAAACTCACTTCCGGCTCGAGAGAGGTGAAATTTCATCTTTGAATTTTACGCAGTCATCATCCGGATATTCTTTCCTCGATCGCCATTTTATTCGCAAATTCGTACAAATGCATAATTTTTTAATCTCTCCCGACGAGATCGATAAAAACCGTCAGAATGATGCAGAAAAAAAACGTTGTTTTTTATTTTGAATTGCCTAAGGGCATCGAGTGGGAAGGAACGTGAGCGTGCGAAAGGTGCAAGGCGAACGCTGACGTATAGAGAATTCAGTGTCACGGTAAGGCAATGATCTGTGAGAGAGACCGTGTGAGTTTTACGGGCAAGGTGGGTATCGCGCCTCGAGGCAGATCCTCACAAACACGCACATTTCATCATATGCCTGTAGCCAGGTGCATAAACGTGATTTCATACTCGCGCGGTTTCACGTGTTTGCACGTGTAGAGGTGCGCGTATGTGTGCGCAAATATTGGCGCGAGCGCAACAGGTCGCTGACACACTTTCCTCATTGATCGATACCGTCTTTCATCTCACTCGCAACTTCCTTCTACGTATAAAATCACGCGGATAGATCAAGACGAGGAAAAAAGACAGCGTTGCGTTTGGAATCTGTGAAACCACGGTCTGTGCGCAGAAAATGTAACAAAACATTCCTCAAATTCACAAGTTCAAATATCCAATCGACAGCCCAATTAATCCGCGACAATATCAGTTTGTAACAATCAATTGTTTGATTTTATTTCTCCCTTTTCATCGCACAGTAACAATAAATATGACAACGATAGATATAAAATAAATAAGTTAAGATCCGCAAGCGTGCGACCAGTGGGAATGGAGGAGAAGGGAAGAAAGGAGAAAGTGGCAAAAATGAAAATTATTGATCGTTTGTTCGCAGAGTGTCCTAAAAGTTGCCGAAAATGAAAAGCACTTTCTCCTCATACTTGGTTTAGTCTCGTCACTGTTTCTCGGCTCGATCATGACGTATGTACGTCGTGTAGGCTCGCGTTAGTTTCGTAATTCCGTCATAGTCCTGATTCTGTTTGTCCATTGTTGTATTCACACGACTGTCACTGTCGTCAATGTACTGTTAACGAACCCGTCAAGTTTGTTCGTTCGATCGTTTCTGTCTTTGAATTTGTCCACGTATTGTCGCTCATGTTCGTGTCCCATTGCCATAAGATTGGCTGAGCTTTCCAATGCCATTTGTCGAATCACGAGAATCTCGAGATTCCGTACATAGCGGCGTAACCACCGTAGGGCGAAAGCTCAGGATCAACAAGATCCGTGTTCCTCTTGCGACGATGATGACCACTCGATTCTTGAGCGTAAACGACGTGATGACCACCACCAGAATCCTGACTACTAGTGAACTTCTTAGCCGCTACTATGAGGGACAGCATGAGGGCCAATGACGAGACCATCAGTGCTTTCATCGCGAGGGCTCCAAGACTTCCAAAGCCGATCGCAGCCATCATTTTTCCTAAAGGAATATCAATTGACGCATGAAAATGTATCGCACTCATTCAGTTTTCAGGATATATGTTTGTTGAAAATTTATTCACCCATCATAAGAGCCAGTATGAGAAGACCGTTCTCTCCTTTCTTTCCACCACCGAATCCGCCGCCTCCGCTTCCACGTCCTGGAAAAAAACATTTATTTCCACGATTCGCATCAGTTTCATAAACTTTCGCAAGATAGTTCGATTGGCTGCATAATTAATGATCATGAGAATGATCTTGTCAACCTTTTCGCATCATGAAGCCACTATATTCTTAGTTTTTAATGAATATTAATTCCGTTGAATTTTTATTCATTTATTCAAATAAAACTGACCTGTTGCAAGACTGTCCTTGATGGCTGTTCCTAGGTTAGCAGGTAACAAACTAGGAAGTTTGATCCTCAGTTCCTTTCCATCGAGGAATCGTAAAATCGGTCCCATTCCCTTGAAATTCCTGGCTTTTCTCACACCGGTGTCCTCGCTGTTTACGAGACTGACACCGTCGGTTATTTCGATATTCGTCGTCGCACTGTCCAAAAATTGTTGTATCACGCGCTTGACGATTCTAACACCGTGGCAAGAAATCGACGAGTTGTTTGGATCGTCGTTATTGCACGTCATTGAGAAGCCGCGCCACGCATCTTTTGGTTCCTGATGAAGATTTTCACAGACACCAAAATTACTCGCTAGCGAAACAACGACGATCGCGATTGGCCAAAATAAGCTGATTATCCTCGACATTCTTTCGTTCGTTTCGACGTGAAATTATTCACTTTTTTTCGTCCGTGCGGGAAATCCGTTTTCTCCTAATTATACTGTGGGTTCGTGAATTTTCAAATTTGGAGTGCGGAAAATTTTAGACCGAACAACGCGTTTTCACCCGAGGCGGAGACCCGAATGACTGCTCGAAACTTGAACAAGAGCAGTTTATATATAGATTCAAGTAAAGAGGAACGGTGATTGTATTCAGAACCCCCAGGATCATTTGAAGCAAAAAAATAAAATAAAAACAAAGCAGTGTATATTGCTCTACCTGTTAACGCTTCAGCAAAGAGGCGCAACGGAATATTTTTATGGTCAAAGCATCGAGCATCGTGAAAAAGCAAGGTGAGCAGCAATGTTTTTTATCGTCAACGGCATAAGATCATCGGTGTTTTCGATTGTTCGTTCCGTTCAGCTTGAACGGTGAAGAGCCGAGGCTTTGCGACTCGCGTGGCGTTTTAGAGCGTTACGGAAGCGTTAGAAAAATACGTTGCTCTTCTGGTGAAGGCAAACGATGATAGAGCGAGCGTTGATTACACGCGATGCTGCTTTTCCCATCGCTGGTATAACTCGCAGGGTCCAAACAACAAACTCACTTCTTGCTCGTTGTTCGACACCACGTAAGTTAGCATTAAAAACAAAACAAAAAGCTAAGATTTTACGACCATAGACTCATACATCTATGACTTGGATATACGAACCAGACTAACGATTTCGGGTGGGATTTAAACGCAGCGATATCAACAAGGTCGTTAAACATTCCAGAGGTATTTGAGAGAATGCGCTGAAAAAATGCAGTCTAGGCAATCGATCTTGATATTAAACTTGCGAAATGGCGTGGAATATCATCATTGCTCGAATCTCATTTAATAAACCAAAATTCAATGGCCCGCGTGAAACGGATGGAGAAAACAGAGATTGAAATATGAATATATTATAAATTAGAAAATTGTAGAAATCTGAAACCTGGACTTCAATTTTATGGCGAAGCATCGCCTCGATAGAAACATGTTGGGAAAGCAAATAATAAACATTTTCGAATGTGAGTAAGGATATTCCGTGTAGAGTGTTTATTAAGGTGAGGTTATCGTTCATGACGATGAAAGATTCGATTTGTTTTTTGTACATAATTTGCAGCTTCAAAATGTTTAAAATACGTGGGTCAAAGGATATTTTTATATCTAAAGTGATTTGTCAAAGATTTTCTATAATGTTAAGCTTGAATGCGTTTTTTTGGGAATAACATTTTTCGGCGCTCCATGGCTTCAACCAATGAACCGGATCACATGAATCTCTGCGCAATTGAAAGGAGATGCAATTTTCGAGGCCATCAAGAAGTGATTTTCGCCAAAAATCAGATTAGAAATAGTTTTTTCGTCTGGTGAAGCAAAGGAAAAGAAAAAAAATAGTGCAAAAAATTGGGTTTTTTTTCAAAAGGCTAGCATTTCGTTATTCAGAGGAATTTTCGAAAACTAAACTCATTTATTTTATATTTGAAAAAAATTCCCAAAGTTCATGCATGTTTCATGTATCTTGATGGTAAAACCTTCTCTTACTTCGGTTTGGAAAAGAAATATTTTTTGATATCTTTCTACGTTGAAAAAGATTTATGTATCTTATTGCAAATGAAAAATGTTTATGCAGAGCATAGACTATACAAGATCTTGCACCGCTTTCTGTTGGAAACTTGAATGAATAAATAAAATTAGTGAAAAACGCTGAATGCACTTTATAATGAAACCTTTTGATATTGTCCTTTTGAACCAGACGTATTTTCATACCTCAAAAACGCTACATTTTTACAAACTTTTTGACATATAGTTATTCGGAATAAAGATTTTATAATGTCTTTCATATTCGTAATCAATAAAAGCCCTCTCTGGGAGGATTCGGTAGAAGCTTTGAAAAATTGAAATTTGTCACATCACTATTCAATATTTCTCAGTTTGTTTAGAGAACAATATTTTCAAAAAATTCTGAAACATTTTTCGGCCACAGCTTCATTTCTATATCTTAGACTTCTTAAAAAAACTGAAAATAATGCCACGCAACCAAACACAATCCCAATGCGGGAGCTGAAAATTTCACATTGTACAATTAGTCGATGTTAATAATAAGATGATCAGATCTCAGTGAGCAAAAAAATCTAAAATTGAAGCCTTATTCAAAACCAGACCTAGCGCACATATGACCAAATATGTATGATCAGGAGGTGTTTGCCCGTGCCGGTAATTGATTAATTCAAAGCGAGCAAGCTTCTAGACAATCGAGTCAGGTATGTATGAATGTACAGGACTAGAAACATCAGAGAAAGACGAGAGAAGAATCGAGATGGTGAGGGAAAAAGAGAGCGATTGGAAAAAAATGTGAATATAGAGAAAAGAGAAAGAGAGAGAGATCGAATCTAGTTCATCTCCGTGTGAGCCTTTCTCTTCTGTTCCACTTTTCTCCCTCAGCGTGAATACGCCCTGCTCGAGCGTCTCTCTCTCCCTCTTGCGATCTATAATGAGCGCTACAACCAAGAGACCGACAGGTATAACTAGAGCCGGTTCGAAACCGTTCGGCTCGTTCTCGTCGACGTATCGATCGACCGCAGACGACGAGAGAAGCAAGTACGATGCCAAGGGATTCTTACGTTTGCCACCCGGATTCTTACGTTTGCCGGTTCAAAATCGCTCTACCACACCCAATTTGTATAGAATCTCTGATTCCTTTTACTACGACTCAAATTACCCCATTCCTATCCGCACCTTCCTCATCGTGAGAAAAAGTAATCGCAATGCCAGAATTTAATTTTCATATTACTAATCTCCATCGTCTCTATCTCTCTCTCTCTCTCAATGATTCCTTGTCAAAAACAAATATTATTTATTTATATCAATATAGGAAAACCGATTAAAAAAACAATGATTTTAGAACGTTCAATGGAGCATTCAAATAGCGAATTTAATAATTTTCGTTCCACGTGATATTTTTTATAAAATTCAAACAATACTCTGTAAAAAAAATTGACAATGTGTGTATTTAAATAAATGCCTCGGAGATAATATACATATATTTGAAAACAGGGAATTTTCGATCGACCATTTGTATGATCGAATAACAGTAAAAGCAATGATTCATTGTTTATGTGACCGAAACTACCTTTGCGATAATGATAAAAGTATCATCGTGCCTCTTTTTAACCGTTCCTATTTTTATGTCGGCGTATTCCAGAAAAAGAACGTTAACAGAAATCGGTAATTGTCGTACACATTCTCAATTTAACTCCTCTCGAGGATGAATAAAAAAAAAAATCACGGTCATCCTGTTCACTTTTCTCGTACCGACCTATTTTGACGTAAAAGAGATCGGTAATTGAAAATCGATCATTTCTTTGCGGTGCGTGCGAAACAGTGCGTAAATAGAAGATAATGAAGTATAACGATTGATGAAAAGCAAAATGAGACCAGGAGAAACTGAAAGTCCGGGATATAATTCTTCGTGCAAGGGTAGCATCAATATATCTTTGGTGAACTACATTGATATCTCGCAGATGGCTTGTGTGAATGTGTGTGTATTTATCTGTAGAAAAATTTTCGTACACGGTGAGATCGAGTTCTCAGCGATCGGCCTGATCACCACGAGAACTGGAGAAAGCTGACCAGTCTTGGAAACGAGGACGAGACACATTCATGTAGATTTTAACATCAGGGTCTCGCCTCTCCTTCACCTCCAGCGATCGGTGTCCCCGTATAATTTTCCATCTTGTTGTCACAGCTATATATATATAAAGGATCGGAAATCCTCCTTTTTTCGTAATGATATTTGCGAGCTCAAAGCATGCTTGTGTAGATCTCGTTGTATTGAAGACGTGCATGATCGCGAGTCTGTAGGTCGAATTGGCGTTTAATTTTGGCAAGGTTAGCACCCATAACGGTTATTTGCGTATTGTCTGATTCTTGGCTACAGACAGTGGCATTAAAGAGCTTCGATCGAACAAACATCGATAGTCATCATTCTAGTCCATTTTCTGTACCTGGTCTGTCCGAAAATTGCTTATCCTTCACCACTTCGAAAAATCCCCTTTCGATCTGTCATTCGAGTTAAAAAAACTTCCGCCGTTTCGAGTGAATAATTATTTCATCGACACAGCGCAAATAATTGTTCTCTGGATTTATACAAATTTCAGGAAATTTTTTAGTAACCCCAACTAAAAATATCACGATTATCAAAATAACAACCTCAATAAAACAACAATCCGGTAATCACTTTGAGATAGATATAAGTTATAGATATAAGTTTTATAGTTGTGGTTACCATTTTTTTAGTTCACGTTTACTACAAGAAATAGGGGGCACAAAGTATCATAATTTGTACTAAAATTACAACGGTCGCTCCATCAGAGATATAATTATGTTGCTCTAGATAATTACCGTATAATCTCTAAAACGCTCTAGAAATAGTTGGGTCGCGGAAGAACAAGTACCTCATATCTATAATCGTGTGGTAAAACAGTAGAAGACAAAATGAAAAATGTCATGGTATTAAAAAAAAGAAATAAATACATTTATTTTCACAAGTGATAATGATATCATACAATCGTCGAGGCTATTGTTAACGTGACGAAATAAATTAATACAATTACGATTATTATAATATATGGTATTAATGATAATGATACCAAGGTACGTTCTGCGTGATGTGGAGTGGATGATTCGAGTATATAGTAACGCGGATGCTCGATGCTAAACTTAATATCTAAAAGTGTCCCTGCAACGCCGATTTTCACGTGAATTGAATCATAAAATGTCCAACACCTATAAATATTGTCATTACAGTCACGCGATTCAGGCTTGCCATTGTCGTCATGTCTCGTTGATTTTAAGCGACTAAAATGACGTATTATTATTATAAATGGCAGAAGCTTTACCGCTAAACGTCTGTCAGTCTTAATGCAGTGTCGTTTACGTCGTTGTTCCGTAAACAAATAAAACAAAAGTTTGTCCTGCTTCCGCGCACTGTACTTGTTGTTTTTTTCAGTCATTTGACTATTTAGTTTTTGGTTCATTCGTATCGATGTTTGTTCTCCAACATTGATGAGTGCCTCGACACACATAATGGTTATTCATTTTCCGCCTGAAATGGTGTCCCTTTCGTAAAGTGTCAGAGTATGTGCGTCATGGTCAATTGTTATTGTCTCGTTCGTGCGTGTCGTCGGCCCGGTAATGTGTGAAACCTCGTGTGTATCTGGGCTAAAGGCTCTCGTTCTATGCAACCGTAGAAACGATAAAAAGTAGGCGAAGTGTTGAATGTGTGTAATGCTCTTCCGGAAAATCTCCTTTCACGCACCTTTGATACCTAAGCCGTGGCGTACGCATTTGTAATCCGTACTATCCACACAAAGTCCGTAACCATATGTCCGGTAAAACAGTAAACGGCAGTACAGCAATGTCGGTAAAGAGTTAGAAAGAGTATGGTAATAAGTCGACTGTTGAAGTAGTAGGCCAGTTTCCTGTAAAGTGTTGGCTACAGTAGCAGTAGAGTAATCGTCACAAGCTAATGATTATCCTGGTCAGGGGCACATCAAGTCATCGTTTGTTCGTTGTATCATTTCAGTTTTGGGTTCATATATATAAAAAATTGTTTTTTCGTTTCAGGGCTGCAGAGGTGTCGATAATAACGATATGTAGGCGGGGATACAATTGAGCGTGCATTTTAAATAGTGGTAAAAATGGCTGATGAACTAATCAGGATGATGAGATTATTCGGATGATTACGAGGATCTTACGATTACGATAAGAGTTTTCTTTTCTTCTAAGATCTACGGAGATTTGGGGATGACTGCTGAGCGATCACGAAGAACAAGGACATTGATGATATTCGCTCAACGAAAACGCCATCTACCGTCAATGTCTTACTTCCCATGTTCTCATCAAGAACTTTTCGTTCCGTTTTGCTTTGCTCTCACGATCTTTTGGCTTTTTAACTTCTTCGGTGCCCCTCACCTTTGAGTCCTTGATCTTAACGCTCGCCCTTGATCCCGAACACACCGCGGTTTCTCCGTTATCACTGCTGTTTCTTTTCATGCATAATCTCAATCGTCCTTCTTAACATGAGCAGAATACGCAAGTTCTTGAGCACTTGGTGACCCAGCTGCTGGCGCCACCTGACTGTGGAAGTTTCTCGCCCATCCGCTGGAGTAACTGTCACCACCACCACCACCACCATGACCGTGTCCCTCGCTGTACGTGTGACTCGAACTGTGATGTGGGTGAGCAACAACTTCGTACGTAACGTGTTTCTCCTGGGAGAAAAGTTTCTTGAGACCGATTATGCTAGCGAGAAGAAGCGCGATCTTGGAGAGCAGCAGAGCTTTTCCAACGAGAAGGGCGAGACCCTTGAACGCCAGACCACCGATGAGACCGATCTTGAGGACAGCAGCCGCCAAGAGGGGTCCCATGTTGTTGTTTTTTTTGCCACGACCTTGCGAAAATATAATACAATGCGTTATGGAGCTACTAATATACCAGGTGTGTCGATCAATCGATTTATCATTATTACGCCGGGAGTAAACACCGACTTACCATCCTGAACAGCATTGTCGTCATGTTCAACGGAAAGGCCAAGATTGAAAGAACCGTTATCGTCCTCGGACGCAGAAACGACAACATTGTCTTCCGGAAGCACCCGCCACTTTATGCTACGGGATTTTACGAAAGAGTAAACCTTGCTTGCGACAAGATCAAGCACCTCGGACTCGTCGTCCTTGCTCCTGGCGGCCTCGAATGTAACGACTTCCTCGGTCGCCTGACTCGTCTTTCTTATCTCGATGTCATCCGTAAGCTCGATAGACGCTTTCTTCAAAAGCTTGTTCATGTACGTAACGAGTTTCAGCATAACGCAGCTACTTATGTCATTTTGGGAACACTTTGAATTTAGCTTTCGCAATAATTCTTCCTCGTATTTTGCACGATCGGAAAGCGTTACTGTCTGTTGCTCAAGGACGCCAATTTTTTCGACCTTCTCGAGAGGACTTGCTAGACTCAAACCAATGCCGCATAGTGCGATCAATCCAATGACAGCCTTCATCGTTTATACTGTGAATTGTGACAGCACATGAATTAGTTCACGCACTCCGGGACAACATGACATCAAAGAGATTAAGGGTGAACATAGGAACACAAAAAGTATAATCCGAATTTAAGCAAAAGTTTTGGAAAATCAAACTGGACTACCCGTGCATGTTTAACCGTTGACATCAAACAGAATCTATCGATTGGATTTTTGTGTTGAGGCCAACGAAACTTTAATGGCAATTAATCGATTCATCGCGTAATAAGAATGCCAAGATTCACTTACATCTCGTTTTATCTAATTTCTTGTTTCTTCACGAGGCCGGAAGGAAAATTCTCCAACGTCCTTGAACTTGTACAGACGTCCTTCCTTCGTTCACACACTCACTCTTTCTCGTCCTTTTCTTCTGCTTCTTCTCTAACCACGTTCTCTTTTAAATTCCGATCGCGAGGTGGAGCGACTCGAGTATCAAAGCTTGAAAGAGGGACCCTTATCGATACGTGGACGAGCGTAGCAATACTTCTGAACCGCGTCTTGCCCCGACCACTTTATATACGTAAGATCACGACTACAAGGGAGCAGTATGAGGTCCACCACCTCCTGGTGCAAGATTCACAAAGTACGGAGGTAGTGGTGCAACGTATACTACAGCTATCGGCCAACAACCGAGTATGAATGGTTGCTGGTAGTGGTGGTGGTGGTGGTGGTGATGTTGCCAGTATTAACGTGCGGATGTTGGGTTCGCTAAAATTGTGTTGATGCATACCGATGACGACGTGTAATGGTAATGGTGATGGCGATGCTAGTGATGGTAGGGGGAAACTCGTTCGCGCGATCCAGCAAGCGATCTTGGGCGCTTCAGAAGAGAGAAGAAGTGATCCCCGCCTTTGGGAGGATGCTTACTCGACTCTTTTTTCCCTGGGAACGCTCAACTGGTTCTCTCATACTCACACACGTGCGCGGAGCTGCGATAACAACGAACGGATGAATCTGTGTATCGCGATAGCACAACTTACACACGACTCCGCATGCCATGCGATATGCATGTACGATTTCCTCCCGGAACACCCACATCCTCTCTGGCTGGACTATGAGTGTGAGTGATGGACACTCTTCATATGTGAAACGCGAGGAAAATAGCTTCACCAGGATATGTGTGCGTATGTGCTGTGGGCGAGGGAAGTAGGGAGACTTCGCGGTTAATGCTCCTCCACACTCGGCGATCCCGCATATACGGACATGTTCACATGAAGTCTTCGTGATTACGATAAACGTCGGGGATAGTATCTTTGATATAGCGTATTCATCCACCACACGTATGTATACGATATGAAATTCAATGCGACCGGAGGAAGCTGATCTTCCAGACCGGACCAGCCTCACAACACATGAGCCAACATCGGGCAAAAGCAACCAACAACAAGAGAACCGTGTCACGAATGTGGAGCACGCACGCTATTCATCCAAGCCGCAACCAAGTTATACATATATACATATCTCACCTTATATGCCACACAACAACCTCTCCGAAGCATTAATCGTCTAGCAGTATCTGTGTTTACGTATATATTTATTACATTACTCCTCCATACTAGCAAAGCGTGCCCAACGATTATAAAGATTCTCTCTCTCTTTCTCATTACCTCTTGTTCTTATGATTATTTTGATGGCATTCTTTGCGAATTCTTAGCATATTAGATCCAGAATTTCTGTAGACTATACGGCAACAAAATATTTATCCGTACAAGATAACTTGGGAGGCCTGAGGCAACAGGGTTTTACCAGCGCAGTTAACTGTAACACTTCAGCCAAAAATGGCAGTAAAGGGCGAACTAGATGTGAAAAGACACACGTGCCATCATTTTTTGTTTCATTTCTATTGTTCCTGACACTTTGGACGTTGTTCTTGGCGAAACGAGAACGCGGACGAGCGTCCGTTCGGGAGGGAAATCGATCTTCAGCAAATCTTTCTGCCTCTTTCTTCCTCGTCTTCTCGTTCTACTGTCACTTCCGCTTGGAGGGATGCGTGGCACCTGTGTCATTTGCCTTTCAGACCAAGAGGTGCGCGACCCGTTGTTTCTGCGGAGAATCCGCGGCAACTTCAACCGAGCGACTGAAGAAAGTAACGTGGAGACACAATGAGAAAAGGCAAAACATTTTGTGCATCATGCCGTTTCCATTTTACGAAATCTTGATCGTGGAACTTCGTCGTTAGATATCCTTCAACTACTTCATCAACGAATGGAGCTCTGTTGATAAACGCGCGTTGGTACGTGTATTTACACGTATGAGTGAATTCAGATCGCAAAGCTTTCTTTCAAGCTGAGGTGTGGCGCGTACAGTGATCGAGAAGCCAGGAGACGAATAGAGCCAACGAGCGAGAGAAATTATAGATCCGCACGAATCTCTCCCATTCGCACGATACAGATATGAAACTTAATTGCCAGGTATTTTCCCTAACATACTATAATACACTCAACATACTATAATATACTAATGCCAGTACAAACGGTAACGTTCTTCCAGAATGGAATAGGGAACGTGGTCTTTGCATTGCAAACCCTCGATTCAAGTATTTCGTTCTTTCTTTATCTTGAAGATCATTGCTCCGCTATTTCCATAGAAATGAATATGAGTCAACCACTTTGAACTACAAACAATGGCACTATTCCATTCTTATGTGAAGAAAGGTCAAGAACTGGGCCATTTGGACGATAAAAAAATAATTATTTGTGGATGCGTGAAATTTGTGGTGACTTTTGATTATAATTGCTGTGCTAGAATCACTGTAACGACAATTAAGGCCGGCGGTCTATTTAGACGGCCCGAATTCAGCCGTTTTTTGGGAAGCGTTGTTGGACAGGAAAGAAATAATTAGTCAAATTAACTTTTAAGGATAGGTGTATGTATATTTAAACTAAAAAAAAAAAATGTGTACAATCTTCAGCAATGTAATTTAAGTCCCGTCATCAATGTATTTGTGGAGCACCTCGCCGTTGACGCGTCCAATTTCTGTGCAGAATACAGCTCGCAATTTTTGTCTGAAAAACAAAAACCAAAAAGATGATTAATTTTAATGAAATTATCTTTGATATAAACTAGGAAAATTGGGAGAAATATATAAAATCTGAATATTTCTGGAAGGGAGAAACAAAAAGTGATTTTTCAAGAAAAAAAACTGTTCAATTGGGTAGAAAAGTCACTTAACCCTTATGTGCACAACCGGGTACCCGGGTATCCACCTCGTCACATTTTTTCTCATATTTTGAGTAAAAATTAAAATTCCGACCTGAGCCTTCGGATCCTCATTATTTAACTCTTTTCGAAGCTAGAAACGCAATGAAATTTTTTTTTCAAATTTTTTGAAACTAAAAAAAATGACGTTAAAGTACATGTGTATAAATGTCACAACCGGGTACCCGGGTATCCGCTAGATGAAAAATGATGTTTAGGCTCAGGAATTAATTAATATCGTCGATGAATATTTCATTGCGGTAACAGGGGTTAATAAATAAACAATTACGATAATTTTCAAGGTTAATTAGAATTTATTTTCATTTATTTAGTGCAATCAAACATGTAATTCTCGTCACATAGTGTTCCTCGCAGACAGGCTTTTCACAAATCGAACAACTTTTTCGGGTTTTCCTGCATCTTTTAATGGCTTCTTTATAGCAGGTATGGCAAGAACCATTATATATCCTACCTGTACTGTCTCTAGGTTGAGTTGAGTGAGAAGCTCAACCACGCTCTCAATCGCAAGTTTTTGAACAAAATATTGAAAAATATGACAAGAGGCCATCTCTGAGTGCGCCTGTGTGCTATCAACGCGAGCTTTGTATTTATTGTAAAATGTGACCATGTGAGGCTTTATATTTTCATCGTCGTTCACAGCTGAATCGAAGTGCATTGTTGATAGTATAATCACAGATTTATTTTTCTTTGGCACGTACGAGCAGAGTGCAACATGTTCGTGAAAACCAAAGAGAGAAGAATATTTTTCTCTCGATTTAAGGGCACCCATTTCTTTTGGAATGTACGGCTTGTTCTCCCTCAAAGTACCAACAATTGTTAATTTCCATGACAATAAGTGAATAGCAAGAGATAAAGAAGTGACAAATTTATCCATGGTAATATTCCTGCCGCTTCTTTTGTATTATACTGCAAGTTCTATGACAGCTCTCTCTCCTTCATTTTTTCACGAACGTTTCCATATTTTCCTGAAGAAATTATCCCATGCAGCGGGTAGACATTCTCGGCATTGCAAATCCACCAAATTTTTATCTTGTACTTATCTGGCTTCGAAAGTATATTGCGTAAGCTTTGTATGGCCTCGGAAAGGATAAACCTGCTTGTCAATTGTCACATTTGCTGTCAGCTTGTACAAATTACTCAAGTTTGAATTGAGCATTGTCCAAATTTCACGTATAGGAGCGCATTTATTCTTTTTTGCCAGTGTTTCGCGTTTATCGACGTCGTCGAATCGAAAATAACCGCGCGCTACCTGAGCAGCACTCAGCGACCCTACTTCTATCTTTTTTTACCGAAGCTATAGCGGGCTGGGGGACTTGATAATGGCTCAGATAGTTTCTATAAATGTGTATTTAATCAAGTAAATTTATTCCGAACGATTCTGTTCATATGCATACTCAGGAATCCCGAGCGGAAATTTGATTCCGGCTGGGATCAGGACGACCTCAGGCTGGCCTTACAACAACATCCGGCCCTGATCAGGCTACATATCACGTCCTGATGAGATTACATATCAGTCTACATGTCAGGAGAATAACGCTATTACCGGACAGGTTGGGATCAGGCTCCTCATCCGGTCCTGATCACGGTTCCTGGCCTGATCAGCCGCCTTATCTGGTCCTGATCGAGCACGGTTCCTGCCTGATCAGGCGCCGCATCCGATCCTGATCGCGGACGGTTTCTAGCCTGATCAGGCACCCTATCGCTTATTCATTTTATTCCACAAGAATTTTATGTGTTTATAGAGTATAGGTACAGTACAAGGAAGTCAGCGAAGGACTTTTCGTAATAGGGCTTCTCGCGAGGTTTTATTCCTCGCGGTAGAGAAGTAAATTTTCATGCTCGCGGTCGCATATATAAGCATACTATTCACATCATCCGTATGGGAGCGAGCGTCCACCGTACTGCGACATCTCGCGGCGAGTCTTGGAACTAATACTCCTGCTCCTTCCCGGATCAGGGAAATATCAGGCTAGCCATATTATTCGGACCGAAGTTTTTTTTTTTAGTCCCTAGCACCACCTGATCTGTCCCTGACATGGATAGTGTAAGGCTAGCCTGACCTATATCATACTGAAATATGATTCGGCGGGGATCTGTGCATGATCAGGCTATCCTGATCAGGCTATCCTTACCGATGTCTGATCAGGTCCTTATCCGTTATTAGGCTAACCGGATCAAATTTCTGCTCGGGATTAAGAAAAACTAGTGGTGGATACCCAGGTACCCTGGTTGTGCGACAGCGTGGTAAAAGTTGGTTGTGCACATAAGAGTTAAAAAAAAGTTTTTTTGAGGTTTTTTTAGTTCAAATAGAAGAAAAAACGATACCGAAAATAACACATTTTGAATGAAGTCGATAGCTCGTTTAGTTTTTTTACAATCGTGCACACAAATTATATAAAATCGTGAAAATGAAAAGTCGAGAAAACGCATTTTAAAGTTTTCTATAGGAGAAATTATTTATATTTGATTACTTTCACCAATAATCTCCTAGTCAGCTATTCCTGGACCATATAGTAGTCCTCCCTCTTCCACAAAAAATTCATTTTGCCGTGATTGATCCAGTCTCCTTGCTGTACGAGCCTCTTTGCTTGATAATGACGCGCGCCTGTTTTCTCTGACATTATCGTCGACATTATCAACAAACATTTTACATTGTTGACCGATACTTAAATTCAGCAACTGCATGGTAATCGAAATCGCAGAATAACCTTCATTGAAAATTCCAACGGCCAGGTAAGCAGGAATTTCAACGATCTTTTTGTCAGAATTCAAATGTTTTGGGCACATGCGCCAGCCGGTCGAGTTGAACGCCTCGTTGGAGTTTTGCGTATGGCCGCCGAGCTTCGCTTCCTTCTTCTTATTTCAAAGTCGGGTACCCCTTGGACTGGCCGTTATTTGGCATTAAAATTAATAAGACCCCCCGCCCCCCAAATCGGTTCGAAATACGTAAAAAGTAACGCTGTAATTTTTTCAGATTTTTAAAGCAACGTTTAACCCTTGACCACGGAGGTTGAAGTTTTCCATTTAAAATACATGGGGTTTTTCTGCGTTTGCAGTCACTATTTTAGTGTGGGCCTAAATATGTTTGTAAAATCTTGAAATTTTCAGAGATTAGTTTACAAGCATGTTGCTACATGAGAAAAAATGCCAAAACCTCTACCTTCAAAATGTTGTACAATATCACCATAATAATTATAGTGTAAAAAAAAATTTTTTTTTTGCTTCTTCGTTTTTTTCTTAATCTATTTAAAAAAGAATAATTTTCTAAACAAGTTGGAAAATCATTAGTATTGTCTCCTTTTTTGCGTCTGGATGATTTTTTTGATACTCACTTACAATTTGTAAAATGGACTGTTTTTCTCCTTCGTTACGTGTGAGTATTTCGTTGTAATCAGTGAACAATCGAACACCTCTTCCGCGACGTCGTTAATCACTGTTAATTGTTTTGTAATTTTCAAACCGATTGCGTAATTTTCATTTTAACTCCTAACAGATGGATCAGTCTTTAGAAACACGTGATCAATTCCTAACCTTCGGAAAAAGTTGAGCGTTTGAGGGGTTACGAAATGATCCATTTCTTTGTCATAGTAACTCAATTCCAAAACCATCTTGCGTTTAACATCAAATGACACATTTTCGTCAAAAAATGACATCGCAGCTACCTCAGCATTCAGGTACCATAAGTGGTTCCTGAATTTTTTCAGAGTGATATTCGAGACCTCTTGATCCATCGACTACTTATTGCCCGTCTGTAGTTCGTAATCGGCGAAAAAACAATATGGATGCTTCCGGCGTCGCGTCGTGGTCGAGCGAGAAGGACAGAGACTGCTCGCGAATGGGTCCTAGAGAGCCCCGCGCGACAGTGCCGTCGGAAGATGTGCGAAACTCGAGCTACGATACGACGCAGTTGTATATTGTGAATTTACAGTCAATTAATTGGGTATTAATTGAACAGTAAGTGTGCGGTAGATCTCGCGATTATTTAATAAAATAGACGCAAAAAAGGAGACAATACTTAAGAATTTGAAACTCGTTTAGAAAATTATTCTATTTTAAATGCATTTATAAAAAAAACGAGGAAGAAAGCAAAACTAAAAATAAAAAAAAACTGTAATTATTATGGTGATGTTATACAACATTTTGAGGGTAGGGGTTTTGGAAATTTTTTCCATGTAGCAACATGCATGTAAACTAATCTCTGAAAATTTCAAGATTTTTCAAACATATTTAGGCCCGCAGTAAAATAGTGACTGCAAATGCAGGAAACCCCCATGTATTTTAAATGGAAAACTTCAACCGCCGTGGTCAAGGATTAGACGTTTTTTAAAAAATCTGAATAAATTACAGCGTTACTTTTTACGTATTTCGAACACTGAGAAAAAACTTCAGTTAAAACAACTAAATCCATTTAACTGAAAAAAATTTAGTTGATTCAATATTAATTTGTTTGAAATAATGAAACTATAATTAATTCAACAAATGGATTTGGTTAACCATAAGATATGAGGTGAACAAAATTATTTGGTCAATTTACAGATACAATTTAGTCCAATTTACACATTACTGAGTTGCCGTAAAGAAATATTTTGTTGATATCTAGTTTATATTAACTCGATAAATTTAGCAGTAACAAGCGGAAATTTCGTTCTTTCAATCAAACAATTTGTTTGTCTAAACATTTTTTATATTGCCAAGTCAAATAAGTATATGTATTCAAAACAATCCATAATATTGTGTCTATCGTGAAATGTTTTTTTGAACCAGCATATAATGATGAGAAATGAAAAAAATCATTTGGTTGTCCATATTTCACAACAAAGAAACGATTTTGTTGTACGAAATTTAATTTTATTGAAATACAAAATTATTCATTTGAATACTATGAACAATAATTTGATCACTGAGAAAAAAGTTCAGTCAAATCAACTTGATCCATTGAGTTGATAAAAATTTAGTTGATTCGATATAAATTTGTTTGAAATAATGAAATTATAATTAAATCAATGAATGGATTTGGTTAACCATAAGATATGAGGTGAACAGATTATTTGGTCAATTTACAGGTACAATTTAGTCCAATTTGTTTAATTATTTATTTGTTTAGTCCATTTATTTAGTCCATATCATTATTTTTTCGACACACCATACCATTCATATACCACAAAAGTTGAGAAAGTTCGTAAGCAGTCCGTAGCTCAGTAGGTAGCGTGTTAGGTCGTCAAGTAGGATAGGTAGGTAGGGTCGCAGGTTCGAATCCCCGTCGGAGAGAGAGTAAAATTAGATGGGACAATTCGCGCAAAGACTATTTTTTTTTATGTCGCTAATTTTGAGGCTGGTAAAATATGCATTTTGAATTATTTTTCAAATACTACATATTTTTTATACTACGTTTAGCTATAATCAATTTAAGGATTGAAAATTTAATTGCACCAACTAAATATATTATTTGTTCGACAAAATATTGGTTCATTGAAACAATCGGATAATTGCGTGAACCAAATATTTAATCCATTTATCACATTATCTATATAATAGCGCCAAAAATTTAATTGTGCCAACTAAATATATTATTTGTTCGCCAAAATATTCGTTTATTGAAATCAATCGGATGAGTGCGTGAACCAAACATTTAATCCATCTATCACATTATTCATATACTTGAAATAAATAATGGGTTGTATCAACTATTTATTTTGATACATAGAATATACATATATGGAATCAACTGATAATTAGTCAGCTCAATCGTTTATTTCTCTGTGTGGATTACATTTTTATTCGAAGTAACAAATTTTTATTTGATTGAACTGGAACTTTGCCCATTCAAGCAACGATTTAACTAAAACTTCCACTATATATTTTGTTGAATTACCAAAATGATCGAGTTGGACGCCCGGAAACAAATATTTGGTTGAGCGAAACAAATTTTTGCATTTTCAATAAAAAAAAAATTTCAGTGCACCGATTTGGGGGGCGGAAGGGGTCAAATTAATTTTAACGCCAAATAACGGCCAGTCTAGTACCCATACGTTTTTGGACGTGTCCCACGCACACATTTTTTACAACAGGAAATTCATCACCATATGGGTTAATCTTTAGAATACCTGCAAATGTTTTCGAATCACCATCGCCAATGTAATTTAAAAGTTTTACTCCAAATTGGGAAACGGATCTCAAAAACATTTCTACAATGGAATCCACCTCCATTTTCCCTACTGAGCCTTCGTGATTCGATGAGCAAGAATCTTCATGTTCCTCATACCACTCTTCAAATGCTTCGTCATTTAATAGTTTTTTTTTGTCACATGCCTGACAGTACGCACTTTTGACAATAAGATCAATCACCTTGCCTGTGTAGTACCCAATGAGTGTCATTATACCGAAACGCGAAGTGTTACCACGTTTCTTCCACGATCCATCGCCGGACACTTTCAAATGTATTTCAATTTTCCCATTTTCCAATTTTTTTACTTTCTCTTCTCTCACAGCTTTTTTAGTGGCGGTGTTGAACATCGATTCCGATGCCGATAGAATATGCCGCACTATACTTTAATATGATGACCTCGACATACCTTGTCCCATATCCATAAGAGTCCACAATAGAGATTGGTCCCTTCTCGTGCAATACCAAGAAGTCTCATAACAAACACAAGCCGTCTATTAATTTCATAACCCGTGTTCATTTACGGTCCCGAATTTATTTCCCTTCGACCGCACATGCACGATATAACAATTTTAAATCCAAAGCCTCGATGCCCGCTCGCCAAAAATGTTATTTTTTGTTTGCAAGATTTGCAGATTACTCACCATTGATAGTTTTTTCTCACTAGTGCTTGCATCGTGTGACTCTTCATCATCATTAGTGGTAAAACGATTGCCGTGAAATTTACGTTTACAAGGCCTCGAAGAGCGTCGGGTGCTTCCTGCTGCACTTTTCAGATAACTTGACATGATTTTTTCAAAATGTACACTCGCCGAGAGTCAAAGATTTACTAAACTAAACTGAAACGACCGCAAGAAACAGAGGAGAAACACGCAAAGACGTGCACGTCCCTGGGCGGAGCACTACAACAAAGGGCGCGCAGCTGCTCGACGCCCCGCCACGTTTGGGTCTATATCTGTGAAAATGTTTCGAATTTCACCTTGAAATTTTATGGACATGTTCTTGAATATCTAAGCTATTGATTTAAAGGGAAAATCGATTTTTTCAACCTTCTAAATGGACCGCTGGCCTTAACACGTTGAGCCCAGAGTCGATCGCTGAGAAACGACAGTGGACTTTTCCACGTGCTTTTTCCAAGTGCTCGCTCACTGCAGGGCTCAACGTGTTAAGGAGGTTCATCTGGTACCGAGTGAGTCAAATGAAAAATGTCAATGCTTAACCTCAAAATAAGTGATGACTAGCGTAGTCATTAACAATGCTTAACCTCAAAATAATCAGCATTTTCGAGACTAATTAATTTATTATGAATCTCACAAGTACCTAATCAATTTTATGGAGCTCTAAAAATGTTCCTTAGATACTTTTTCATTAATTCTTAAATTTTCGTCAAAATCTGTATTGTAATGATTGTGCATTTAATATTTATAGACGGTATCCCATAAAAGCCCATGTTATTTAGGATTCACATTTTTATTTATTTCTCACGAAAAACTTACCCTCAAGTCTTAAAAATTTAACAGATTACTTTTTAGATGTTAATAACTATATTCTGATTTCTTTATCAACATCTGTATTGTAAATCGTGTACCAGATGAACCTCCTTAAATATGACAGTGAAATGAGCCGAATGTCTTTTCAAAATACTTATTATGACATCTCGTTTCATTTTTTATCTGAGGATGACGCTGATATATTGATGGTGTACCGAATAGAGTTCATCCAATCTTTTTCTCAGTAATAAGTGAATTTAAATTCAATTCACATTCAATGAATGTTAATTTTTTTTATTTCTATTTAACCCATTGTCGCTCAAAATAAATATCCAGTTTGAGTGTATTACTGTGTAAGTAATTATTAATTTTATTAATTATGAGTTAAACATGGACGGTGTCTCATCACTGAGGCTAAGGAAGGGGTAACGCGAAAAGGCATAGTTAATGATAAAACAGCATTGAAAAAGTTGAATTAATTAAATAAGTTGAATTAAGCGTCAATATATTATAAACGACGCATTTGAGTAGTGGAGTGCAGAAAGAGATGAACAAGTTCAACATTTGGCCAAGAATATATAGGCCTACATCGGGGAGAGCAGTGGCCAAGTGGCTTGAGCGTGGGTCTCCTAATCCGCGGGACCCGAGTTCGAACCCCGGCGACACCGCTGAAAAATATTTCAATTTTTCAAGTGTTGTTTATCAGCTGCAATCCCGGTGGGTTGGGACCCCACCTTAAAAAATGGAATCCCAAAGACCTCATTGCGATGAGTGGGCGGTTAATTGTACGGTTTTGGTGAAGCCTACTGAAGCGATTCTTATCGCTCGGATGGTGGTTTGCCTAACTGTGCAAGCGACTGGCTCACTGGATCACAATGGAGGAGGTAAACTACCTGACCGACCGACGATAGCCGTGCTGAAGCCTGCTTGCACCGCTACCGACGGCTTCTTAAGTAGTTTACCGTCTGTATCAGTGAAGGTTTTTCTGCAGTTTTCCCTTCGCTCTCGGCAGAATGGCGATACAGAATGGAAAAAAGTGTAGGGTGCGGGCTGCAGCCCCGGCCTTACCAGGAAAGGAGAGGTTTAGTATAAAACAAGGCTATACGCTGGTAACAAACAAATATATAGGCCTACATCGATGCATAGTGAGAATTGTGTGCTCCGGATACTGTGCACACCTTACTTCAGTAATGATTTTATTAATATCTACCTCGTTTGTTAAAATAAAAACTCCTTCAAATTTGCACTATTTAGATAGTATGGGTATGCATCACTATTCGGGACTTGCATAGATCAGTAAAATCAACGTTTGTGAAATAAGCAAATTACTATTTGGGTAATTTGCATAAATAAGCCTTTATAAGAATTATAATAAAGTACTGATAAGAATAATAAAAATGATGGCTTCGATTGGCTAATGTTTCACGCTATGCACTAAAACCAATACTTTCTACTCTCAAACAATTTTAAGTAAAGATTTTCCGCCGTTAATGGCCAGCGAAGCTTAAGTCTTCGGCATTCGGGACACTCACGTCATAACAGAATCCTAGCAACGTCGATCTTGAAATCACTCCTCAATTCCAGCATACTTGAGGTAATAAAAGGACGCCGAGTATTAAAAATCTTAAAAATCAAAATTCAAAAAATCTCAAAAGTTTTTTATTTCAAAATCCGAAAATCCGAAAAATTAGAAATTTGAAATTGCAAAAAACAAAACGAATCGCACAAGCCAAGCCAAAAACTTGGTGTGCGTAAGTTATTAATAACCAAACCAAACCAAAAAACTTGGCATGCAGGGCAGAAAAATAAGCCCAGGAGGTGCTGCAGGATTTCCACAAGACAAGATAGAAAATTATTATACCCACTTATATTGTGAAAACACAGGTTATTAGCACGAGTATATTTTACTGTCGAATACTTTGCTCGTGGGTTTTCTGACGCATTATGTGTAATGATCATTATGGGATTTTCGAATGTAACCGTAATCGTCAAGGTCAAAATTAAAGTCGCCATTGAATTCCTCGTAAAAGTTACTACAAAAATGATCTTGACTTTTTTGAAAAAAATTTTAACTGAGGAAATATAGAGCTGCCCCATTACTCTTGTGTCACCCTATACACAAGGTGTCCCAAGAATGATGGGCAAAGCCGTGAGGGTAGATTCGTGACGTAATATCGAGTAGAAAAGTCCTTTGCCATTTTTTAATATTTTGAACCCTTGAATTGTTCTTAATTAATTAAATTAATAACAATTCAGGGATTAAAGAAATAAAAAAAGGGGTTGAAAATATCAAAAAATGGCAAAGAACTTTTTTAGTCCATATTACGTTAATAATCAATTAAATTAATAACAATTTCAGGGGTTCAAAATATCAAAAAATAACACAGAACTTTTCGACTCGATATTACATCACGAATCTACCCTCACGGTATTACCCTTTATTCCTGACACCCTGTATATTCTATGAAAAGTTATTTCGTACTTGAAATAAAATTTCTTATCATCCAGATCACGATACTAGAGGCAATATCCATAAACATCCAATTTTCGGTTTTCGAATATATATTTGTGACCATCGCCATTGGTGAAAAAAAATACGTGATAACGACAAGGGAAGAAGGGGGGTCTAAAATTTATTAGAAATGCATCACGTAATTAATGGAAGCCCCCTTAAGGAAGGAAAATAAAAGAAAATTCTCCATAAAAATCGTTACATATATGACGATATTTATGTTATTGCAACAATTATGTGCAGGGATGATGTACTTGAAGTTCCGAACGTTCGGTTGAACGAAAAATCCTAAAAGTATTTATTTAACGAAAAATTCGAAGAGCTTACGAATAGTTGCTAAATAATAATTGAAAAAATCCAAAGATATTTCGAGAATTATTTCAAAATTATTAAGTAAGTCCCAAACCTGTTCTTCAAAAGAATAAGTTCGTCAACTTTTTGTTCATCTGAACGTTCGGAACTTCAAGTCCAACAGTAATGCTACTATTATTTATCAAGTTCGGACATGAAAAAAGGTCTATAAAAGTTTCTCAACTATTCCAGAAATAATGATAATATTATTTTCGCTTCATTTAAATATAAACATTGCACAAGACTTTTCTCACTAAACTCTTCTTATAGTTACGCGTTAGTTTACTCGGCTGTTACCTCTTTCGGTTATTCTTATGGTTGCTTGCTAGTGCAATCGTTCAATTATTTTCTTTTTTATTCTCTCGTCTGTTTACAGCTTTGTTAAGCGGTGGGGGCGCTTGGACCCGGTTTTTTCTCACCGAGCGTATCAGTACTTTCCCTGCACGCCAAGTTTTTTTGTTTTGTTTGGTCATTAATAACTTACGAACACCAAGTATTTGTCTTGGATTGTGCGATTTGTTTTGTTTTTTGCAATTTCAAATTTTTAATTTTTCCGATTTTGGAATTTGAAACTTTTGAGATTTTTTGAATTTTGATTTTTAAGATTTTTAATACCTGGCGTCCTATTTCTACTTCTTAGAAGTATTTTGTGATTGATTTCGCTCTTTTTTGAAAATTTTTACATGCTATATATACCCAAATCTAAATAGTATTATCTCTATTTATTGCATATCTATGAATATAAAGCATAAAATTTTAGTTAGATTTCGGGTTGGCCTAAACTTGAAGTTAGATTTCGATTTAGCGTAAACTGTAAGTTAGATTTTGGTTTAGCCAAAACTTTGAGTTAGATTTTGGTTTAGCTTGCAATTTAAGTTAGATTTCGATTTAGCCTAAAGTTTAAGTCAGATTTTTATTGAGCTTAAAATTTTAGTTAGGTTTTGATTTAGCCTAAAATTTAAGTTACATTTTGATTTAAGCTCAAATTTCAGTTTGATTTTGACTTATTAGCTATATATAATGCTATATATTCATAGATATGCTATATATATATATAGATAGATAATCGATATATATAGACACTCCTATATATAGAATGCTTCATATACATAGATATGCTGCATGTACACTAAAGCCTCACTATAACGGTCGTCAGTATATCGAACAAATTTTGTTATCCTGGAGCTCTACTGTATGTAGATAATGATATATTTAAAGAAATCGAATCTCGAATGACCACCCTAATATAAATTCAGACCCGAAATAACGACCACCCTAATTTGTATCCTATAAATATGTATATAAATATTTAAAGACATCGAATCTCGAACAATGACCACCCTAATATAAATTGAGACCTGAAATAGCGGCTACATTAATATACGTCGTATAAATACATATATAAATGTAAACAAAATTCGAATCTCGAATAATCACCACCTTAATATATATCATATAATATGTAAGGTACCCGCGGGTAATAAGGCCTGTCGGGTAATGAGGCCTAGTCGCCAAAAATCATATTTACAATTACCGCTTTCGCGCAAGGCTACACTGACTGAAGCATAATGCATAAAAATGTCGCTACAAGTTCGCGGAAGCGCGATACGCCGTTCTCCGTCTCCAGTGTTGCATCATCTATCATATGACGCGGTTGCGCAGCACGGATACTAAAAAAACGGTCCACGTAAATCGTAAGTATTTTTGATAATACTACACTTAACGATCTAAAATCGTAGTTTCTATCTTCATGAATATCTACTTCGATATCTTGACGATATAAATAACGTATCATGGTCCAAATATTTGTTATTTGTTGTTTTTCTGAAATATGTGGTCGGCGGTTAATAAGGCCTACTAAATTTTACCATAAGAAAAACGTGTTGAATTTTTTTTTTATTATGTTGTTTTTTACATTATAGGGAAGTGTATCCTTCACTTAATTTAATTTATTATTAATTGATGATTGATTTCAGTGACTCGATACCGATGCCTCCTAAACCAGCGTTGTGGTCAGAAAACGACCTGGTATGAGATGTCAGAGCAGTGTAAGGAAGAATTTCAAGTTCTTATAAAGCTACAGAGAGGCATTCGTATGATTATTTATCACAAATACCAAATGTATTAAGTATAGCTTAATTATTTCAGCATATTAAAGCCGTAGGCCTTATTACCCTCCTATAGTAAAATAAGGCCTACTGATAAGGTGTTTTTGAATACTTAATTTCTTTTTTGATTATGGTTAATATTACCATTTTTCGTTTATATTTTATAAAAAATGTACTTGAATAATGATTATCATCAAAACTAATTGATTAAATTGTATATTTTTCATTTTATTACAAATCTCCCTTAGCTAGGCCTTATTACCCGCAGGTACCTTATACCCGAGAGGAAATTTTGTCCGGCTCTCCTGTTCACGAGTCAGGCCGTGATGAGATATTGGTAAAGTCCGCCTGATCCAACTAGACGGATCACGGCCGAATGTACACTGGACCATATTTTAATGCATTGTGGGAGATAGGGCTTGCCTTACACTATCGACATCAGGTACAGAACAGGCCCTGCAGACTCATATTTAGCAAAAACAATTCTGCCAGATGAGGCTAGCATGATACTTTCTCAGCGAACACACGTGGACTTGAACCGCCATGGACGATCCATGGCGGATCTTTGAGCTCACAATGGTAAAAGGGGTTATAGTATGGTGGACCATATTCTATGACTGGACAAGCAACAATATAATAAGCGCTACCATATTATTGCTTGTCCAGACATAGAATACACGGAGAGAATATTATACGAAAAATTGCTATGTATGCTTAGTAGTGCGGTACTATATTGTCATTAGCAGGAAAAATAATTTTAAAATTACAACAATATGGCATGGCCTTCTGAATTTTTTCAGATGTACATCGTAATTTCATCATCGTACTGTACAGGCCCTGCAGACTCATATTTAGCAAAAACAATTCTGCCAGATGAGGCTAGCATGATACTTTCTCAGCGAACACACTTGGACTTGAACCGCCATGGAAGATCCATGGCGGATCTTTGAGCTCACCATGGTGAAAGGGGTTATAGTATGGTGAACCATATTCTATGACTGGACAAGCAACAATATAATAAGCGCTACCATATTATTGCTTGTCCAGTCATAGAATACACGGAGAGAATATTATACGAAAAATTGCTATATATGCTTAGTAGTGCGGTACTATATTGTCATTAGCAGGAAAAATAATTTTGAAATTACAACAATATGAAATGGCCTTCTGAATTTTTTCAGATGTACATCGTAATTTCATCATCGTACTGTATCGAAAATTATCTATCAGTGAAATTTGCGTCTGTAGGATACCAAATTAGTACCAACATAGTACAATTATCAGTACGTGTCCGCACACCGTAAAATTACTACGATGCTATATGAAAAAGATGTTGGCCCATTGTAAAATTTTTAGCTCTTGTCACATCTTTGCAGATATGCTACAATACATTGAACCAAGTACGTTGGAACATAGTAAAATTAGACACATACTTTTGGTGCTTTAACGATTCGAAAAATTACAATGGCCTACTTGTAAACTGCTCTACTATTCTTTCCCCTCTCTACACGTGTGTGAGACCGTCCTCATTCAAGAAAGAGCGTAGTACGTTGGAACATAGTAAAATTTCTATACAGTGACACGTCATGCAGTTTGCTATGTTCAAATGACGAATTTGCGTGAATCGTGAGTCGCTTTTCCTCAAAACTTTTGCTTCCCAATAAATTACTATGTGACATCCCAAAAATAAACGTATTGTCGATATGTTACCACGTTACAACAAAAAATAGTAAAAATTTATAGAATTCGATATTACAAATTCGTATAATATTCTCTCCGTGTATGGTTAACCATACTATAACCCTTCTACCATGGCAGATCTTTGAGCTCACCATGGTTTTTCTCCCAGTGATCATATTTGCAGATTTGTGAGTACCCCAAAAATCGGCCAGGTGGCTACCTCTCGCACAAGCAAACCTGCCTCTCGACGCCTATATCCTCTTCAAGCTTATTTATGTCTGATATCTTTATTTTTCAGTATGGATATTTAATACATTGAACATTGCGGCAAAACGCAAAATGGTCGAATCCCCGAAAAGGATTCCCATAAAATAGGGTCTTTTTTCTTTTCCCTTTTGTTAAAGAAAAGACGAACCTTTACGAAATTGTTAACTTCATATGTGTAGCTATACATTCAAAGATTGAAATGTTTAAAAATATATATTGTGTAAATATTAAAAAAAAAATTATTTCATTTAAATACATATTTGTTCAGTTTGAAATAATATTTATTAATATTAGGATGAATATGGTAAGATGTACTATGTACGGAAGTGTAGTCACGATAGGATGTGTTGTAAAATAGAACAAGCGGGTTAAGCGAATAACCATATCGTATGGTAAACCCTACTATCATGTAGTGCATTTTCCAAAACACGGTATGTATGTTACAACTCCGTGTGGTACGTGAATCAATTTCTTGCTCTTTTGATACCGTATGGTGGGTGACGTGAAATTCACAATTAATTTTCTAAGAATTCATTGCCATTCGATAGTTTCGAGGACCATACGTTTAGTTGCTCGATACATTGTCTGCTCAAACATAAGGAGATATTGGGTGGAACCCGAAAAATTCGGTTACCCGTACTATAATTTTATAGGTTGGGGTTACCATAAATTATTGACGAACCCTGTGGGAAACATATTATATGGTAAAAATATGGTTTTACACACCATACTTTTCTCTCGGTGCAAGATCTCGCCATCCTTATACGAGATATTTACATATACTGTGAACCTGTAAAATTGTTACGCGTCGATGCTGTAACAATTATAGAACATTGGTGATATTATAATCTCGAAGAACAGGCTACGTAGCAAATACGTGTAATGTGTTACATGAATGTTACAAGACATTTCTTGTAACAAATCCGTAACAATTATAGAACATTGCTGTAACAATTATAGAAGATTGGTGATATTATAATCTCGGATTATAGGCTACGTAGCAAATACGTATAATGTGTTACATAAATGTTACAAGACATTTCTTGTAACAAATCCGTAACGATTACAGAACATTGCTGTAACAATTATAAAAGACTGGTGATATTATAATCTTGTAGTATAGGCTACGTAACAAATACGTATAATGTGATACATAAATTTAACATGACATGTCTTGTAACATATCCGTAATATATACATATAAATCTACATAACCTCAAAATGTCTTGACTCATTTTGAGGTTATGTAAATTAAGGAACGCAAACAAAATGTGAGTGTAATTAACGATATGTGAGTATACATAATATGTCAGTGTAATTCGACTCTAAACCTGCTGGAATAAATTTCTACTATGATTTTCGATGCTATTTTGGCATACCACCCTAGCGGATTCGACGACCGTACATACGGTCGAAAATGATCGTTTTGTCGACCGTAATTTTGTGGTCGTCAGAAAAAGCGACGCATTTTACTTGTGGGTCGTTACGACCAAAAATTATTAGTCCTAACAACCCTTTCCTGGGTCCGTTTGCTGGTCGTTACGACTGAGAATTATTAGTCGTTACGACCCATTCCGGGGGCCAGGTGGTTGGTCGTTACGACTGAGAATTTTTAGTCGTAACGACCTATTCCGGGGGCCAGTTGGCTGGTCGTTACGACTGAGAATTATTAGTTGTAACGACCCATTCCGGGGGCCAGTTGGCTGGTCGTTACGACTGAGAATGATTAGTCGTGACAACCGATTTCGGGACCCGTTTGCTGGTCGTTACGACCCGAAATCCTTAGTCGAATATTTTTTTCTCAGCGCAAATTAATACAAAAATTTGTATAGTTTATTCTGAAATAGCACCCATGCAATCGGAACTAATAAAATTGTACGCCCGAGATATCCACAATACTTAGGGATATTCGCAAGGGTCAGCTCGACCGAAAGTGCAATGGAAGAGCTTCGCCCTGGGGAAACCGCCTTAATCATCACGGTAACCTCTGCGCTAGGTAAGTACTTGGCTTGGCACGCAGGCTGTCCGGTATATAACACCGTCATATGCCTATTTCGTTTGGACACAGAGTTTTGAGCGCATGCGACACGTAGTGGTGGACGCGTCAACTAGCGCTACCTAGCAGATTTGTTGACCAGAATTTTTCGGTCGTAGTCAATGTGGTGGACGCGTCAACTATAGTTGACGCGTCCACCACTATGCTTCGCATGCCCTCGAAACTCTGTGCCCAAACGAAATAGGCATATGGCGATGTCATATACCGAACAGCCAGCGTGTCAAGTCATGTACTTACCTAGCGCAGAGGTTCCCGTGATGATTAAGGCGGTTACTCCAGGGCGAAGCTCTTCCATGGCACTTTCGGTCGAGCTGACCCTTGCGAATATTCTCAATGTGGATATCTCGGGCGTACAATTTTATTAGTTCCGATTGCATGGGTGCTATTTTGGAATAAACTATACAAATTTTTGTATTAATTTGCGCTGGGAAAAAAATATTCGACTAAGGATTTCGGGTCGTAACGACCAGCAAAGGGCCCCAGAATGGGTCGTTACGACTAATAATTCTCAGTCGTAACAACCAGCCAACTGGCCCCCGGAATGGGTCGTTACGATGAATAATTCTCAGTCGTAACGACCAGCCAACTGGCCCCCGGAATGGGTCGTTACGACTAATAATTCTCAGTCGTAACGACCAGCCAACTGGCCCTCGGAATGGGTCGTTACGACTAATAATTCTCAGTCGTAACGACCCACGAGCGGACTGCGACGATCCTTCATACGACCAAAAAATTACGGTCGACAAAACGACCACTTTCGACCGAAACTGTTTACGACCCTAAATTTCGGGTCGACGAATCTGCTAGGGCACCTCTCTCTAAGACTCTATAAGAGTAACAAAAAATTGTCTCCAAACGAGATTTCGATCAGGTTAAAATTTGGATGAACGAATTCATAAGATAATTTCATGTTATACATTTTTTGCACCCTCATCACCTTCTCACCTCCAGCGTGAACCAGCCCCTTAATATTGATCATTTGTCAATGATTTATCAACTTTAAATCTCCTATAAAGAATTCGTTCAATACGTGAAAATAAATTTCCGTGACTCATGTACCCCAAATGTAATATAAACATCACGGGTCAATAAGTAGATGATAGCGTAGTGGTAGTGTGTCAGTGTTAGATCGTTAGAAAGGTTTAATATTCAGGCAGGTCCCAGTCCTCCACAATCGGCAAATTAACTTTCTCGGATCCGCGCAAAGTTGAGGAGCATATATCAGGAAAATATATAGCTAATAAGTTGAAATTAAAAAAATATAATTAAAAAAAAAAAAATTCCTTCTATTTTTGGTTATAACCATGAAACTGGTTGTCGCGAGTTCAAACACCGATGGCGAAGTCTATTTTTTTTAACCCTAATATTATGTAATGTTTAAAAATAATAAAATATGAAAAAAAAAACGTTTATTTTATCGGAATTACAAAGAAATATAATATTACGAATAAAATAAAAATTGCATGTTTTTTTACGTAGCAGTTACACCAATGTGCTGAGTGTCCCTGTTGAAAAGGACTGATAGAACTGTTAGAATCTGTTAGAATCTGTTAGAATCAGGGACAAAAGCACACGAAATTCCAATAGAGATTTATGAGGATTTATGAGGATTTATAGTGTTCTATTGGTTAATATGGGTCCTTTTCAACAGGGGTGTTATGGCCAGGCTAAATCGCCTATTCCCGCGCGCGTGTTGCCGCCCTCGTGAGTGCGAGAGAGATAGAACTAAAACTTTTAACACATTTCACGAAAACGACTGAATGGAATGATGAAAAATGGTAAGGCCACCTGTACAAATTGATAACGCAAGTAGCCCCACTGTTCTTTTTTTATTCCATCAAGCCATCTTCGAGAAAAATGTGTTCAACAACGTTTGAGGTTATGTTGACCCTTAGACTCCCTTTATGGCTATGATATGAGTTTGTTACATCTATGAGCTGAGTGTGTTACATCTATGAGTTGCGTTTGTTACATCTATATGAGTTGAATATTTTACATTATCTTGGGTATGAGTATGTTTTATTATTATTCTTCGTAGATTTTTCATATCTGTGACTTGTTTAAAGAATGACATATTTGAGAACAAACTCTGCTTCATACACGGAGTTTGTGACGGGAATGTTATTTCCAATGTAGCACGCGTTACATAACATTTTCGTAACTATTTCGGGATTGTGTTTGCTGAGTTCCCTATCAGGTACAGACCTGGAGTCAGTAAGGAGTCGACAACGGTGGATACATTTTGGCGTTCATTTATTTTAAACTATAAAAATATCGTTTTTTATCATTTAAAACCTGAAGATATTAAAATCCGTACCCCTTATGCGATTCAAAATTAGATATCAAGAATCATCATCTATGACTGTATTTGAGAGCAAGTAAAATTAAGAGGTTAAAAGTCGCGAAAAAGTGACAAGTACTTTCGCACGTTCATTTACAGTATACAAATGATAAAATACTCTGCGATTAGTAAGAAGAAATTATAACTCACAAATATATATTTAAAGTAAAATATGTTCAGACCTGCGTGCAACAAAGAAAGCGCTATAGCACACCTGTTCACTTTCTCATGAACTTTCTCTTCTATCGCATGCAAGCGTTCTCATTGGTTACCGAAGTTTGATCCACTTATCAAATCACTGCATTAAGAATGATTCACCGATGGGCCATCTATATTGAAACTGCAGCCGCTGGCCGCATGGCCGGGAGACACGCGGTCTCACTGCTCAGGTCTCTATTTCTATGAGATATTTTGCGTGCAAAAATAAAGTGGCTGAAGAGTGTTTCCTTGTCTTCGATTAATGTGCATCCTCTTATTGGAATATATAAAATCGTTTCAAAGTGTAATTCCGTTGAGGAAAGAAACATAATTTCATCCTATCGATATCAACACAGAGGTAAGCATGTAGTCAATATTACATAAATATAATATATATTCATCAGGACATCACCATACTGATTCATTCCAGATTACATTATTTTCACTAATTTCAACTCATGTTTATGTATGTAAAAAAATGTGGTTAATAGAAAGCTCTGAAAAAAACTCTGTTGCGCGAATTTTTTTTTGAGGTTGGCTCATGACTATTTCCATTAGTATATACACAGCGCGGAGAAAATAAATGTTTCGATTTAGCTACCTTAATATTCATATGGATCCATCATGAATTTTCGAAATTTTTTGTTCGTTCAGCGTATTTCATTTCATCGACATGAATTCGAGTGAAAAATTCTTGCTCGTCCACTTTGTGGATGATCCTGGAGACACACTCAGCCTTGATTTTGTATGTATTAGAACTTAGATTTAAGTTCTAAGTCCTAAGTCAATAAAATGTAATGCACAACTGCACTAATTTATTCATCTATATTTTTCCATTCCCAAAATTGCAATCAAACTTTTGTCCATTACACACTGCATTGTAATGGGCAGGGTTGCAAATAATGTATTACTTTTTTTAATGCAATTGCATTTTCATTAACCACTAAATGTTAATGGTTAATGAAAATGCAATTATTACTGTTTGTATTACTTTTTTTTTTAATGCAATTGCATTAAAAAAAGTAATACATTATTTGCAACCCCGCCCATTACAATGTAGTGTGTAATGGACAAAAGTTTGATTGCAATTTTGGGAATGGAAAAATATAGATGAATAAATTATTGCAGTCTTGCATTTCATTTTATTGACTCAGGACTTAGATTTTTAGAAATATAATGTAAATGCTTTTTAGAATTCAAAAAAAAAATAGCTGTTACTTCACGGTGTTTAGGAATCCCATAATATAAAAAATACAGAAATTTTTTTTTTCGTATTTGCAATTCGGGGAAATTGGAGAAAATAAAATAACAAGTGTCTTTCCTTGAGAAAAAAAATATTTTTGCATATTTTGCCCTGGAACGGACGTTCGACTTGCTCAATCAAAACTATATTAATTTTTTTCTAGAAAGCCATAAAGATACGCAGATTTTTATTTTTTACAAATGTAAATACGTCAAATCCTGCCAAAGATACAGCCATTTAAATGGAAAAATGTTAAAAAATGGCAATCAACGAGAAAAAAAGTCAGAACTTTTTTTTTAATTTCGATACTCGGTAAATATTTTTCAATAAAGTAACAATTTTTCAAAATTATTGGTGGAATTTTTTTTTTTTACTGACGGAAGTGACAACGATCATAATGTCGAAAAACACATGTGAACAATGTTTATGTGAAAGGGCCTATTCATTAATTACGTAAGGATAATTTCGACCATTTTCGACCCCTCCTACCTCCGTGTCAGGACACATAAGATTTGTTTGACCACTCTCCCCCCTTCTTGGGTAAGATTTTACCTAGTTTTCCTAAAAAGTATTCAACATAATTAAATGACGTTAGAAAAGGGTCAGTTACACTAAAACACGTTATTATTTGACATAAAAAAAAGATTTTATTTTTTTTTTAAAATAAATATTTAGTCTTTGGAAAATGCATATTATAATTAAAGATAAGATTCTGCACAATCTTAAAGTGAGGAAACAAATCAGCCAAATCACTACAAACGAATAATATCTTGCGTAAAATAATGGGTGACTAAATTTGAAACAATCTTAAACGAAATAGGTCAAAGAATGAAAGTCAGTCCAGTTCAGATCATCAATCGTTGTTCGGGCTGAATTATAATGGTATTGTGACCGTTTGAATTGAATTTTTTTTAATAATTAAATGATATAACAGGGTGACCACCAATTTCCCTGACATTTTCGAAAATTTCCATGACAAACCATTCGGATTTGTGAAAAAAGTGACAAGGTAGGAACATCGTATTTTTCATAGAAAAAAAAATGGCAAATTGTAAATTTGCACATCGTTATCAGAGTATTTTTCAAATTTATAAAGCTTTCTCTATGAAGAAGCCAAAACTGTGAAAGGTATTTGCTTATCATAGAGGAAGATTTGACAATGCGAAACGATTATAAACGATGAACCCCTTGAGCAATTTTTGAGAAGTTCTATATCAGCAATATTTATCACTCAAACAAACGGTATAGTTGTTTTAACCTGATATCGCAAAATTAGCGGACGCTAGAGCAACCACGCCCTTTTTTTGAAAATTTGAAAGTCGCAAAAAATACGCACAAGTCAATGAATTTTTGCAAAATTCATAGCAAACTAAGAGTCTGTGGGGCTCAGCTTATGTGCAAAATATCGGCTCGCTACTCTAATATGGTCTTGAGATATAGCTGTTTGAATTTTTCGAGGCAGGCACACACATACATACATCCGGACATTTAAAAAAATATGATTCCTCGATGTTTTAGGACATTTTAAATATACTGATGAAACAAAAAATTTCACGAAAACAAAGCTTCCTCTATGAGGAAGCAAAACAGGAATAAATGTTCACCTATCATTTTTTTTTCATCTGTGCGCAGAAAAAAAGTTCGCCCATACACTTTTTTTCTCTCGATTTAATATTTCGTATTTTCCCTGACTGATATTTAATTCCCTGACATTTTCCCGATTTCCCTGACAGTGGCTACCCTGTATAATTTCGTGTCAGTAAAAAGAAATTTTTTACAAATAATTTAAGTAAGATTAATATACGAAAAAATGTACTATAATTTTTATTGACAAAGCTTCGAAATGTGTGAATATCAACACGTTTAAGATTTCTAAAACTTAATAAACAGTAGAAATTTTTAACATAAGAATATGTAAATGAAATTGTACATTAAAAATAAGAAAATAGATCCCATAGTTGCTTCGCCTAACACTTTGCTCTCAAATGTCCATCACTCTACATTGGAAAACGCACATTGTCTTATCGTAAAATCTTACGTCAGAATTGTTTTAACCCCCCCTCCCCCCAGGTAAGTTCATGTAGAGGTTTTTCAAACCCCTCGTCCCCTTCAGGACCCTTACGTAATTAATGAATGGCCCCAAACAGTAAAAAAATACCTCCGCTCATGGAAACCGATGTTTCGGGTGCATACAAATTATTTTTTATGGTATGGTATTTTCTATTTTGCATAGAAAAGTTGAAAAATTACCAACACCTCCGCAATCCAATGCATAGATACTATGAAAATTATCCTTTGTCGAATGACAACATAGTAATGTTGGAAATGTACACGTAAATCCATATTAACTCGTGGAAAAAAAATTTCCAAACCATTAATTGAATACTCAAGAAATTCCATATTTTGATTAACAATTAATGAAGTAATTTGAACGAACTCGACTTCCATTGAGGATTAATGGGAATAACCAACAATCATGTTTTTTCAATTACCGATTGATTTAGTAATGAATCATTTTTAAACGCGATTACAGATGGCCAAAATAACCAAAAATTTGCTACTTCTGATTGATGATTAATGGCGCAATCGAATAATTTTCAATAGTGATTAATCATTTGTCCATTAATCAAGTAATTACTCAAGTCGATTGACGATTAATGGATCAACTGAATCATTTGCTATAACCGATTAATGGAATAATACATTCTGTCCATACTAATTACTGATTATTTCAGTAATCGGGTCCATTGTTATCTGAATTAACAACTAATCAGTTAATGCGTAATCGCCAAACGTGATTGACGATTAATAATGTAATTAAAATTTATGGCATGTCAATTAACGATTGACGAATGTAATTACGATAAAAGCAAAAAATATTAATGAATTAATCATTAATGCCGATCCCTGCTGCCAACTATCTTCAGCTTCATATGTCAGTTCTGTCCTACCGCTTCCATCGCAGGGGACGAGCATAACATAAAGTACCCGGTACTGGACGGGCTTGTCTAAGGAAAGGACAGAATCTCAGTATCATACACGCAAGGCGCAACATCATCCAGGCGCATTTAACATCGTATTGTAAAACGGCTAGAAAAATTACGCGCGCGCTGAATTAACTTATTCATAACTCGCGCATAAAGAGCGCAATTTTTCGTCTCAAGCTGGTCAGTCGGAGTCTCGTTCGAACCTCGAACCTGTACGGGCGTGCTAACCGTTCCTCGGTCTATGTGCGATTATCATAACGTTTTTGTTACTTGAGCTTTTGTTTTCTCTAAGCTGATTTGGAGCTGTGATTCGCTTCTTTTCTCCACCTGTTGCGAGCCGGTGAATCTTGCACTCTCTGCTAAGGGGCTTCCTCGCTCCACTCCGCGCTGGACTGCGTCTCCAGGGCTCTAAGAAAGGGAACTCAGCAGAGATATTTCAGCGAACTAACACCTCGGGCTTTCCTCTGTGTTTTCCCGTTGTGTGTTCGTTACCTCACCTCATATATTCCGGTATTCAGGTAACAAAGGGTTCTTTTTCCGGGTTTTTCCTGGGAGAGATATGGGGGATCACGATAAAAATGAGGGGGGTGATCACAGGAAGTCAAGGTCAAAATTTAAAGGCGATAATAAACGGAGGTCTCGTTCGAGATCGCCATTTCGATCAAATTCAGAGAGCGATGCCGGTGGGGGGGGATGTCTCTACCGACCGGTCTCTTTTGCTTCATCAGACTCCCTGTGGTGACACCCCGCAAAGTGTTGTTGATATTATATCTGTGCCCGGCGTGAGTGATACGCCTATTATTGTGAATTCTGAGGAGGCCGTTTTGCCTGCGGCCCCCCCACAGGCGCCAATTCCCGCTGATCGTGAAACTCGGGTTATTGCCGAGCTTAAATTGAACCGTTATAGTGCCGCTCATATCGGCCCATATACGATTCACATTCAGAGCAAAATCAGCGGCAAAGACGTGGGGAAAATTCCCCCTCTCGCCACGGGAATGAAACTTTGCAAACGATTTAAAAACATACAAGATGTAAGGAAAATTGGGTATAATAAACTTTTGGTCGATTTCAGCCAGGCTCTCTCGGCGAACAAATTTTTGGAGAGCAATTTCGCTGACTCCAGGAACTGGCACGCTTTTATTCCATCCTTTAAAATAGCTCGTAAAGCTATCATAAGGGGTGTTGACACTGAGCTGTCAATCGAGGATATTCGTTTGGGTCTTGAGTCCTCCGTTCCGATTAGCCGCATCGAGCGAATCTCCTCTCGGAGAGGAGACCAGCGGAGTACTCCGACTCGGTCTGTGATTCTATATTGCAGTGGCCAGCAGATTCCTCAATCGGTGAAGATTTTCAAAATGAGGTTCAGTGTTGAACCGTACATCGACAAGGTAAAGCGATGTTTTAATTGCCTCCGCTATAATCTCTTTCGTAACCAGTGCAAAGGGCACCTGTGTTGTAGCAAGTGTAGTGGTCGGCACAATGTTAGCGAGTGTAGTTCAAACGAGCTTCGCTGTGTTAATTGCAGCGGCGACCACGAGTCTCTTTCAAAAGATTGCCCTGAGTTTATCTTACAATCGGGTATAAAAAAACTCATGGCTTTTCAAATACTTGACTTTAAATCGGCCAAATTGACGATCATGATTAACCCCTCCATTCTGGAGAACACTCAGATTGTTAATCAGGTCCCAGATATGACTCTTGGTTGTTTCGCAGATGCTGTGACCCGTTGTTCGCAGAATTCTAAGCAGAAGTTGTATGCGGAATTGCTGAATCTCCGCTCATCTCGAGCGCCAACGAGCCGCAAGAGGAGAAAGGGAGCTAACGAAGACAAGGTTCCTCGAGAATTGGGAGCTAAGCTCCCTGTGGGCCCGGCGACCTCTAACGGCGAGCTTCCCGCTGGTCTGGAGGTTGCGTCGACCTCATCCAAGATTGGTCTCACTGATGGTTGCGAGAAGAGTGATGACCTACAATTAAGTGTGGGTCATATTGTTAACGACATTAATGATATGGATGCCACCATCGTTAACCCTGCGGTTGAGGAATTACAGATTTGGAACTCTGCGATCCAGTCCATGGCGTCTCGCATATATGACGAGGCTGGTAAAATACAAGGCTTCGATATCCAGTCTTTGGAATCCATAGTGAGTGCTACTTCTCATGTCCTTCTGAAATTCTCTGAAGACGACTCTATGTCGGAGTCTTAGCCCCTTATTTTGTTCACTTCTGTTAACTTCCTACACTCTTCTAATTTCTATCAGGTTTTCTGGCTTTTTTCTGATTCCATCTGGCACTCATTTTCTTTTTCTTCCATTTTTAATGCACAGTAAACTTAAAATTATCCAATGGAACTCTCGAAGTATTGTTAACAAACGCCAGGAAATCCCGCTTTTGTCAAACTCAGCTGATCTGATCTGCCTGAGTGAAACTTAGCTCAAGGAACATAATTTCCTTTCAGTCCCTGGTTTCTCTGTCGTTCGTAAAGACAGGGTTCAGGATCACATGGGTGGTGGAGTTGCCATTTTAATTAAAAATAGGTTCCCTTTCAGGGCCTTGGATGTCAATCCGATTATTGCCCTGGGTTTTGAATGAGTTGGTGTAACTGTTCGCATCTCCAGCGATTTGATAATTAAGATCTTTTCTCTCTATCGGGACCCTCGGCGCAATATCATTGCTCGGAATTGGGACCTCTTTGTGAACTTCTTTGAAAATATGGACAATTTCATAATTTGTGGGGATTTTAATGCACATCATGCCAGTTGGTCGGGCCTACATAACGCTCACGGCCTTAGTCTTTTTAACGCCCTTTTTGACTCCGATCTTATCACTCTCAACGACTTATCCGCAACCATGGTGGGCCGCCCCGGGGTTTCTCCGTCTTCGCCGGATATCTCTCTTTGCAGTCGGGACTCAGCCTTGGACTGCTTTTGGAAAGTGGGTACTGATAGTATGGGTAGCGACCATCTCCCTATCCTTCTGGATATTGGGGTGGATTTTTCGCTCTCGACCAATATTCAGTCTCGGTTTGAATTGAACAATGTTGATTGGGATGTTTTTCGAGCATCAGCGGAGCAGGCCATTGCTGACCTTGCTCCGGTTGAGGATGGTGAGCTCCAGCAGAGTTACTCTCTTTTTGCGGAGGCAGTAGGCGCTGCTTGCTGTCATGCAGGTGGGAGGATTTCGGTCAATGACAGGGTTGTTAAAGCCCCAAAGTGTCCCTGGTGGGATGACAGCTGCTCTCAAGCCGTCCGTGGTCGAGTTGCAGCTCCCAATCACTTCAAAAGTAGTAAATCGTTCCAAAACTTTGAGGCATATCAAAGAGCTTCCGGTTTAGCCCGTAGAGTTCTTAGCCAAGCCAAAAGGAAATCTTACAGGGTTTTTTGCTCGTCAATTAATAGCTCGATGCCAATTAAAAAGACGTGGAGCATTGTCAGGGGATTTAAATCTAGAAACGCTGCGGGTTCTCATTCCTCCGCAGTCGATCCCGAAGATCCGGCTATTAGCTCATGCATCCTCAATCTATGTCCCCCTTTTGCTGCTTCCAGGCCCGTCGATATCCCTTTTAAGTCTATCCCGTTTCTGGATTCTCCGTTCACCATTACGGAACTTAATTATGTCATATCTCGACTCAAGTTACGTTCGGCTCCGGGTCCGAATGCTATTAATAACGCAATTATCTCGCAGTTTTCTCCCCCCATTCTAGTTTTTCTTCTTCGTCTTTATAACAGTTTTTATCGCTCTGGTTTTGTCCCTAAAGAATGGAAATACTTTAATGTACTTCTAATCCCTAAACCGGGAAATAAAGGCTTCCGCCCCGTTTCCCTGGCCAATAATCTTTTGAAAAACTTCGAGTGTCTCATCAAGAATAGATTGGAATGGTGGATCGAGAACGATCGATATATCCCTAACGCTCAATACGGGTTCAGGAAGTGCAGGTCGTGCACAGACAACCTGGCTATTCTCACAACCGACATCCATCTGGCATTCGCTCGGAGTCAGTTTTGTGGGGTCATCTGTTTGGACATTAAGGGCGCATATGACGCGGTCATCCCCCAGCTCCTTATTGATAATTTGGTTGAGAAGGGCATGTCTTCGAGGTTACGTCAGATTATTAATGCTATCATCCTTGATCGAACGTTGCAGTTTCGGTCTCAAGGCTCGCTTATTGATTGTAAACGTACACAGATAGGCCTCCCACAAGGCTCTGTCTTAAGCCCTATCCTTTTTAACATTTATGTCCGGCAAATTCAGAATTGTCTCCCTGCGGATGTTAAATTGTTGCCGTATGCAGATGATTGTGTACTGTACACTTCAGCTGCCTCCTTAGACGTAGTTAAACTCAATTTAGAATTAGCCTTAGCTAGGATTCATGATTGGCTAGCGCTTATCGGTCTGGCTCTCTCTATTCCCAAAACCCAACTGGTCATTTTTACAAGAAAACGCTTTGACCCGTTCGCTTTTTCTTTGAACTTTGCAGACTCGACTATCCCAGCCGCATTCAACTGCACATTACTGGGGGTGAAGCTAGATTGGCGACTTTCGTGGAGCGCCCACATAAAATACATCGTTCAGAGGGCCAGGCAGGCCCTCAATATTCTTAAGGCCCTTTCTTCAAGGTCCTGGGGCGCGTCTCCGGCAAACCTTTTTATCTTTTATAAAGGATATGTGAGAGCAATCTTGGACTGGGGTTCTTGGCTCTATGGAAATGCTAGCAGCGCTCTGCTTACGTGCTTGGAGCGTGTACAGTATGCAGCTCTCCGGACTTGCTTAGGTGTAATGGGCTCTACGCCCAGAAGCATAATTTTGGCGGAGGCCGGGCTTCACCCTCTCAGTTTCCGTAGAAGTGTTCTGATCAAGCGATACCTCTTTAAGGTTTTTTCCCTGGACAGACACCCTCTACTTAGCAAACTCCACCTGTTGGATATTAAGACAGCGGCAGCTAATCGCACGAGTCGCAGGTATCTTCCGGACCTTTTAAAATGTTTTAGAGATTTGCGTCCCCTCATGACATCTATATACAAGGATGAGGACCCGGTGTGTTTCCATTTTCCCTATCACCTTCAATTGGCCCAAATCGCTCCTGATTTCGCTTTTGGCTCTCCACTTAAGAATTCCGATAACCCTGAAACCCTTCTGCAAGGTTTTTTAGCGTCCAGAGCTCCCGACACTTCTGTCCTTTACACGGATGGCTCAAAATCGGCTGACAGAGCGGCCACTGGGTTTCTTTGGCGCTCACTCCAAGCAGCTGATCGATTCGCCTTCTCAGTGGACCCGGCTCTCTCGGTTTTTTCGATCGAAGCGATTGCGATCTGGAAGGCCCTCCTTTTTTGTGACCGCCTTCGCCTGAACAACATCATCTTATTTTCGGACTCTATGTCGGTTCTAGCCGAATTGGGCAAAGTTGGCCTTTGTCCCTCGCGCAACTATATTATACTTGAAATCAGACTTCAAATTGAGTTCCTCAGGGATAGAGGGGGCTCTCTGGAGCTGGTCTGGATCCCGAGTCACCGTGGCATTGAGGGCAACTTGCTTGTCGACAGGCTTGTGGAGGTTTACTTCGTGAAGCGGCTGACCCCGTAAGGTTAGCGGTGAAGATCCCGGTGTCTGAAATTCTCACTGTGTCATCGATCAAGCAGCGGTCCTGGAGTCTCTGCGGGCTTTGCGGGAATCTGTTAGCGCGGATAGCTACTTCCGGTCCTTGGAATCGTGGAATGGCGAAGCTTGGTGGCTGAAGCGTAAAGAATCGCGCAGACTGATCTGCTCAGTTGTGAGAATTAGAGCCTTGCACTGCAAAGTAAATACATATTTTTTTCGATTCAATATGTCCGATACGGACATCTGTGCCTTTGGCGAGGCTCCGCAGGGCACCGATCACTTCTTCTGGGATTGTATCATAAATCAACCCGCTCGCGATACCTTTCTGCGGGACTTAGCGAAGTTGAAAGTGTTCCCCCCTTTCTCTACTCAGGCTTTAATCAAGGCAGGTCCTTTATATCTCCTGCCAGTATTTAAATTTCTTTCGGCTCTTCCGAGTGTTCCCTAGGTTCACTCTGGTATAACCCTTTGCTATCTCTTGTGTGTTTTGCCTTCGTGTAACCCATGTTTTTTCTTTTTGTTTGTTTGTTTTCCCATGTGTTTGTTTTGTCTTCCTATGAATTTGTCTTTTCCCTATAACAGGTTTCGTCTTGGTTTCCTACTGTACCTACCGCTGATACTGACGCCGTTGCTGGACCCTCAAGAGAATTCGTTCAACCGACTAGTCACCTCGCCACCGGTGCCCTCATGTCTGGACGTCACGTCTCGTCGATTTCCGGCTTTGGTCGATGCTAAGCGGTCGTCTATTTTGAATCAGCACCATCTACTCTAATTTGATGAAGAGAGTGGCACAGGTCCCTAGTGGACGAGCCAACTAGGCAAAAAAAAAAAGCCGGTCAGTCAGCGTGGCGCCAGGTACCGGGACATTAAATAAGAGGCTAGGAGTAGTGGGGGGAACGAGAGCGTCACCGAAGATTCGGAAATTAACGAGCTCGAGACCAGTGTTGCCAGGTCGGAGGAAATTTCCCCAAATTTGAAGAATTTAGTGAGACCCTGACGAAATTTTGAAGATTTGAAGAAATCACATGAAAATATGAGGAATTTTTCCCGAAATTTGAAGAAATTAGTGAGAACCTGAAGAAATTTTAAAGATTTAAAGAAAGTACATAAAAATCTGAGGAATTTTTATCTAAATTTGAAGAAATTAGTGAGAACCTGAAGAAACTTAAAAGATTTGAAGGAATAACATAAAAATCTAGGGAATTTTTTTTATTTGATCATAGTAATTATGGGCGACTATAGGGGTGAATCCTAATAACGTTGAAAGTAAAATGAATAACTAAAGACAACATCGCTTAATATATTGCAAAAAGGCCAAAGGCCGTTATCACATTTTGTTTATTTTTTTTCAAAACATTTACCCAGCTAGAAAACATAGTTATCATATCTATATTTATTTATAATGTAATGAATGAATCATAAATAGTGCATTATTTTTATTCTAATGTCATCGATTTATTTTTTCACTCGTATTAATTACTTAAAGCTTATTATCACACTTTTTTGGAATACATATTTGTTTCTTTCAATAGCATTTTTTTGCATCGCTTCTTCATTTCATTATGTGTCAACGCATTTTTTCGAGTCCCTCCCCTTCAGCTTTATTCTTTCCTCTTCCGACATGGGTGTATGTGAAACGAGACAAGTCACAAGTGTCAAACGGCTAGAAAGACTCCGAAGGTAATAAAACTTCATCTTTCTCTATTTTCTTAAAGACCGTCGCGATGTTTCAGTCAAAAGCAAATTAACCGTTTATACCCAAATTCATCACGCCTCAAAATATTTGCTTTTGATCTAAATATTGACCAACTTAAAAAAAATAGGGCAACGCTGCTTTGTTATCATCAGAGTCCCGTTATTATGTAGTGATCTTCCATAACTCTCACGCGCGATAAAATCAAGAATAGAGCACCGAATCAGTTTCGAACATTAAGTATTAGTAAAAAATCTGAAGATGTTTTGAAGAAATCAGATCAGAATTTGAAGAAATTGGAGGAATTCTTGCAATCGGATGTGAGGAATTTCATTTTGCGGACCTGAAAACACTGGTCCAGAATCGTGGCGACGGTGAAAGCGTGCAGAGATGCGTAGACGAAAGAGAACGGGGACAAAGAAAGAAAGAAAGAGATATCTGAAATACTCGAGCAGATTCGACACCGAGCTGGTGAGTAACTCGCACTCTAACTATTGTATTTAATATTCGATTCTCAAATAATGTGAGAAAATTATTCTTTTGTTTCGTTGAATTATACGGCCGCTCGTGTCCCGCGATTCTGAAAATTAAAGAATTTTATCTCGATCGAGTATATGAAATTTAATGTAGTATTTTCCTGGAAAATAAGAGTTTGCCGAATAGTCGGAATATGCGTGAATCGTGCGGGTCGCCGTAGCGCGAGAGTTGTGCCGTTTTTGTTACTATTTCTTTTGTTCGAGGATTCTCGGGCTTATCGAAAAAAATCGTGAACAGGAATAAATTCGTGTATTAGATTTCTCTTTTCGCTGAGTTTTGAACAATAAATTATTATTGAGACCAACCCATAATTTTCGGCCAATTGATTTTAAGTGAAATTGATCGAATCCTTTTTTTTTTGTTACCCGAGCGTAGGACGATTCGCGTCTTGAATCATCAGGGTCACCGAGGCCGCTCGAATAGGTATCGGAACTCGTAGCTAGTTTCTTTCTTCGTTTTTTTGTTCTTTTTTGAAATTTGAAATAAAATAAAATTGTTAAATGCATTAGATAAATTCGAGAGGGTGTACCGAGCAGCTCTCGAGAATTTTAGTAGGGAGAATAAAATTGTTTTTATGTCGAGTCGAGGTCAAGTTCCGCGGCCGTTAATTTGACGAGATTCTCTTTTGATTTGTAGGGGAAAAATCCTGTTCACTAAATTCTGAAATCATGAATAAACCAAACAATTTTAAAAATAAAAGTGAATAAATATTATATTATAAATTCGCACTCTCTTGCACACGCTCGCACACTTTCGCACACTCTTGCGCACACTCACACACACTTGTACACCCTCGTACGCACTTGCACACACTCGCACACTCTCATATACTCTCGCACGCTCTGGCAAACTGTCGCGCACACTCTAGCACACACTCGCACACACTCGCACACACACTCTTGTATCTACAAATATAGATAATAGTATTTTGTGCATCTAGGGCCAGAGATAAGTCTTTTTGTCGAGCGCGAAGTTTGCTGCAACGAGCGAAGCGAGGGCCGCAACCACGCAAGACAAAAGACGAATCTCTGGCCCGCGTTGCACACGATCTTTTTTTCCCCATGGGAGATTTGAGTGTCTTCTCACAATATACGTGGATAGCCAAAAAGAGTCACTTTTCGGATGTCTACGCATATGGTGAAAAGTACGAAAATCTTGCATGGGTGAAAAAAAATATATATTCGCCGTGCATGATTCTTGTAGCTATAGATATACATTCTGTGTATAAGCGTGACCGAATTTCAGCTAATCAGGTGACGCGAAATGTCGGACGGAGTTTCACGATGATAGAAATTGAGAATAATTCACCCGATATCATCATATCTCAGCATTATGTGGACGGATCAACATAAAAATGGTATCAATGGAAAGCACATTTTTTGTTAGATCACCATAGATCGTAGATCTTAAAAAAGTTGTCGTGAATCGATTTGAAATGTAAAAGGGGCGTGGACCGAGGCATATTCGCGTATATAAGAGTGCGCGGCGATCTCGACGTGCACTCACTTTTGCACAAGAACAAAATTATCAAGCATTCTTTAGATATTACATATTGAAATACCAAACTTTTGTAGAAATACATAATTGGGTTGTCGAACGTATTTTTTTTCGAAAGCTTATATGAGGGATTCTCCGTCAATTCAGCCACTTTTTTTCGACCATTTCAGATCTGCCCCATAATTGGTTATATCAAAGTACTACTGAAAGGCATTCTATGTGAATTTTTTCAGATTTTTTAATTTAATATTTTAGAAAATACCATTTTTTTCTAAATGAATATATCTCGGAAACTTGAAGTAACTGAAAAAAAAATGTCTCCACATGAAAATTGTAGTTTTGTGTTATCTTTCGAGCGGATGGCTTGAAATAATTTTTACGTTCCGGTAACGCTGACTTTTTACCAAAAAAGTGGATAAATATTTTTTTTATTTAAAAAAGGCCATTTTTTTTTGTCTGAAAAAATTACAGAGTCTTTCAGTATATCTGACGATATCGCGAAAAAATCGTCAGCGTGGCACGGATCGAGGTTGTAGGGTAAAAAAATGAAACCACACAAATTAATTGTTTTTTCTACCGGAACCTCGTTTACATATCTCGGAAACTTGAAGTTACTGAAAAAAATGTCCGCACATAAAAGTTGTAGTTTTGTGTTAGCTTTTCAGCGGAATATTTGAAATAATTTTTACGTTCTGGTAACGCTGATTTTTGACCAAAAAAGGGGGAAATTATTTTTGTATTCAAAGAAAGCCGTTTTTATTTAGCTGCGAAAAATAACAGAGTCTTCCTGTATATCTGACAATATCGCGAAAAAATCGTCAGAGTGGCACGGGTCGAGGTTCTAGGGTAAACAAAATAAAATCACACAAATTTTTTTTTTTCTACCGGAACCCGATCCGTGCAACTCTGGCGATTTTTTTGTGATATCGTCAGATATATTGAAAGACTATAATTTTTCAGCCAAATAGAAAGGGCTGTTTTTGAATAAAAAAATAATTTCCCCCTTTTTTGGTAAAAAATCTGCGTTACCGGAACGTAAAAATTATTTCAAATATTCCGCTCGAAAGCTAACACAAAACTACAACTTTATGTGCAGACATTTTTTTTCAGTAACTTCAAATTTCCGAGATATGTTAACGAGGTTTCGGTAGAAAAAAAAATTAATTTGTGTGGTTTCATTTGTTTACCCTAGAACCTCGATCCGTGCCACTCTGGTGATTTCGTCAGGTTTACTGAAAGACTCCGAAATTTTTTCAGCCAAAAAAGTGGCCTTTTTTGAATAAAAAAATAATTATCCCCTTTTTTGGTAAAAAGTCAGCGTTACCGGAACGTAAAAAATATTTCAAATATTCCGCTCGAATGCTAACACGAAACTACAACTTTTATGTATCGACATTTTTTTCAGTTAATTTAAGTTTCCGAGATGAATTCATTTGGAAAAAAACGGCGATTTCTAAAATTTTGAATTAAAAAATCTGAAAAAATTCACATACACCCACAGAAAAAATGTATAAGAATTAAATAAATTCGAATATTCGCGAAAATTTTATTTAGAATTAATAAGGATTTATTTGTATTGACGAAGATTTTATTTGACCATGCCATTTAGTCATACTTGAAACAAATATATAAATTTATTTACTGGTGCCGAATAAATACCATATTTATATTGGTTCGTTGAAATAGCGATTTACTTACATCAAATAAATGATCTATTAAAAATATTAAATTTGAATAGTAATTTGTTTACGTCAAATAAAATTTATTTAAGGTAGAACGATACCTCTTTTGCGGGGCAGGCGGTGAGAGGGGTACTCCTATGCTTAAACATGGGGAGAGTCTCGTGTTACCAACTGCACAAAAATTATAAGTCGCATGTATATAGGTATACGAGAGCACGGAGAGAGCGCGTTCGCCGCGCCGGGCTGCTGCGCATATAGCTATAGATATAGAAGAAGATAGAGAAAAACTGCGTTTAATAATTTTCTTTTGCACATTGCAGCTTATTGGTACGATGAAATTGCTATAAACTTTGCGGGAGTGATCTTGAGAGTTGGTTCATGTACTTGTGTTAGTTTCATCAAAAAGTGGCTTTTTTAACGGTACTTTTTCAATGTTTTTTTGCGGTTTTTGACCCTTTTCCATAAGATCCAATGTAAAAAACTAATTCGATTTTCTCAGAAACGGTTCGATCGAATCCGTTGAAATTTGTCGAGCGAACATTTTAGTCAATTTCAAACGTATCTACCAGTTTTCATCAAAATCCCTCTTTTTTGATATATGGTATCGTTCTACCTTAAATGTGCGTTGCGTCGTACTGCGCGCACAACATGGCATCGCTCGCTGGCGTGACGACGCTCAGCAGTCCAGAGTTGGCATATTCACTTGTATGTACGTGTTTCCGTTTGGACGTGATTTTGTGATTTTAGTGAAATATTGTGATGTGGACGAGGAAACGCGAGATTTTCTTTGCGATTCAGGGCTCGAAGAATATATCGACATCTTCAAAAGTCAATAGGTTGTTAACATGCATGATTCACATGAGTGAGCAAACAACCAAGACTGATTGGCCAAAAAAGTTATTCACACCCAAAAATAGGATGATCTCGTATATTCCCATATTAATCAAAATTCCCTAATTTCCCATATTATTCCCATATTCCCATATTAATCGTGAGCCCCAAATTTTTAGGTTATGGATGGTCATGGAACAGATGCTCATGACCAAATAAATTCTTTATTTGTAACAAATAAAAAATTATTAGTGGCAACTAATATAAATTCAATAAGAGCATTTTTAAATAAATTTTTTATTACTATCAAATTAATTTTTATTTGAAGCAATTATTTATTGCAGGCAAATAAATATTTCATTAGGGCCAAATAAAAGAAGCTAAGAAATAGTCAATTTGAATTTAAATGAATCCAAATATTCGATCCTAATAAAACCGTATTAGGCCCATATTTAAATAAGAAATTTTATTTGTTTCAAGCAAATTTTATTTGTTTCAAATTAATATTTTCTGTGGGTGTAGGATGCCTTTTAGTAGCACTTTGATATAACCAATTATGGGGCATATCTGAGATGGTCGAAATAAAAGTGGCTAAATTGACAGAGAATCCCTCATATATGTTTTTTATTGAGAAGTTATTAATTTCTTTCAATCAATATTAACGAAGATATAGAGTTTGGAAAATTGAATTTTAAATTAACAGGCGACGACGCGCCGATCCCGCCCAAAGTTACCCGAATGCTCTGTGACGTCATAATATTATACGAGGTACACGATATCTATTGCAAATACGAATTTTAATTCAAAATAACAACGATTGAAACATACAGGACGTGTTTCGTGCCTTCATGTAAAAATACGACAAAAAGTACACTAAACAAAGTTTTTGTTACAGTGCCACAGAACTCAAAAACTTCGTAAAAAATGGTTCAACGCAGTGTGACGGGATAACCTCAAAAACAGTAAATATAACTTTCTTTGCTGAAAAAATAATTTTGAGGTAAGCAATCGTGTTTCATATCCTAAGAAAAAGTTTAATTGTCGAATTATAATTGTTTTGATACGATTCCATCTATTAATCATTATAATCTACCATTAAAGCTAAAAAAACATTTCATATTTACAGCTGTGAGAGGACGTGGAAAATCAATATTATAAAACTGGGGGTCCAGCGAAAGTGAAATCAATGTGCAGCCACACAAATTCGAATGTCAGCCAGATTGTGTGCACAATTCCACTTGACGTATTTGAAAGAAGCACGCTTAGCGTATTCGTTGGGGGGCTTCGCCCCCCAAACCCCTCCGTGCTCCACGCTCCGTATTCTTGATCATTGGCTTGATTTATTCTGTTATGATCGAATATATTTTGAATGTTGGTTAACATATCCGTTGGGGACGTTTTAATAGGCACTCACACCGTAATTCAAACTCTTTGATTCATTGTGAACATCGATTAATTATTCTGATAAATTATTTTAATCATTATTAATGACAGATTCGAATATAATCAATTTTTTGATATTTTTTTCAAAGAGTACATTGAAAAACAAACAAAAATGACATCTTAGCAAATTAGAATATCTTAGTTATTGTGGAAGTTATGATTATTTCGAGAATATTTTTTCAAAAATCAATAACTTCGGTATGGTTTAAGATCGAGAGCTGAAAATGTACATGGATACTTCTTTTTGCATGTATAATAACATATTCAAAAATAAAGGAAAATCAAAGGGGGTCACCGACAAAACGTCGTTGAATTGACATGGAATGACTCATATACATGTATACGTACGAATATTCGACTACAGTGGACGCTCCCACAACTTAACGCTTCGTGACCGGAAACGCTCTCATGACTTAACGTTCCCCTAATTCTCCCACTCTCGTGTTTCAACGCATGCGTACTGCCTTTTTTATTGAAGTATGCGTAGAAAAAGCGCGCGAAAATACGTGTTATAGCCCTATATGAGGGATTCTCTGTCAATTCAGCCACTTTTATTTCGACCATTTCAGATGTGCCCCATAATTGGTTATATCAAAGTGCTACTGTTTAAAATGTGGTTAAAAGAAAATAAAACACCCTTAATGTTTCAAATTGGAAAGAAAAGATTTTCCATAGCCGACTACATATGGCTCGTTCGCTTCGGTTTTTTCTTCTGTCTTGTTTCTGTCCCTTAGCAACATGTAAAAATTATTACGGAGTTCAGTTCTTCAGTGACAGCGATACTTTCAAGACATGTTTCAAGCGAAGATATTTTCGGATATATCGGAACACCTACATATTTGATGTTGATATTATCGAATCAGAAACGAGGATGAATAATCAATTTTCCCCATTGATCTGTCAACGTGACGAAAATTCAGGTATTTGTTTATTCCTTTTTTCGCTGATGCACGACCTGGCTACCCCGCGTCTCACTAAGCTCTTTTCGGTCAATTTCGCTTATGTGAGACTTGTCGTGCATCGTGCCTGGACTTTTAACTCTGGAATTGGTTCTCTCTTTGTTTTATTGATGCACGACCTTGTCACTCCGCGTCTCACTAAGCCCTTTGGTTAATTTCGCTTATGTGAGACTTGTCGTGCATCAACAGTGACTGTTTCTATGGACAATTTCTCCTATGTTATTTAATTCAGGATCCGATTCGTTTACGTTGCATAAAAGGGAAGAACCGCTAAATTTTATGCAACCCGTTCTGACATTACATTTTCATCCGTTTCGTAAGAGCTTCTTTTTGGAACTGTCTCAAGCTCTTGCGAAACCTAATTACCAAAAATAAATCAACCATGTAATTATTCCCCTGCTTAACAGCTACTAAAAGGCATTCTATGTGAATTTTTTAAGATTTTTTAATTCAAAATTTTAGAAATCGTTTTTTTCCAAATGAATATATCTCAGAAACTTGAAGTAACTGAAAAAAAATGTTGATACATAAAAGTTGTACTTTCGTGTTAGCATTCGAGCGGAATATTTGAAATAATTTTTACGTTCCGGTAACGCCGATTTTTTACCAAAAAAGAGGATAATTATTTTTTTATTCAAAAAAGGCATTTTTTTGGCGGAAAAATTACTGTCTTTCAGTATACCTGACGATATTGCAAAACGATCGCCAGAGTGGCACGGATCGAGGTTCTAGGGTAAAAAAATGAAACCACACAAATTAATTTTTTTTTCTATCGGAACCTCGTTAACATATCTCAGAAGCTTGGAGTTACTGAAAAAAAATGTCTGCACATAAAAGGTGTAGTTTTATGTTAGCTTTCGAGCGGAATATTTGAAATCATTTTTACGTTCCCGTAACGCTGGTTTTTTACCGATAAAGGGGGGAATTATTTTTTTTATTCAAAAAAAGCCCTTTTTATTTGGCTGCAAAAAATAACAGAGTCTTCCTGTATATCTGACGATATCGCAAAAAATTTCAGTTATGCCCTTTTTACACAAAAATGATCGTCGCGTCACCTGAAGGAGTGGCCAGAAAAATCTTTTTAAAAATTAGGTTGATTTTGAAGTGGAATCTATGCGAAAAAAAAAGTTATGCAAGGATCTGATGACCCGAGGGAAATGACCCCACGTTTTCACTTGGAATGCCCCATATATACGTCTCATTCCATATCGATTCAACGACGCTTTGACGGTGACCCCTTCGATTTTTTTTATTTTTCAATATGTTATTATACATGCAAAAAGAAGTATCCATGCCAATTTTTAGCTCTCTATCTTAAACCATACCGAAGTTATTGATTTTTCAAGAATATACTTAAAATAATCATAACCTCTACATTAACCAAGATATTGTAATTTGTCATGAGGTTATTTTTTTCAAGGTACTTTTTGAAAAAAATATTTAAAATTAAAAAAAACACAAATTTTCAATGTTCTTTTAACTGTTTTGAGCTAAAAAAATGGATTTTCTTCTAATGGAAACCCTTCGATTTTTTTCAAAAAAAAAATTATAAAATTCTACGCAAAAAAAACAAAATTTTTGAGATTCTACCGAAGAGGGGATTCAAATAACTTCTTATCGAAAAATTTTTTTTCGATTTTTTTTTTGTAATCTTGATCTTTTTTCCTTCTATGACTACAATAGTTGATTTCAATTACGTTAAAATTTAAAATAAATAATCCAACTTGCCTCACATATTTCCATAGTAAATTACAATAATTATCATGAAAAATTACAATTCAAGTACGTTTTGCACTTTATTCAATTAATTTCATAAATTTTCTAATATATCGACAGTTCCATTCCAAAGTTTAGTTTATAGACTCTTGAGACTAATACAAAATTTCATTGATTATACCTACTTCAATTATTGTAGTCATAGAAGGAAAAAAGTTCAAAATTACGAAAAAAAAATCGAACAATTTTTTTTATAAGAAGTAATTTGAATCCCCTCTTCGGTAAATTCTCCAAAAATTTTTTTTACGTACAATTTTATAATTTTTGTTGAAAAAAATCGAAGGGGTCCCTTTAGAAGAAAATCCGATTTTCAGCTTAAAACAGTTTAAAAGACATTAAAAATCTGTTTTTCACAATTTTAAATATTTTTTTCAAAAAGCACCTTGAAAAACAAAAAAATGACCTCTTGACAAATTATAATATATTGGTTAATGTAGAAGTTATATATGATTATTTTAAGTATATTCTTGAAAAATCAATAACTCCGGTATGGTTTAAGATATAAAGCTAAAAATTGGCATGCGTACTTCTTTTTGCATGTATAATAACATACTAAAAAATAGAAGAAAATCGAAGGGGTCACCGTCAAAACGTCGTTGAATTGATATGGAATGACACATATACATCATACATGCAGATACATACGAATATTCTACAGAAATTTCGTTCTTTCTGGAAAATAAAAATTTCTTTTTTTCGAGAGAACGACTATTCTCGAAGACGTAGTCCTATAAATAGGCGTGACTTGCCCCATCTATCAGTCATTTTTACCAAAATCGTTATGTTGTATTATTTATCCACTTAACGCACATTAATTACACTTTAACTAATAGTAATGCTTAATAAATCGTACGTAATTAACGAAAAAGATTTGACAGTTGAGGTTATGTTTCCCTGTGTCAAATTCTCGCAGCTCAGCAGCTGAGCTGAGCTGACGAGTTGGGAGAAAGCGCGAGAAAGATCGTTAAGTTATGGGAGCGTGTTGCCATGGTAACGCGTTAAGTTATGGTAGCTGTTAAGTTATGGGGGATTAAGTTGTACACTCTCTATTGCAGCCAGTTGAAAACGCTATTATATTCTAGCTTTGGCTGTCGCGGCGAGTGGCAGCGAGATAACATAGGCTGCATTCGTCTTGAACGTTTTGAGCGCTGTGAGCGTCATATACAGTAGCATCGTATATGCCGATGTATACGTGCTGTAAGCGTGTAAAGCCGGAGCCACAAAGACAAAAATAAGAAACAAGGAATAAGAATCAGCAACGAATTTCGTTGGAATCAGCCATCCGATTGCCGTAGTTTCTCTAAAGTGCGCAGCGATTGGCTGATTCTTATTCATTATTTGTTATTCTTATTCTGTCATCCTAATCACGGCCGTTGACCCGTTGTATTTTTTACTTAAATTACAATGTTGAAAAATATGACATGTAATTTTTTAAAGTGACAATTTGTGCAATTCGATCGAGTGTGTATTGTGTGGGGATGTTTTTTTTCATTAGGGAAATTGTGTATTTCAGGAAGATAAGGTTATGTTTCATATAATTTTTTTCTTTGCATAAGAGTAATCATAATATTTGAAAACAAATAAATTTAAATGCATAGAAGTGTACTAATTACACTCCCAAAAACGCCAAAAATGGTGTACAAAAATTGGAGACAAGTACATTTACGAAAGTATCTCCAGTTTAGTCTTCTTACAAAAAGTTGTGAAATAAATAGACATGAAACTCACTACACGCATTGCCAAGCACATCTATAGTTTCCAAATGTAACTTTAACTTTGCAATCATGATTTTTAAGAGCGGAGCAGAAATAAAAAAATTAGAACAAATGTTAACGGTAAAATTTAAAAAAATAGTCAAATCAAGTGAAAATTGTCAACAAAGAGAAATCATCAATGAACAAAAATAATCAAAAAAATAAAAAGTACTTGGCGAGTTTTTTCACTGAGCACATGGTGACATTTTGGTGTTCACCCGTTTACTGAAAAACCGTTTTGACTTACAGTCTGTTAAAAACGAACTCTCCAAGTACTTTTTATTTTTTTGATTATTTTTGTTGATTGATAATTTCTCTTTGTTGACAAGTTTCACTTGATTGAAAATTAGAACATTTGTTCTAATTTTTTTATTTCTGCTCCGCTCTCAAAAATCATGATTGCAAAGTTAAAGTTACATTAGGAAACTATAGATGTTCTTGGCAATGCGTGTTGTGAGTTTCATGTCTATTTATTTCACTACATTTTGTAAGAAGACTAAACTAGAGATACTTTCGTAAATGTACTAGTCTCCAATTTTTGTACACCATTTTTGGTGTTTTTGGGGGTAATTTGTCAACTTTTTGCAAAGTGTTTCCATTCGGTTTTTTCATTTTACATAATTCGTAATTCCATTTATTTATACAAGTGAATATTATTTATAATTTCATGTAATTATATTGTTTTTATATAATTTATAATGTCGCTAATTTTTATGCACTTAAAATTTTGAACGTTCAGTTGAACGAAAAATGAGAAAAAGTATTATTCAACGAACAATTAAGAGAGCTTCCAACAACTTTGTAAATAATAAATTTGAAAATTTGAAGATATTTCAAGAGTTACTTCTAAAAGGTATACTTCTACACTGTAGGATTAGCAAATGTGAATAAAGATGATGTTCATTGAGGGAGTTGAGATTGAAATGCTTTAAGTTCTCTCATTATTTAATAAGAAAATTTAGAGCACTTTGCCTCCTTGTTTCTTCATTGAAGAACACTTTTTTCACATTTCCTAGTCCTATGGCGTAGCAGTATAGAAAAAAATTGTTCAGCAGTCAAACAAAGATATAAAGAACTTCAAAGTTTTTCTGACATTTCACAATAAATTCAAAATCATTTTATTGCGGGAGCACAAATCACTAAAGTATTTATTAATTTGATAGTAATTAATTATTTAAAAAACTGAAATAAATGCAACGATATAAATATTAACTCGAAGCACGTTTTATAAACATACACATAAATGAAACCAATACGGCATTTAGTAAACAAAAAGTTACTCAGGTAGGTTATACACGATGATGCGTAGCTTTCTGTTTGGTTCGCTTCGTCATTGTTAAGAGGCGCAAAAATATATTTCTGTTTGATTCTTTTCATCGTTTTGTGAAGTAAGCGCTTACTAGCAGCCGAATTCTCGTTGTTTGATTGGTTGTTGGGTGGTGTCAAGATGTATATAGGTATACATCGTAATAGAAATTCTCCGTGCGAAAACATAGGTATACATCGTAATAGGAATTCTCCGTGCGAAAATATAGGTATACATCGTATAGGAATTCTCCGTGCGAAAACATAGGTATACTTCGTATGGAAAAAATTGAGGTACGAAAAACTCACCATGTTAGTGATAAAAATGAGATGTCACGGACGAAAAATAAATCAGCGATATCATCCATATTGTTTCAGCTAGAGCACTGATTGCAGTCCCAATCGAAAGAGCATAACGAATTTACGTACGCAGAATAATCTCCAAGATGCTGTCATCAATTAATAATCGGTAAACGAAATTTTTGTATATAGATATATTCCTGTGTATAAGCAGGATGTGTCGGGCTTAAGAGTCTCGTGCGCTCCTCGTTTTAATATACTTGTCTCGAGTCGCTACCGCCACTCTTGATCAATCAGTATATTTCAAAGAAAAATAACATTTTATCAAATGGTAAGAAATGTCTGAAATTTTTGTCCAATTAGTGCTTTTTTAGCGAAAACGTTAAAAAAGCAGAATAATCTCCAAGATGCTGTCATCAAATAATAATCGGTAAGCGAAATTTTTTTATATAGATATATTCCTGTGCATAAGCAGGATGTGTCGGGTATAAGAGTCTCGTGCGCTCCTCGTTTTAATGTACTTGTCTCGAGTCGCTACCGCGACTCTTGATCAATCAGTATATTTCAAAGAAAAATAACATTTTATCAAATGGTAAGAAATGTCTAAAATTTTTGTCCAATTAGTGTTTTTTTAGCGAAAACGTTAAAAAATTATAAATAAATAAAACAAAAATATTAGAAATTCTATGTTAAGATTGTTCAAATAATTTTTTTCACCCATGTAAGATTTTCGTGCTTTTCACCATATGCGTAGATAGCCGAAAAGTGACCCTTTTCACTCTTAGCTGTCAAAAAAGAGCCTTTTTTTGGCTATCCACGCATATAGCGAAAAGACACTTAAATCTCCCATGGGGGAAAAAAGATCGTGTGCAACGTGGGCCAGAGATTCATCTTTTGTCTCGCGTGGTTGCGGCCCTCGCTTCGCTCGTTGCGGCAAACTTCACGCTTGAGAAAAAGACTCTTGAAATAGTTGAAATGTATTCAAATGAAAGTAGATGGTGAAAATAAAAAAAATTCGTTCACGCATCTTCGTGCAATGAGTGAAAAACTGAAAAAAAGTTATTTTCGTTAAAACAAAATGGTTCAAAAAACTGTAAAGACTTCAAACTCTACAGGACACTTCTTTGTGATCCTATAAAAAAAGTTTATAAGTTACAAAAACATTGGTTCACAGGTTGCGGAGATCTGACTCTGGACGGACACAAAAATGGCTTTTTTGCTCAAAAATTGCTGTTTCTTTGGGAAATTTCATATTCAACATTGTCTGAATGGATTGAGTCAAAAAAGGATTCGAGATTATAGTAAAACAAAACTGTGCTATGAATTTGAACCGGATCCGTTCATGGATTGCTGAGTTATGAGCATATACAGACATCCGAGGAGACGGAAAATCGAAATGTTTTTGTTTTGGTATAATTGCCAACATATGTTCGTATAAAGTTCGTATGGTTGTTTCCACAAGAAATAGGTTTTTAGAAGACAATACTAATAGGCACTTCTCATGTATGGTGAGTGCCTAAAAAGGCAAAGACCGATGGATATAAGCGAGCAGAAGCATGCAATCCTCTTCAACAAGTCCTACGATGCCATAGACCAGAATTCAACTTCAACCAGAAGTGAGTCTGTTGCAGCAAATGATCATCTTGTCCAATCTCCAGTGAAAGACAACTCCACATTGCCAGCGGCTGCCAAAAAAAAATATTGGAACATAGACTTGTGCAACGCAGCGTAATGCTGCTGGGTAAGCTAATATTTGCCCACATTATCGTCGTGTGAATACTATGTACAAAATTGAAGTATGTACCGTCAATGAGTGTACTTCACCAATAAAAATGTCAGTCGTTGCAAATATAACATCTCCAAAAAAGTCTTTTATTTTGAAGCAGTACCGTACAAACATCTCCAAATCCATAAATACACGAATCAAGTTTAAAAAAATTAACTGCGATTTATTTATGCATTTTATTTACACATTTTACTCACAATGAAGCTTTCGCACAACGAATCTCCGGAGCATTGAAACGATCATCGTCGTTTAGAAATTCTAACACCATGAGCATATTTCTTTCCGGCAAATTATTTGCGTTTGCTTTTACAAATCTTTTTTCGCACATCACAGCTGTTCAACTCCGTGGAATATTAAATTCTATGGAAAAATTTCCAAACGTTTGAGAGGTTAATCACACAGTCTACATCATTCGCGTGGCGTCCGTATAACATTGTGACGTTACTAACAACATTTGAATTATTCGGAAATTTGTATTATTAATAACTATTTACAGGCTTATACGAAACCATTTTTTTCAATTTTGGGATCCAATGCAATAAATGCTTCGTAAAAAAAAATTAGAAATGTAACTTTTTTTTCAACACCCCAATTGAGTTTTGTGGTTACTGATCTAGGTAAGATCCGTTAAAGTTTCCTGGTGTCATCTCGACATTCAAAGATACGTTATCCTTAAGTTATTCGACCATCACTTTAAAAACAGCTTAGATGGATACGATGGATTATCGTTTCATCACAGCGATTTCGTAAAGGTTCACTCAACCGTATCATTTTTGAGTCCTAGATTTCTCGATTTCGGGCTCAAAACCAGCTGGTCAGTGGACCTCGAAATCTCGATGACCTTATTTCCACAACGACCATCTTTTAATATTTTGTACGGTATATTTTTCTCGACTGCCTTCCTGATGACCTGAATCGAAACAAATCGTTAACTCCCGTGCAAATCTTACAAGGGACACTGATCGAATCAAAAGTCGAGATGCTCAGCAGTGAGGATAAATGAAAACACTTTAGAATGTTGTGGTGTTTGAGATTTCCTAATTGAACGCTTGGCCTCACTTGGTATTTGCATGAGGCGTACATAAATTCAATATCATTATTCTTAATTAATTCTTTACGCTTCACGCAATTATGATCTACTGGTACATTGTTGTATATTCATTATCACTTCATGGCGCAAAATGTTAATTTTGTCCGACGGGAAAGCGGAAGTGCTACGTTTGATAATCCTTGGAAATATTTATTTTTCTCTTCGATTCTAGTGTGGAATAGGACAAACCAGTGCATTGGAAGGCGCGTTCAGTTCCCTGGGTGGAACAAGATGGCGGAAATCGACGGCACCTATAACCGCTTCCGGTTAATAAGTCAGTACTGAGGAACGAGGCCACTTGGTCAACGGGTCCGTTTCGTCCGATTCTCGGGAATTCAAGTGAAACTGTATTCGGCCGGTTTGCGTATATAAACATACATATATACATTTATTTTGATTTTCTCTTTATTTTCCCTACGATCTGTGTTCTATCTATCAATGTTGATACATGCTGTTTCGCCAGATGTTAGGATCTTGTCATATGCCATCTATTCGGAAAAAGAGAATTTCCACAAAAATTAAACGTTGCCATTTTGTTCGCAAAAATGAAAACCGTAAGAAAGAGTATTGTATACACATTGAAATAAGGGACAACAGGAGAAAGTTTTTAGCGAGAAAGACGACTGCCTCGGAGACGTCCTTGAAAATGGAAAAACGTTTCAGGATCACCCTTTCTCTCAGCCTCTTTTTGCTCCTGGTCTGCTTATAGCTCCGGCTTCAGAGAACGAACGGTATCATACATGCATACAGCCAACTGATGAACAGCTTTCTGGCTTTCTACAATAACAGGTGAGTCGATGCATGTGTTTATGCAGGTTTCTTTGAGCGTCTAGCACTCTTTTCCCGAAAAGTGTTAAAAAAGGGGGGGTTTTTAAAATAAGCGCAGAAATATCTACAGGATGTCGGATCACTGAAAGAAATTAGAAAGAATTAAGAATTAATATTTTGAACATTGGAAAAAGAAATTAAGTTAAAAATTGGACTATTTTTAGAAGAGATCACGATTAGACGTGATGATGAAAGTGGATTATGCCATTTTTGAAAGATAGAAAAAAAATCCCATATATTTAATGAATTGAGTAAAATCCAAGAATCTCATAGAGAGAAAGAAGTCGTTTATTCAAGACAGGTCGTACAAAATTGAAGAAATAAATCCATTTGTACGACGCGAATGCATCCGGTCTTGAACCCAAATATTTGTAAAATTATCCAGGAATTGTCCAAAAAGCGTGTAGACCAGTGATGCACGACAGGTCTCACTTAAGCGAGAAATTGACCAGAGAAGCTTAGTGAGACGAGAAGTTTCGTGGTCGTGCATCCTTTGAAAAAGAATAAGTCAGAAGAAAGAAATACCTGGATTACATCATGGTGAGAGAACGGGATTTTGCCGAGCTTGTAATTGTCCAGTGGTACATAGACAGCTTTCTTGTTGTTAATAAATCCAAGGTATTCTTCGTTGGATGAGATTCAGATCAAAAGAAAAACCGATGGAAGAATTTTCACGTCTTTCTTCAATCACAGTTAGAGAAGATCTGAATGTTGTTTTTTTTTTTTTTCCTCGTTGCTAGGCGAAAATCGACATCATAAAAAGAATATCTATGTTCGATTCGAAAAGGAGTGTGAAGCTATCGATGCAAGGATATTTCAATATAAATTAAAAAATATAAATTTCATTTTAACATTTATTTAACACATTTTAAACATACCGCCCGCCTTCGTCGACATATGAGACGAAAGAAAAATAAGACGGGAAATTATTCAGTGGAGAACTCGATATTCAAAGGACACAATTTAGCAATTGGCCGTTTGAAAATAGTCGTACTAGTTTTTATAGTAGCAACTCGGGCGAGATTATCTTTTCCTGGATGAAGTTGCATGATTCTTCCTAATGCCCATTTTGCAGGAGGATAACGTTCATCAATTATAAAAACAAGAGTCCCTTTAGAGAGTTGATCTGAATGCTTATTCCATTTATAAATGGAATGATGACGTTGTAAATATTCTTGAGACCATTTTGTCCAAAAACTTTGAATCATCTGGGAGAGGTGTTGCCAACGTGATAATCTTGAAACTTGAAGATGCTCAAGATTTGGTTCGGGAATCAAGGTTAAGGATTGGCCAATAAGAAAGTGAGCTGGTGTAAGAACGTCCAGATCTTCAGGATCATTCGTTAAGGGGGACATTGGTCGTGAATTTAAGATCGCTTCAATTTGTATCAAGATGGTATTCATTTCTTCATAAGTAAGAAGTGAAGATCCGGTAACTCGTCGAAAATGATATTTGAAAGATTTTACTCCTGCCTCCCATTTTCCTCCAAAATGGGGGGCTGAGGGAGGATTAAAAATCCATTTGGTGCCATCGTTAGCAATAAAAGACGAGAGTTGTTGAAATTCTTGGGTGGACGCGGCAAACAATTTTTTAAGCTCTTGATCGGCACCCTTGAAATTAGTACCGCAATCACTGGTCAATGTAGCGCATATTCCTCTTCGTCCAACAAAGCGTTTATAAGCAGCAATGAAAGCTTCAGAAGAATAATCAGTCACAAGTTCCAAATGAATCGCTGAGGTAGATAGACAAACAAAAAGAGCTACCCATGATTTGTAAGTTCGGGTTGTTCGGCCTTTCCAGGTTTTTAAGGAGAATGGACCAGCGTAATCAACGCCTGTATGTAGAAATGCTCGCGATGGATTTACTCTCGATGGAGGGAGTTGACCCATAAGTTGTTGTGCATTCGCTTTCCGGAATCGTATGCATTTAACGCATTTTAGGATGTAAGAGCGAATAGGAGCTCGTCCTCCAATGATCCAATATTCATTTCTAATGAAGGACAGGGTCTCTTGGGTGGAACCGTGAAGCGTCTTTTCATGAGCTTGATTTATAATCAAGTACGAAAAATAATCGTGACTCGGAAGGATATATGGATGTTTGGCGTTCTTAGTTAATGGTGAGTTCTCAAGTCGGCCTCCGATTCGCAATAGATCGTCTTCGTCTATGTAAGGAGTTAATCGAACTAGGCGATTTGATTTTGCAAGATTTTCTCTTTTTTTTATAGCGTTCATTTCCGCAGAAAAACATTGTCGTTGGATCTGTTTGATCCAATATTTCTTGGCGTTTTCGATATCAATAGGAGTAAGGAATTGACCTGTTATCACTATCAGTTCCTTCTTGAACAATTTTATTGCTCGTTGACAAAGGGCTGTAATTCTAAGTAATCGATCCAAGGAAGAATATTTATTCAAGAGGCTCCAAAATTGTGACGGGATGATGACACATGAAATCTTGGATTCATTTATTGCTCTCTCTTCCAATTGGGTTGATGGTTCTGGTGCCGGAAATGGAAAATTGGGCCAGCTTGTAGGATCTTCAATCAACCAAGATGGACCATGCCACCAAATTGTGTGAGTTTGCAAAGTTTTTGCTGACATTCCTCGAGTTGCACAATCTGCTGGATTACAAGTTCCTGGAACATGTCGCCATTGGGCGGTTGGAATTGTTTCTTGAATGTAACAGACTCGATTATGTACAAAGTCTTTCCATCGTGAAGGGTGGTTATTTAGCCAAATATTGACGATAGAAGAATCGGTCCAAAGATAACAAGGGGCATCACGGAGGTTTAAGACTTGACGACAATGTGATGTTAATTTCGTTAACATCACTGCTGCTGCAAGTTCAAGACGTGGAATGGTCATTCGTTTAATGGGAGCGACTTTAGTTTTTGAGCATACGAGCGTGACTGTGACAGGATTCTGAGGATTGAGTGTCCGAACATACACTGCTGCGGCCATAGCGAGTTGTGACGCATCGCAAAAGCCATGTAACTCGATGATAGTATTCGAATAAGTTCCCATCCAACGAGGGAATGTTAGTTCATCCAGGTTATCCAACAACGAAAGAAGTTTTTTCCAGCTTTGTTGTTGTGAAAGAGGAAGTGGATCATCCCACCCAAGTTTGAGAGACCATAATTCTTGCATAAAAATTTTCATTTGTATGAAAATTGGAGACAGCAAGCCAAGAGAGTCGAAGAATTGAGCTATTTGTGATAACACTGTTCGTTTCGTGCACGACGTTGATTTTAGGGGTAGCAATTTAAATTGGAGTAAGTCCGAGGATGTATTCCACGATAACCCGAGGGCGTGGATGATGTTGTCATGGAATACAACTGATGCGTTATTCGTTTGATATTCGGAAGGAATCGAATTAAGAACGGACTTATTATTACTGTTCCATTTTCGAAGTGGAAAACCACCCGCCATGCAGAGATCGAGTACTTCGCGCGCCTTTTCTTGGGCATCGCTGATAGTATCACCGCCACCGAAAACATCATCAACGTATCGTCCTTTTGACAGAATATCCACCGCTAACGGAAATTTCTTTCCTTCGTCTTGTATCAATTGTTTGACGCAACGCAGAGCTAAACAGGGTGCGCATGCAAGTCCGTAAGTTACCGTAGTGAGTTCGTATTTTTCGATTTTTCCATCCTTTTTCCAGAGAATTCTTTGAAATTTCCAGTCGTCTGGATGAACTTCAATCTGCCTGTACATTTTCTCTATGTCCGAAGAAAAGATGTACTTGAACTGCCGAAACCAGATGATGACATCTAGTAAATCGGTTTGAAGTTTTGATCCAGTGTGAAGAATTTCGTTAATTGCTTTTCCGGTTTTTAATTTACACGATCCGTTGAATACGACTCTTAGTTTTGTTGTGCTGCTTGAGTCTCGAATAACTCCATGGTGCGGTAAATAAAAAGATTTATCAGGCTCTTGAGCTTTCTCGGGGACTTTCATCATATGATCGAGCTTTTCGTATTCTTCAAGAAAATCCGAGTAGGCTTTGAAAAAGGTTGGCGAAGAGACGAATTTCCGCTGCATGTGTTCTAGCATACGAATCGCTGGAACTTTGGAATCTCCCAGTTCTTTGGAGGAGTTTTTAAATGGAAGACGAACCACGTACTTTCCGCTCTTCGAGTCTCGAGAATAATTTGAGAGGAAATGGTCTTCGCATTGTTGATCGGAAATCGATAAATTTGCCTTATTTGTTACACAAATTTCCTCTTGGTGCCAGAATTTTTCGAGAAGATTGCAAAGGTCATGGTCAACAGAACAGTGTAATGTCTGGAGGTTTGAATTATTGGAAAATTCAGTCACTGGTCCCGAGATAATCCACCCGAGAGTGGTTAATTGAGCAGTTGGGGAATGAACCGGTCCTTTGACAATTGATCCTTCAAGCAATTGCCCATATGAATCTGCACCAATAAGAAGGTCGATTTTACCAGAGTTCGAAAATTGGGGGTCAGCTAAACGAAGCTTTCGAAGATGAGGCCATTCCACAATTGTCGAATTAACAGAAGGAATTGATGCAGTCAATTTGGGCAGGATGTGAGCGTTCAAAGCAATTATTTTTGAAGAATCGAAATGGGGAGTGATATTAAACTTGACGATTCCTCTTGTATGGCATGCTGTTTTTGCTCCAATCCCAAGTATCGGAAATGTTGTTGCTTCTCGGGAGAGACGTAAACGTTGAACCAACGTTTCGGTGATCAAGGTTATCTCGGACCCTTGATCCAACAGGGCCCTGATTTGTACGACATCTCCAAGTGGATTGCGAGCTTTGACCTGTGCTGTTGCTAACAACGTAACTGAGTGTTTGTCATTTGAAGCAGGAGAACCGTGATTAACGGATTTATTTCCTGGAATGTCGTTTGAGACGTGATCACTGTTTTCGACGCTGTTGGTTGAACTGGAAAAAGGGTGGAGAACGTTCTCTTGAACGTGTAGCGAAGAATGATGTTTCTTGCCACACTTATTGCATCTTCTCGTCGATTTACATTTGTTCACTTGGTGAAAGCCTAGACAATTGAAGCAACACCCTTTTTCAGTAATAATTTCCTTTCGTTGTTTTGGCGTTTTTTGTTGATAACGAGAGCAATACGCAACATAATGTTTTTCAGAGCATAGAGGACACGACATACTGCGGAAGGAATCTCCATTCGAATTTTCATCTTTTTCTGCGAAGTGGGATCTTGCTGGTGGACGAGAAATTGATGGTTGCCGAAAGGCTTGTGATTTCTCGACAGCTTGCAAAGAGAGCATCCTTGTTAGAAGAAAATCTCGTAATTGCTCCCATTTTGGCGGTTCCTTTGACGATCCCAAACAATTTTCCCAAGCTTTAATGGACTCTGAATCTAGTCTTTGGGTTATCATGAATACGAGAATATCGTCCCAAGCTCGAATCGGTCGATTTAATGCTTCCAAGGTTCGATAAACTTGCATTATTGATGTATAGAGGTACTCAATGTCAGAAGCTGACTCTTTGGTCAATTTTTTAATTGAGAAAAGAGATTGCAACGCAGAATTGACCAAAAGCCTTTTATTTTCATAGAATGAGACCAAAGCTTCCCACGATGTTTGAAAATTATCAGCAGTTAACGCGGTATTTCTGAGGAGATGTGCTGCAGATCCTTGAAGGCTCAACGTGAGATATTGAAGCTTCTCTACCGCTGAAATCGCTTGATTGGAAATCACAAGAGAGACAAACAGGTCTCGAAAAGAAAGCCAATCAGCGAGATTTCCGTTGAATTTCGGTAAATCGATTCGTGGAAGACGAGGTGCATGACAAATCGTTGATTGGGGCATTGATTGAGAGAATGATGAAGATGCCAATGGTCTTGAGTTGAACTCAAATTGCGACTCGAGTAGCTCGTTCATTTTTTCAAGATTCTCAAGATATCGATTGTAGGTTCTTGAATACATTTTTTCTCGAAAATAAGAACATTCTCTTACCTTTATTCTTTCTTCGATTCGAAGTTTGGAGATCGCTAAATTAATAGCTTCATTGTTGATGGTAAATTGGAGCCATTGCTCCTTTATGGCCTCAATCCTTGTAGAAATTCGGATTCGAGTGATTCGACCAATTTCAACTTGAGTGAGAATATTAAAAGCATTTTCAATGAGTTCAATGCATGAGAACTGTTGATCAATTCTGAATTCAATATGCTCGATTCGCATGTTGATTATCCAAGTAAATTTATCTGCGCATTATTTATATCCGGCTCGAAGGACCAAAATGTTAAAAAAGGGGGGGTTTTTAAAATAAGCGCAGAAATATCTACAGGATGTCGGATCACTGAAAGAAATTAGAAAGAATTAAGAATTAATATTTTGAACATTGGAAAAAGAAATTAAGTTAAAAATTGGACTATTTTTAGAAGAGATCACGATTAGACGTGATGATGAAAGTGGATTATGCCATTTTTGAAAGATAGAAAAAAAATCCCATATATTTAATGAATTGAGTAAAATCCAAGAATCTCATAGAGAGAAAGAAGTCGTTTATTCAAGACAGGTCGTACAAAATTGAAGAAATAAATCCATTTGTACGACGCGAATGCATCCGGTCTTGAACCCAAATATTTGTAAAATTATCCAGGAATTGTCCAAAAAGCGTGTAGACCAGTGATGCACGACAGGTCTCACTTAAGCGAGAAATTGACCAGAGAAGCTTAGTGAGACGAGAAGTTTCGTGGTCGTGCATCCTTTGAAAAAGAATAAGTCAGAAGAAAGAAATACCTGGATTACATCATGGTGAGAGAACGGGATTTTGCCGAGCTTGTAATTGTCCAGTGGTACATAGACAGCTTTCTTGTTGTTAATAAATCCAAGGTATTCTTCGTTGGATGAGATTCAGATCAAAAGAAAAACCGATGGAAGAATTTTCACGTCTTTCTTCAATCACAGTTAGAGAAGATCTGAATGTTGTTTTTTTTTTTTTTCCTCGTTGCTAGGCGAAAATCGACATCATAAAAAGAATATCTATGTTCGATTCGAAAAGGAGTGTGAAGCTATCGATGCAAGGATATTTCAATATAAATTAAAAAATATAAATTTCATTTTAACATTTATTTAACACATTTTAAACAAAAAGATTACGCTTTTCATTGGACTAGGAAAGCGGTATAAATTTAGAAATTTGCTGATATCGTTTTCTCAATTCTCTCCGTCATTCGCTAAGCCTCCCTTGTTGACCAGAGTGTTTATAAAATTTCAAGTTCCTTATAAAGGAACCTTAAGGGGAAACAGCACTGTGACGAGGCTAAAAATCGTCGATTTTCGGGAATTTTTTTTTTAAGTAGGGATGATTATTTAAGCCTCAGACAAAAAGCATTTGATTAAATATATATTCAACTATATTCATACAAATTTTAATTGAAAAATATTTAAAATTGACAAAGTTATTAACATAAACGTATAAAAAATAGCTCCTCCTGGTGGCAGCGATACAGCAATGACAAATCATTTGAAATAAAAAAACCAAATTTTTTTTTTAATCTACACAATAATCACTATCGTTAAGCTTAACTATTAAAAAAAAAATCACAAAATGGCGCTAATTTGAATTTTCTTTCTTTTTACGACCGTTTTTAAAGTACTCACGCATTTATTACAAAGAGTGCCTATTAAAATCGAGCCAAAATCTACGTCAGATGTACGTCCAGACCCAGATCTCAGAAACCTGCGCACGGAATTCAATCGCCTTTGTAGAGGTGTTGCATATAGTTGTAATCTCTATGCCCAAGAAGTTTAAATTGAAACGGATTCTGTAAAACAATGATTTTCGAAACAAATAGCAGTTTTCAAGCAGAAAAAGACGATTTATGACCATATGTAGTTGAAACTTGGAAGTTTACAAATGTATTTTTTTCCAACTTACAGAATTTCCGTATATGATTGTAAACAAATGTCCTATAAAGTTTCAATCCAATTGGACACAGCTAAGTGAATAACTTTTGTACAAAAACAATATTTTTAACAATAAATGACTATTTTTCTCACTGATATAATTTCTATGTGACTGTAAACAAACGCATATCACATTCACGTAAAGCACAGACCAGAGTGCGTACCCCACGTTGCCACGTATGTCGCGTACGCAGCTACGCCACGTACAGAGTAAAAGAGGAAGTAACAAATCATACAGAATGCGCAGCAGCCGGCCTGAGTGTGCCAAATTCAAAACCCATAATTCTCTCATAAAAAGTGCATGAGTTCCCGACTCTCGTGCGCTTGCTCTTCGTTGGCAATTTGAAGATCACCCGCGTGTTACAAACGAGAACGAGTACGCTTCGCGTACTCGATGGGGGGATCCGCCCCCCAAACGCCCCTTAACGTTTTTTTGGGGGCTTTGCGCTCCATATTCTTGACCATTATCTTCATTTATTCGGTATGTAAATACTATACTGTTTTTATGTTATTGAACATTGTTTTTGATAGTATTGAGTCACATTTTTTATTCTCAATGGGTTTAGTCAATGAGTCATAAAGTTAAAGACCGAATTTTAAGAATTATATTAGTAGGCACTCACAACTTTAGAATATAAGACTCATACATTTTGTTTTTGTGATATATTTTGAATGTTGGTTAACATGTCCCTTAGGGAGGTTTTAATAGGCACTCACACCGTTATTTAAACTCTTTGATTCATTGTGAACATCGAGTAGTCGTATAAATTCTATTAATCATAATTAAAAAGACAGATTTGAATATAATCAATATGATCTAAAAGTATCTAAACAATCATATCATTTAAATGTTTTGATTGGGAAGTTATTTGAATCCCATTTTCAGTAAAATCTTAAAAATTTTGTTTGCTTACGTAGAATTTTATATATTTTTTTCAATCGAAGAGGTCCCATAGAAAGAGAATCCAATTTTTTAGCTTAAAACAGCCAAAAAGACATTAACATTTTTTTCCATATTTTTGTCGACAATTGTGATAGCGAGAATTGAGTAGATTTGATCATGTGTGTGGCGCGGCGCGTGGCAGTGAGATAGCATAGGCTGCATTCGTCTTGAACGTTTTGAGCGCTGTGAGCGTCATATCCAGTAGCATTTTATATGCCAATGTATGGGTGAATCACGGTCGTACATACAGGTCTGGAAACTCCCGTGGTGGGGGTACGTTGCTTATTAATGCCAGATGTGTAGTTTATAAATTTGTCACTGTGATCGCTGTGATCTAAATTCTCTCTGGGGCACGCGCGGATGACGATGGGTGGGGGAAGTGAAATAGAGACAGCACTATAGCCTAGCTTTTCAATCACTTGTTTTTAATATTATTGTAGACTATTATAACCCGCACTAAAACGCAAATGCTTATTTTCACAAACCTCCGATTCCAAGCGGGTCTGTAAAACATGAGAGATTTCCAGTTAATTCAACAACATGTCGAATATCGAGCGTAAAACATTATCATTTGGCACCCGGAAAACCGACACCTTCGCATTATCGGCTTTGCGGCCGGTATTGCAATAAGGAACAGCGCACCGTCTTGACATTTTTGCCAAATTTAAAAGAATCTTTTCTTTTTATTAAATATAATTTGAATCACAACTGCAGCAAAACCAGCAAAACACAACGTATGAGAGCATAATATCTGACACGGGGATTTTGAGGTTAAGCTTGAGAATACCCAGAAAGCGCATAGATCGCAGAGACGAGTAGTGACGAAATTACGAACTATTCTCGTGCTTCGATAAGGAAGGTGCCCCCACCCTCGAAATTCGGCCGAGTTTCCAGACCTGTATGTACGACCGTGGGGTGAATTCTGACATGGGCGCACTGCGCTTAAGCGCTGCATAATCTGGCGTACCTATTGATCAAATTGAATTTCGCGCGCCACAATGCCACGCCCGAAATTCATTTTGACCAATGGGTGCGCCAGAATATGCAGCGCTCAAGCGCAGTCCGCCCGTTTCAGAATTCCCCCTATACGTGCTGTAAGCGTGTAAATAAAGCCGGAGACACAATGACAAAACTAAGAAATAAGGAATAAAATCAGCCATCCGATTGGCGTAGTTTCTCTAAAGTGCGCGGCGATTGGCTCATTCTTATTCCTTATTTCTTATTCTTGTCATTGTGTCTCGGGCTTAAGCATTCAAGATAATGCAGCCAACATTTGCTTTCGTTTATTGATGATTTTCATCTGTCATCGTAATCACGGCCGTTTTATTGTTTACTTAAATTATAATGTTGAAAAATATGACATTAGATTTTTTAAAGTGACAATTTGTGCAATTCGATCGAGTGTAGTGTGGTGTATTGTGTGGGGATGTTTTTTTTTCATTAAGAAAATTGTGTATTTCAGGAACATAAGGTTATGTTTCATATAATTTTTTTCTTTGCATAAAAGTAATAATAATATTTGAAAAAAAAAATTAAATACATAGAAGTGTACTAATTATCAGTCATTATATTTTAAAGAAAAATAACATTTCATCGAATAGTAAGAAATGTCTAAGATTTTTGTCCAATCAATGTTTTTTTCGCCAAACTTTTTAACGTTTGGCGAAAACGTTAAAAAGTTACAAATGAATAAAACAAAAAAATTAAAAATTCGATGTTAAAATTGTTTGAATTATTTCAAACTCTTGAAATAGTTGAAATGTATTAAAATGAAAGTACACGGGGAAAATTAAAAAAATTCGTTCACGCATCTTCGTGCAATGAGTGAAAAACTGAAAAAAAAAGTTGTTTTCATTAAAACAAAACGGTTCGAAGAACTGTCAAGTCTCAAACTCTACAGGACACTTCTTTATGATCCTATAAAGAAAGTCTATAAGTTACAAAAACATTGGTTCACAGGTTGCGGAGATCTGACTCTGGACGGACACAAAAATGGCTTTTTGGTTCAAAAATGACAGTTTTTTTGGAAAATTTTATATTTAACATTCTCTGAATGGATTGAGTAAAAAAAGGTTTCGAGATTATAGTAAAACAAAACTGTGCTATGAATTTGAACCGGATCCGTTCATGGGTTGCTGAGTTATGAGTGCAGACGGACGGCCCAGGTGACGGAAAATCCAAAATTTTTTGTTTTTGTATAATATGCCAACATATGTTGGTATAAAGTTTGTATGGTTATTTTGTATAACAGATAAGTTTTTGGAAGGCAATACTAATAGTCATTCCTTACATATAGAGTGAGTGCCTAAAAAATGAAAAACGAGCTTTGATATATAACCGAAAGCTTTTTTTATTTATTATAAAAAAACTAATAATCATTAAATATTGAAAATGTTATGATAAATATACCCGTCTCAAATGTCACTAATGTTCTTTTTTACTGCCTAATATTTTAACAATTCTGCGAAAAGAATTTATCAGACTACTCGATGTTCACTATGAATCGAAGAGTTTAAATTACACTCAGTCAAAAAATTAAAGGAACAGCAACATTTTCGAGATTTTTCAGCGATTTTCCAAAGGCACTTTGTTGATTTTGGTCGTAAAACTTTTTTAAAAAAAGCATTTTGAAGCTTGAATCTTTTAGTTTTGGAATCTTGAGTCAAAAATTTTTTGTGGGCATCACCCTCGTCGCAGTCGAAAGAAATATCACGCTAAAAATTGTCTCGAAATTTTTGCTTTTTTCAAAACAGTCGATGGGCTCCAAAAAATTTTTCCGAGCTTAACCAATCCATGGATCGTTGAATTGGATTCTTTGGCTTCAATTTTCCTTTTTAGTTTTGATCTACGACCATCTTTCGCTGAGATATCGGTGATTGAACAAAAATTCGTCTTTTTTTTCTAATCTCCGATAGGTCTGGAACTGGTGATCATACAGCGAGTGAACGGTAGGTTTCAGAAACTTAAATCTACCCTCTATAAGTGCCTATTACTGTAATAAACGAAAAAAAATGGCCATGCCAATTTACAAAACAATCGGTCGAGCCGTTTTTTGTGACCAAGTCATCAAACTTTTAGAAAAATTGAAGGAACACGTTTATTGATTCTTAAAGACCTATTAATTAATGGTGTTAAAAATGAGAAAAAAAAGTTTTTCTTTTTTTCTCTCTCAAATTTGCATTTAATGAGTGTGAAAACTAAAAAAAAATCCACATTTCGAAAAAAAAAATTCTAAAAATTAGAAAAAATAATTTTTTAAATTAAAAAAAAAATTCCAAAATTTTGAAAAAAATTGTTTTTTTTCGAAATTTGGATTTTTTTTAGCTTTCACGCTCAATAAATGTAAATTTATTAAGAGAAAAAAAACTATTTTTTTTAATTTTTAACACCATTAATTGGTCTTTAAGGATCAATCAACGTGTTCCTTCAATTTTTTAAAAAGTTTGATGACTCGGTCACAAAAAACGGCTGGACCGATTGTTCTGAAAATTGGCATGGTTTTTAGGTATATGTATTGAGCTACGAAGGAACATTAAAACATGGGTATTTTTCACAATATCTACAAAGTTGTGGTAGATTTTCTAAAACAAGAAAAAAAGCTATTTTTTCGACTTTTTCATGTCAAAATTAAGCATGGAAACAAATTTTTTTCGCTTATGTAGATTTAAGTTTCCGAAACCCACCGTCTACTCGCTGTACAATCATCAGTTCCAGAGATATCGGAGATTTGTAAAAAAGACGGATTTTTGTTCAATTGCCGATATCTCAGCGAAAAATGGTCGTAGAACAAAAATTAAAAAATAGCAAATTGAAGCAAAAGAATTCAGCTCAACGATCCACAGATTGGGTAAGCTCAGAAAAATTTTTTGAAGCCCATCGATGGTTTTGAAAGAAGCAAAAATTTCGAGAAAATTTTTACCATGATATTTCTTTCGACTGCGTCGAGGGTACCCACAAAATTTTTTTGACTCATGATTCAAAAACTAGAAGATGCAAGCTTCAAAATGCTCTTTTATAAAAATTTTTACGACCAAAGTTAACAAAGTTACAGCCTTTGGAAAATCGCTGAAAAATCTCGAAAATTTTGCCGTTCCTTTAATTTTTTGACTGAGTGTAAACGTCCCTAAGGGATATGTTAACCAACATTCAAAATATATCGCAAAAACAAAATGTATGATCCTAATATTCTAAAGTTTTGAGTGCCTTGAAATTCGATCACCAACTTCATGAACAACTGCCCCCATTAAGAATCAAACATGTGACTTAATATCATCAAAAGCATTGTACAGTAACATGAAAACAATATAGTATTTCCATACGGAATAAATCGAGACAATGATCAAAAATACGGAGCGTGAAGCGCGTCGACAACGGCGTGCGAAGCGCGGGGTATTTGGGGGTCGAAGCCCCCCAACGAGTATGCGAAGCGTACTTATTTGATTTTCAAAAGGTCTCAAAAAATAGTCATTTTCAAAATTTTGAAAATTGGCTACGCACAACCTAAGCCATTGCGATTACAAAAATAAAAAAATAAAAATTTCAAATTGGTTCGTTGGTCTTCATGTTAAAAAAAGTCGTTTTAAGAAATGAGCGTAAAAATTTTGATTGTATATTCTTTGACTCTGAATGTAGTTATATCGCGTACCTAATACCAAAAGGGCCTATAAAAGTTATAGGCCCTTTTGGCTTTGCAAAACCAAAAGGGCCTATAATTTTTTTTTTTTGCGCCAATCGTTTTGCCAACATTTTCTAAGCCTAAAGACAAAAAAAATTTTTCCAAAGCCAAAAGGGCCTATGTCTCAAATTTTGGCTTTAGGACATTGAAAATTTAGTGATCTAAAGCCAAAAGGGCCTATAATTTTTTTTTTTACTTTCCGCTAAGAAAATTGAAAATTGTTTTTTTGGATAAAAAATCTTTCTTTTTTGAAATTTTTTATTTTTTTTTTTGAAATTTTTTTTTTTTTTATTTGGAAAAAAAAAGTTTAAATCATTTGTTATTATTTATTTGTTTCAACAATTTGTTATTGTTTATTTGTTTCAACAATTTGTTATTTTTTATTTGTTTAGAGAATTTGTTATTGTTTATTTGTTCAAACAATTTGTTCTTATTTTTTTAAACAATTTGTTATAGTTTATTTGTTTAAATAATTTGTTATTGTTTATTTTTGAACAATTTGTTATTGATTCGGATCCACGATTGTAACAATTCATGATATAATATCGTGAATTTATCATGAATTATCATGAATACCTGTATCAAAATAGATTAAAAAAAAAAAATTTCTATCGTCAGTGCTACTGATAATTCTTGGTTTAAATATTTCTGTTCCAATCTGTCGACTCTCAGTGTATCATGCAAGGTAAAAATATGCTTTAATACAAAAAGTACTTGAAATTGGTACTTGATTTTTTAAGTACTTGTACTTTAAATACTTTAAATCTCAAGTACTTAAAGTAATAAGTACCTAGTACTTTAAGTACTTCAAGTATAAAGTACAAAATACATTAAGTACTTAAAGTATTAAGTACCGGCAGTACTTAAAGTACTAGGTACTTATTACTTTAAGTACTTGAGATTTAAAGTACTTAAAGTAGAAGTACTTTAAGTTTCGTTTTAATCAATAACAAATTGTTCAAACAAATAAACAATAACAAATTATTTAAACAAATAAACTATAACAAATTCTTTAAACAAATAAAAAATAACAAATTGTTGAAACAAATAAAAAATAACAAAATGTTGAAACAAATAAACAATAACAAATTATTTAAACTTTTTTTTTTCAAAAAAAAAAAATTTTTTTTCCAAAAAAAAAAATGCTCTGGTATGCAATTTGTATTCAAAACTTTGAAAAATTTTGATTTTTTTTATAGGCCCTTTTGGTTTTAGTACATCAAAATTTTTTTTTCCAGATCTTTACGTTTTAAGCAATTTTAAGAAGAATGGCAAAAAAAAATTTATCTAGGCCCTTTTGGCATGGACCCCTATCTTCTTGCTGTAATAGGCCCTTTTGGCATTAGGCACGCGATATCTTAAATATTTATACTTGCATTAAAGTTGTTCCAAAGGACTACCTGCTCTTCTTTTGGGTAAATCTCAGTGGATTTTTGAGTTGAAAATTTGTTTACATACACCCCCGCTCAAAAGTTTGGATACATCTGTCAATATTTCTTGCCGCATTGAAAGTTGCATAACTCCTTCAAAAAAAAAAGATAATCGAATTTTTTGAGAGGCGTTTTGACGGGAAGGAATTCAGCTTTGTATTCCCAATTTTTAATTCTTTAATGATTTTTTGTCGACCTGGTATGGATTTTTGCAAGTGACCGTTTATGGAATTTTTTCGACCATCGCAAATCGGGTGCATAACTTAAGGACTTTTTTTTGTTTTTTATATCTACGGTACATGTGAAAGGGTTAGAAGCCGCTCCATTTTCATTTTCTAAAGATTTCCGTACGATTTTTTCTTGCAACGTTATTTTACTTTTGGCTAAATAAGACAAATTTTGAAAGATGCAACGTCACTCAAAGACTATAGAGTTTAAGAGAAAATGTCAGATATGAAAAAAGTAGAGTAGGTATACACGAAATCGCCTGGAATTATTTCAGAATTTTCCCATGAATTTTTTTTTTTTTTTTTTACTATTTTTGCTCCAGCGAACAATTTTATCTGTTTGAAAGGCCATAGCCGGCTAAGTAGGGGTGAGCGGCCCCCACGCGCATTCGTTCCAAAGGGTGTAGCCGGATAAGAATGGTGAATCGGCCCCCAGCGAATTAACAATTATAGAACATTGGTGATATTATAATCTCGTAGTATAGGCTACGTAACAAATACGTATAATGTGTTACATAAATGTAACAAGACATTTCTTGTAACCAATCCATAACCATTACAGAACATTGCTGTAACAATTATAGAACACTGGTGATATAATAATCCCGTAGTATGGGCTACGTAGCAAATACGTATAATGTGTTACATAAATGTTACAAGACATTTCTTGTAACAAATTCGTAACAGTTACGGAACATTGGTGATATTATAATCTTCGCAGTATAAGCTACGTAGCAAATACGTTTTATGTGTTACATAAATGATACAAGAAATTTCTTGTAACATATCCGTAATACATGCATATACACATATACTACCAGAAATGTCTTGAATCATTTTGAGGTTATGTCGATTAAGAAACGCAAACGATATATGAGTGTAATTATGTGAGCGTAATTACATGGGTCTTTGTCGTGACAGAAAAACTCCCCAGTAAAAACTGTCTTCGAGCGACGAGCTTCATGAACTCGACTCTAAACCTGCTGGAATAAATTTCTACTATAATTTCCGATGCTATTTTGGCATGATACCCCCTTCCCCATCGCATCCTCGCCGTCGGTGTGGGCTGGCCCCTTAATATTGATCATTCGTCAATAATTTATCAACTTTAAATCTGCTATAAAGAATTTGTTTAATATGTAAAAATGAATTTTAATGACTCATGTACCCCAAATGTAATATAAATATCACGGGCTCTAAAGAAGATGGTAGCGTAGTAGGTAGCGTGTCAGCGTTAGATCGTTAGAAAGGTTCAGTATTCAGGTTAGGTCTCAATCCCCCACAATCGGCGAATGCACGTTCTCGGATCCGCGCAAGGTTGAGGAGCATATATCAGAAAAAAGATAGAACCAATAAGGTAAATTTGAAAAGATATAATTTATTTTAAAAAAAATTCCTTTCATTTTTGGATATAACCATGAAACTCGGGAGTCGGGAGTTCAAACCCCGGTGGCGACAAATTTTTTTTTTTTTTTAATTCTCTAATATTATATAATGTTTAAAAGTATTAAAAGATTAATAAAAAGAGCTTAATTTTATCGGAATTATAAGGAAATGTATATTGCAAATGAAATTAAAATTGAATTTTTCGTTACGTAACATTTACATATGAGCTTTCCCCCGCGCCTTTCCGCTCTCGTGAGATCGAGAGAGATAGCGCTAAAATTTTTAACATTTACTTCTTGAAAACGACTTAATGGAATGAAAAAAGAATAGTGAGGCCACCTGTACCAATTAATTACGAAGGTCACCCCACTCTTCTGTTTTTATTCTATCAAGTTATTTTCGAGAAAAATGTGTTTAAAAAATTTCGTGGTTATGGTGACCCTTATGGCTATGAGATGAGTTTGTTACGTCAATGTGCTGAGTGTATTACATCTATATGAGCTGAGTATGTTACATCTTTGTGCTGAGTTTGTTACATAACAGTTACATTAATGTATTGAGTATTTTCCATAAATATTATTCGTAAATTTTCCGTAACGATAACGTTCCAATGGGACGACAAATTTCTGAACAAGCACTGCTTCATTCACGGTGCTTGTGACATAAATGTTACATCCAATATAACGTCCGTTACAGAACATTTCCGTAACTATTCTGAAACTGTGTTTACTGGGATATGAGGCAATCCACGCCATTTCGCTCGGCCGTGACCCTGACCATTTTTTATTTTTTTTTCATTTTTTCAAATAAAATAGTATACTATGCAAGGAGTATTTTGACCAATTTTTGAATTTTTATCACAGGTATTTCAGAAGTTACTATTTTTCAAAACATCTGGATTTCAGAAATTTCGGACCATTCTAACGCCGATATCTTTTCAATTAATCGATATATCGAAAAATGTTTGGAGATCAGTTTTTTTTTTATTATTTCACACTTTTATAAAAAAAAAAGCGAATAAATTTTTTAATCATCGTTGTCAACAATTTTTCAGCGTGTAAAGTGAAAATTATTTTTTTTAAAGATGATAGCCATTTTTTATTTTTTTCAAAAAATTCTCTAAAATAATATGATGAATTATATGAATTTTAACGCTCGTCCCATCGTGGGCCCGTTTCTCCTTCTATTTAAAAAAAAATTAAATTCAATTTTTTTTCTCGAAAATTTTGAGTGTTTCGTGTGAATTACTTAATAATTTTTATTATTAATAATACTCGTAAGTAATAATTATTGTACTTATTTAGAATTAGTAATGATAGTGATAATTTTACAATTAGTAGCCCGATCTAATATGTTGAAGAATTATTTGTCCATTACTTTTCTATAGAAGAAATGTATGCATTATAGGAGAATATATGAATGAAACACTTACATATTTTTTATCTTGAGAGAGTTATAGATATTTATTTTCTCACTCATTTAAAAAGTTTACACAATCGAGACTGATCAGATATCAAAATGTATAGCACAAAAACTAAGCGACCGGTATAAACGGGTGAACACCATAACGGGTACCCAAAAATTGCTCTGTATCGTGTCCTATAATGATAGTGCCTTAAGAGTAAAAGATTTTTCAAAATCTGATCAGTCTCGATTGTGTAAACTTTTTGAACGAGAGAGAGAATAAATATCTATAACTCTCTCAAGATAAAAAAATATGCAAGTGTTTCATTCAAATATTCTCCTATAATGCATATGCGTTTCTTCTATAGAAAAGTAATGGAAAAATCATTCTTCAACATATTATATTGGGCTACTAATTGTAAAATTATCACTAAAATTACTAATTTTAAATAAGTACAATCATTATTCCTTACGTATATTATTAGTAATAAAAATTATGATAGTAATTGATACGAAACACTCAAAATTTTCGTGAAAAAAAATTAAATTCTTTTTTTAATAGAAGGAAAAATGGGCCCACGATGGGACTAGCGTTAAAATTCATATAATTCATCATATTATTTTGGAGAATTTTTTGAAAAAAAAAAGGCAATCACCTTTCCAAAAAATAATTTTCATTTTACACGCTAAAAAAATGTTGTCAACGATGATTTGAATTTTTTCCCCCCTTTTTTTATGAAAGTGTGGACTAATATGAAAAAAATCGATCTCTAAACATTTTTCGATATATCGATTAATTTAAGAGATATAGGCGTTAGAACGTTTCCGAAATTTCTGAAATCCAGATTTTTCGAAAAATTGTAACTTCTGAAATACATGCGATAAAAATCTAAAAATTGGTCAAAATACTCCCTGCATACTATTTTATAAGAAAAAATGGAAAAAATTAGAAATGGTCAGGGTCAGGGCCGAGCGAAATGGCGTGGATTGCCTCATATACATCATACATGCATATACATACGAATATTCTACAGAAATTTCGTTGTTTCTGGCAAATAAAAATTCCTGTTTTTCAAGAGAACGACTATTCTCGAACACGTGGTCTTATAAATAGGCGTGTCGTGCCCCATCAATTAATCATTTTTACCACAATCGTTATCTTTAATTAATTATCCACTTCACGCACATTAATTACACTTAAACGAATAGTAACGCTTAATAAATGGTACGTAATTAAAGAAAAAAATGTGAAAGTTGAGGTTATGTCGCCTTGTGTCAAATTTCCGCAGCTCGGCAGCTGCGTTTGGAGTGGGGAGACAGCGCGATAGGGGTCGATAAGTTATGGGAGCGTTGTGCCATGGTAACGCGTTAAGTTATAGGAGCCGTTAAGTTATGGGGGTTAAGTTGTGGGAGCGTCCACTGTACTAGAGACCAAAATACACATTATTTTCAGACATTTTTTTCTGCATAATAAAAATCTACCAATGGAGGGAAGGAAAATCTTCATTTAGTCTATTTATGCATTTGCCGACATCATGCCATTTAATACTCTTTTCTGCTGGGGAAATTCAATACTTTTGGGACACTGCGTACAAAAGCGTCGAAAAATATGGACCGTTATGAGAAATGCTATATTTTCATTACCTATATGATTTATTCAATCCAGATGAATGTCACATATGATTCAAATAAAAAGTAAAAATGAGCGACTAAATTACTTTGTCCGAATTATTTGAATCAGTTCACATTGCTGTTATCGAGCCTTGTACATTTTTATTGGCAAGTCTTGATCATTCGAGCTCTGGACCTAAAATATTTTTACGAATTTTTCGGACTGTCGATGGATGCAGTCCACAAATTTATAGGAACCGAAAAAAGGGGCTATCTCTAGTTTATGCACTCAGTCAAAAAATTAAAGGAACAGCAAAATTTGCGAGAGTTTTCAGCGATTTTCCAAAAGCTGTAACTTGGTGAATCTTGGTCGAAAGAGAACAAAAAAAAGCATTTTGAAGCTTGAATCTTCTAGTGTCAGAATTTTGAGTTGAAATTTTTTTTGGGCATCACCCTCGACGCAGTCCAAAGAAATATCATGGCAAAAATTTTCTCGAAATTTTTGCTTTTTTCAAAACAGTCGTTGGGCTCCAGCTTTTTTTTTTAGCTTAACCAATCTATGGATCGTGCAGCTGGATTTTTTGGCTTCAATTCTTTTTTTTCATTTTTATTCTACGACCATTTTTCGCTGAGATATCGGCGATTGAACAAAAATTTGTCGTTTTTTTACATCTTCGATATATCTGGAACTAATAATCGTACAGCAAGTAAATGGTGGGTTTCGGAAACTTCAATCTACCCTCTACGAGTGCTTGTTATTGTCATAAGCGAAAAAAAATTGTTTCCATGCTTAATTTTGACTTGAAAAAGTCAAAAAAATAGCTTTTTTCTTGTTTTAGAAAATCTACCACAACTTTGCAGATATTGCCAAAAATACCAATGTTTTAAGGTTCTTTTTTAGCTCAATACATACCTAAAAACCATGCCAATTTTCAGAACAATCAATCCAGCCGTTTTTTGTGACCGAGTCATCAAACTTTTAGAAAAATTGAAGGAACACGTTTATTGATCCTTAATGACCAATGAATTAATGGTGTTGGAAATGAATTAAAAAGTTTTTTTTCTCTCAAATTTGCATTTAATGAGCGTGAAAACTAAAAAAAATCCACATTTCGAAAAAAAAAACATTTTTCCAAAAAAAAATCCAAATTCCGAAAAAAAAAAATTTTTTTAAATTTGGATTTTTTTAGCTTTCACGCTCATAAAATGCAAATTTAAGAAGAAAAAAAAGAAAACTTCTTTCAAAATTTTTTAACACCATTAATTGGTCATTAAGGATCAGTAAACGTGTTCCTTCAATTTTTCTAAAAGTTTGATGACTCGGTCACAAAAAACGGTTCGACCGATTGTTTCGAAAATTGGCATGATTTTTAGGTATGTATTGAGCTAAAAAAGGACCTTGAAACATTGGTATTTTTCGCAATATCTGCAAAGTTGTGGTTGATTTTCTAAAACAAGAAAAGAAGCTAATTTTTTGGACTTTTTCAAGTGAAAATTAAGCATGGAAACAATTTTTTTTCGTTTATGACAATAACAGGCACTCATAGAGGGTAGATTCAAGTTTCCGAAACCCACCGTTTACTCGCTGTACGATCCGGATAGTTCCGGAGATATCGAAGATATATAAAAAAAGACGAATTTTTGTTCAATGGCCGATATCTCAGCAAAAAATGGTCGTCGAACAAAAATAAAAAAAAGCAAATTGAAGCCAAAGAATTCAGCTAAACGATTCATACATTGGTTAAGCTTGGACATTTTTTTTGACGCCCATCGATTGTTTTGAAAAAAGCTAAAATTTCGAGAAAATTTGCATCATGATATTTCTTTCGACTGTTTCAAGGGTGATGCCCACAAAATTTGTTTGACTTAAGATTCCAAAACTGGAAGATTCAAGCTTCAAAATGCTTTTTTTGAAAATTTTTTACGATCAAAATTAACAAAGTTACAGCCTTTAGAAAATCGCTAAAAAATCTCGAACATTTTGCTGTTCCTTTAATTTTTTGACTGAGTGTATATGAGCATACATCTGAAATATAGATTAAATATATGTTGCATGTATTCCAAATATAGTTGTAATATGGGCTGCATACATCCCGAATATGGATTGAATGTGCGATACCCGTGTCGAAATGTCCAAAAAATTGGAAATTCTCTAGGAAAATCAAATATACAAGTACGAGTGCATGAGAAGCTAACACGAACTCCTGATATGGCTTCATTTGCGACGGACCCCTGATAAGAGAAGGCTAAATACCATTTTTATTCAATCCCTACATTATCGACGTATCATCGTTGTCCAGTCTTTCTCCGACAACCGTGGATGAAAATTAATTACATTTTGACAATTAAGAGGGAGATAAATTAATTAACAATTAATTGTCAATTGAGGGATTAAATGCGTTACAGCTAATGCCAACGAACTCAATCGAGCCCCCTAAATATTATAAATTACTCGTCAGAATCCATGGTGCTGCCGTCACTCGCACGTCTGTGAACTACATTTCGCCATTTCGTTTTTCAATAAAACTACAATTTATCGATATTTATCTCTTGATGCGCCATCCAAACTTACGGCGTGTTATTTTGATAAAATAATGTCGAAAACGTCTCGATATTTGTGTCGTGGCGTTCTTCATGGAGCCTCACTCTTGGTTCTACCCAAAATGCAGTAAAAGTTTAATAATTTAAGTTTTTCAATTACAGTTTCTTGGTGGTAAGTGAATCTGTAAATTTTTTTTTGTTTTTCGAAAAAAATTTAGTGAGGCTCCATTCCTGCCATTGTTTTGATGATGTTGTTAACATTTTATTCAATTCCATCCATTTGTATAAGAGCAAGTTTGGATGGCAATTTCGAGGTGTTAGTGTCGGTATTTAGCCTCCTCTTTAGTGATGCCGCGAGAGACGAGAATAACGAGACGAGACGAGAAAATTGAGTCGAGAGACGAGACGAGACGAGACGAGAGAACGATATTTGTCTCATCGTTCGACTCGAGACAAGACGAGAGAGTCTAGGCGAGAATATCGAGAATCTCGATTTATCGACAGAATAAGCCGCACAATTTTTTTGCAAACTGAATAATTTACTCAATAATTATAGTTCGCTGAATAAATAGAGACAAATTTTAACTTTAATCTTAATTTTAATTAAAACTTTAACTTTAAGTAAAATTTAAAACCAAGGAGAATTTACACCCCCGCTCAAAAGTTTGGATGCACCTGTCGATATTTTTTGCCGCACTAAAAGTTGCATAACTCCGCCAAAAAAAAAGATAATCAAATTTAAAAAAAGCGTTTTGAAGGGAAGGAAATCAGCTTCACTTCCCTTTTTTAAAAGATTTTTTACGATTTTTTTTCGACCCGGTATGAATTTTTGAACGTGACCGTTTTTTGGATTTTTTTCGACCATCGCGAAATGGGCGCACAGCTTAAGGGCATTTTTTTCGGCTTTTTCATCTGCGGGACATTTAAAAGAGTAGGCAAACACTTCATTTTTGTCCTAAAAATATTTTCGTACGATTTTTTCTTTCAAAGTTATTTCACTTTTGGCTAAAAAAGACAAATTTTGAAAGATGCAACGTAACTCGAAAACTATAGAGTTTGAAAGAAAATGTCAAGTACAAAAAAAGTAGCGTAGATATACGCGGAAACGTCTGGGATTATTTCAGAATTCTCCTATAAAAATTTTTTTTCTACTATTTTTGCTCGAAACTCGAAATCGTGTCTGATTGAAATTTCCGTACTTGGTGATACAATAAAAATCTGAAAAAATTCAGCAATATTTGGTATTCTATGGACAACAATTATTAATAATAATACTGCCCAAAAGTTATTGATAAATTGTTTAAACAATTTCTTAATGACTTTTGGCCAATATTATTATATTGATGAACAATAATCAATAATTAATATTGATCATTATCGTTCATAGCATGCCGAATGTTGCTGAATTTTTTCAGATTGTTTTCATCATGTTATTATAGGTCTTCGAGCTTTTTCTAAAACACATGTTGAAAAAATGTTGAAAAAAATCTGAAAAAATTCAGCAACTTTTGACATGCTATGAACGATAATGATCAATATTAATTATTGATTATTGTTGATCGAAAATATTTTAAGGACGAAAATGAAGTGTTTGCGTATCCTTTTAAATGTCCCGCAGATGAAAAAGCCGAAAAAAATGCCTTTAAGCTGTGCGCCCATTTCGCGATGGTCGAAAAAAAGCCAAAAAACGGTCACGTTCAAAAATTCATACCGGGTCGAAAAAAAATCGTAAAAAATCTTTAAAAAAGGAGAAATGAAGCTGATTTCCTCCTCTTCAAAACGCTTTTTTTGAAATTTGATTATCTTTTTTTTTGGCGGAGTTATGCAACTTTTAGTTCGGCAAAAAATATCGACAGGTGTATCCAAACTTTTGAGCGGGGGTGTATGTAGGGGAGAGCGGGGCAAAACGGGCCACTTGCAGAAAGTTAAGGGCATGGGGCAAAACGGGCCACCTTGACTCGACTGGCCGGAATGAAAAAAAAAAGAAAGAAAGAAAAAAATTTTCATTGTCATTACGACGCAGTCCAGAAATTCTAAAAATATTCAAAATTCGGAAATAACAAACCAACAGAGCAATCTTGGAAGCTTTTCACTAAGTCAGAAAATTCGAACTTGAGCTCTGTCGACTCTGATGAAGAATCATTGGTGCCAAAACGTATACGCTTGGAGACTTCAGCACCTTTTTAAGTGTTAATCAACTTATATTGAAAGGCGCGTCTCCCGTAAGCAATTTCCGATGACAATCTCGGTGGCCCGTTCTGCCCCACATCACTCGCCCTTGTGCGGTGGCCCATTTTGCCCCGGGGGCCCGTTTTGCCCCGCTCTCCCCTATTAGAAGAAGGTAATACAAAATTTATTTAATTTTTAGAATTTTGATAAGGACAAAATTTCAAAATAAGACAAATTTATGTATTAAAAGAAGTTGATACAAAATTTACTTAATTTTTATAATTTTAATAAGGAAAAAATTTCAAAATAAGATAAATTTATGTATTAAAAGAAGCTAATTCAAAATTTACTTAATTTTTAGAATTTTGATAAGGAAAAAATTTTAAAATAAAACAAATTTATGTATTAGGAGAATTCAATACAAAATTTACTTAATTTTTAGAATTTTCATAAGGAAAAAAATTTTTAAATAAAATAAATTTACGTATAAGAATAAATTAATACAAAATTTATTTAACTTTTTAGAATTTTAGTAAGAAAAAAAATTTTAAAATAAGACAAATTTATGTATTAGAAGAAGTTAATACAAAATTTATTAATTTTTAGAATTTTGGTAAGGGAAAAATTTAAAAATAAGATAAATTTATGTATTAGGACAAATGAGAGAAAAATACTGTCTCGAGATTCGATAATGTTTCGAGATGAGAGAAAAATCCTGTCTCGAGATTCGAGAATATTTCGAGATGAGAGAAAAATCCTTTCTCGAGATTCGAGAATATTTCGAGACGAGAGAAAAATCCTTTCTCGACTTTCGAGTCGAGACGATACGATATTTGTTTTATATTTTTCGAGACAAGACGAGAGAAAAGCCAATTCTCGTCTCGTCTTGTCTCGCGGCATCACTACTCCTCTTAATATTCCGTTCTCACGCCCGCTTTTATAAGCATACTCCTCGCATCCTCCGTATGGGGGATGCGAAACTAACGCGACGCTACCGACGGTACGAACATGTGGCGGGCGCTTGATCGCTTGTTCTCGCGGGATAAAAATGATAATGTAAATAATAATTAAAAGTGTGAATACAATAAACTTAAATAATTAAATAATTATTATGTTAGTTTGTACATGCATCAATGTTTTCACGTTTTTTTTCCTTTCCGTTTTAATTTTGCAGCAATAAAAAAAATGGTTTTGAGGGATATCAGGCGAGTAATGCCGCACTTCTTGTACGTGAATATACATATTAAAAGAGACATGTATAAGTTTCATACATTTTTTTTACCTTTTCGAAAAAAACATGAAAAAAATTTTCAAAATTTGGGCATCGGCTGAAAAACAGCTTTTAAGATTAAAAATTTCATTTTAAGAGCTTTTCAAGTACATGAACAAAAAACAATATTTTTTTCGGAAAACTGAGACTTTCTCACGCCAAAAACTTTTTTTTTGAAATTTTTTTATTGTGGTGGGAAGCCGGCAAAACAAAATGAATAAAACAAAAATCATAAAACGAACTGAAATACCCCATACAATAAGTGCGAAAGTTAGCAGGGAAAAAATCGGAAAAAATTTGGGATTCTGTTTTCCGATGAAGACTTTCAGCTAAAAAAATTGAGAAAAGATCTGAGGGGGTATAAGGCCGGTTCCGACGTCCTTCATTAATGGAATCGACTCATATATTTTATGCATAATTATATAGTATACACCGTTGAATTTACGTGAACAATGATAAAAAATACGATTTTTATAAGTTCTCAAAATATGTTCAAGACCTGCTCATTTTCTGGCCATGCGGTATGGAACTTCAAATTTGAAAAGATGACGCTATGATCACAAAACGTATATGTGACTACATATATCTACTTATATGTAGCGTACGCAATTTATGTGTGCGTGAAATAAATTCAGGAGATGTGTTAATAAGCTTATGATAAAATATACTTCGTATGCATCTGATATATGTTGTTAGAGAGAATAAAATCATATCACTTCCACACATAAATGTTGCATATATAGTAGCATATATTAAGAATATATGTAGAATATATGAGAGATATATGTGAATCACACCCATCTCTCATATATGTTGCATATAAGTGTGGATATAAAATGTATGTACATATATTCGAAATATATCCACATATATTTTGCGTATATTAAATACATATAAATTTCCGTGAGGGCAATCTGAAACAAAATCATAAATATTCATCGTCTTTCGGCCAGAATTTTTTTTTTAAATCTACATCATCACAACTTGGAATCATCTGGGTTATTCATGATAAATATTCAATATAATTTTATGTCATGTACAGATTATAAGAAAAAATTAATGACAATATCGATGGCCCTTGATCGCAAAAAAAATATTGGATTTTATTCTATTTTTTAACATTGGATTTTTATAAAATTCGACGTGTTTTAAATTATCAATCATTGTGGAACGGATTTTCCTCTGGTTGTTATTTCTATCATAAATCGGTTACTTATGCGTCATCGAGTGAAGCCCGGAAGCCCTTAACACTGAGCGAAAGTATTGTATTTGCATACCCTGATATGTAGAAAATTGTTGACGTATAGTCATTTTTTGGGTGCCGAAAGTGGCATGGAATCCCTCATCCATATGTTATAAACTGACAAATAATTTTGGTAAAACTTTTTTTTCAAATTTCACTACTTCACTGGAGACAAATAGAAGTTCCCTCGAATTCTCATAGAATGAATCATTGGTCCTGTAGAAAACGATAAATAATAAGTATTCACATTTTATAATAGAAATTAGTCATCTGCTCGGCCTGTTCCAACAGGGTAAACAGTTTCATTGGAACAGACGAAAAATAGAAAAACAAAAAAATTTATAATCATATAATAAATTTATAATATTATATAATATAATATAGTATAAATTGTAATAAAAAAAATTCTAAATAAGATTTCTTGGTGTCCTAAAAATATTTTGGGCCTATCAGCACTGAAGTAAAAAAATTATAAATTACATCTAAAAAAAAACATTTCATCGGGAGAAAATCCACAAAATCCTGAATAGAAACAGCATCCACGTTTTTTCTATTAATACTAAAAAGCTTAATACTGCACTTCCAACTCAGAAGATCATTCTCAACTCTCTCCAAAGTGTTTTCGTTTTACATATTTATCCATCGCACGTGCGTGCGCTATCTAAAAGTGTGGAATTGCTTTTCCACAAAGTGGCTTATCACTCGACTCCGCTAGAACGGCATTTTTCATGCTCATTGCTCGAAATACAACCACATACCAAGCTAGGAGAGACTGTAATCTCCATGTGGCCGTGACCTTATTTTACAAGCGCATACCTTCCGGTTTGAGTATCGTATCAATCTCCGTGCGTGAGTAGTTTTTCATTTATTTAGTACATACGTACACGCCGCTCACCTATTCGAAGTTGCAGAAAACTCGACGCGCTCGATGGTAATCACGAGTGAAAATGGCACGGAATCGAATGCGTTGCGAATCAACGTCGTTGATCGAGTTTGCTGAAGAAGGAATAAAAATAAACACTCCGCTGCATCTCGCGATGTCCTCCTGAGATGAAGGAAGAGGGGAAAAAATTTACCGCGCGTTAACTCGCATCCGGTGCAGCATCCGTCTGGTTACCATACCTTTACGGATATACGCCGAAACTGACACGATTTTTCCAAAGGTATGTGAGTATGATGATGAATGAAGCAAAGCGAAAAGTAAAAATTCTTTCTAAAAAAAATCTTCTTTTATTGCATCAACTCTCGACGAGGGACAATAGTGAACGTTCGAGCCCTCACACTTATGCATCCGTAGGGAAAAATTTTACACACTCGATCGATACTTCGTTTTTATATTTACACATAAGCATTTGTTTCTTAGAAATAAATATAATTTATCATGCACTGAGAAACAAAAATTGTTGAATGAACTAAATCTTTAGTCGTATACGCACGACTAAATATTTAGTTGTACAAACCCAAATTTTTTTTCCTGAATCATATTTTGGTCAACTGAAACGCAGAATTATTCAAGAAACTAATTATTTAGTTAGATCCAGTAAATATTTAGTCGTGCGTATGCAACTAAAGATTTAGTTCATTCAACAATTTTTTTTCTCAGTGTGTTTACAAAAAAAATGTTGTAAATACTGCAGAAATAATACAATTTACAAGTTTCTTAAGTGTCTAGTATATACAACGATGTATGGACACGTATCATCTATTGTAAGATAGTTTGAAAATTTTTGATTAAACAATGTCATGTATAATATGTATATAAATAAATACAAATCTCTCACTCTGCTTGACGCTTTCACTGGCTCTCATTTGCATTCAGATGACAATGGTAAAAACACTGATGAAAGAAGCTAAAGTAATGTCAACGAAGTTAGTTTGTTGTCGACATTTTGTTGAATAAATATTATAATTTCTTTGGAACAAGAAAAATTTTGTTCTAACAGCGAACAAGAAATCTTTTGATTGGTTGCCGTCATCGTTCTGATTCTGTTAATCACATATAATTGTTACATCGAAGTACGTTCGCTGCTTGTAAAAAATGTACTTTTTCCACTCCATTGAGACAAATAAAAAAATAACAGTTGTGAACAGAAACATTTTCTTGGCGCAACGATAAATTTATGCAGAAAATCAATTAAATCTATCCAGAAAGAATGATTGTTAAAATCGAGCATTTTGTTACAGCAACAAAACATTTCATTGCAGATGCCATATAATGGTAAGTTGCTGTAACCAAATGTAATAAAGTAAGCTGAGAACATATATATAACCCACGTTGGCAATAAAACATTTTGTTCGTCGAACAAAATGTTTTATTGCCCTCCGGACGTAAAAGTGCCTTTTTACGCCCACTTCGTGGGCTTAAAAGGCACTTTACGCCGTCGGGCGATACAATATTGTATGACCCTCGTACAAAAAAACTCACACTCGTCAGAAAAAGTTTTTTTGTACGAGGGTCATAATGTACTATTGTTCGTCTCATCTTAACGAAAAAAATTTGTTGCTCTTACCAAAATTTAGTTGTCTTAAGTCATTTTTTTCAGTCGCAAATAATATAAAATTTGCCACTAGGATTGAATTACGAGTTTTCATACGCTCTGTATCCCTGATACGCAAGATCCTGACCGAACGAAACACCATTACCCTGATGAGTGTTATGGTATCCATGAGGATTGTCGTGATAAACAGGATGATCAACGTGATATTCTTGATTCGCCGAGCTGTCCTTGTAATGAGGAAAACCAATGCCACTCTGGGAGTAAACCGGTGGCTGATAATTCTGCAGCATGGGTTTGCAGAATTTGAAGAAACCGATTATACCTGGTATCACGATCGCCATAAAACCGAGGAATTTCTTGAATGACGCGAGACCAAGTATCAGCGGCAGGAATAGCAAGAGCTTCAACTTGAAGAGCTTAAGGATAATCAGCATTGGTATGAAGAGACGCCTCAACCTATTTCGGGCTGAAAGCATTCAGAAGTTGTATTATTAATTATTTGTAATTATGAGGTTGCACGATAGATCATTAAGAGAAAGTAAACGAGATGACAGATAATTGTAAAACGATTTGGTATTTATAAACTTTTTGGAAAAGGGATGTTTAAAGTCGAGAGTAGGCACGCGTAGAAAGTAGGCAATCATAACTTTCGGTGAATCATATAATTTTATGATTGTATAAGCAATTATAATTAATTATTTTTCGATCTGGCTCTTTAAGGGGACCGAGTCAGCGTCGAAATGTCGATTTGTAAACAAAAATATAAATGTTTGTTGAATACGTGTAAGCCTGACCAATAGCCTTACATTTGACGTATCAAATAAAGAGATTTTTTACGCTAGTTGGAACCCTTAAGGTGCGTTCTTTGATCAATCAATTTTCGAGTTCCAGTGCGTTGAGTACGGTTCTGACCAAATCACTGCACGGATCTTATCCTACAACGTCTCATTGTCTTCGGACTGTAACACCTTTCCAGACTGCAACTCGTGTGATTGCAACATTCGCCTTCGGCTCATGCTGCAAACTCACACTCGTCAGAAAAAGTTTCATCGCACTAGTATCGTAATATACTATTGTAGGTCATTATTATATGGAGTTACAAGTAGTCCGATAAAAAAGAGGAAAAGTAAGACCGTTTTTCCGGCAGTCCCGAAAACTTGATATAAGGGTAATTCGATGACGCTGAATCGAACGGTGCTAATTTTTTTGCACACAGGCACTGAGGTTTTGAGATAATGGGTTGAAAAGGGTTACTCAGAATCTAAACGTTTGATCGAAAAAAGTTTGAAACAAAAGTTGAAGAAAATTATAAAATATAGAAAGAAAGCTTAGGACTCCATCTTCCTATTTGCAATAATAAGCGAGAAAACTTGCCAAAACGATTCTAAAGCGTAATGCTAAAAGTGGGGAATACTTTTTATTATTTTTATATTTTATAAAGTTGAAACTTTCCGTTTTTTTCACGTTCCCAAACTTTTTCAGCAACTAATTGTAACATTTTCTCTTTAACAATGATTTATAAATGTAATTGTTTATAAATATTGTTGACAAAAAAATTGCTTATTTTTCACGTGCCTAAAATTTTACCATACAATAGAAATAATATTTAAATTTGAAATTTCAACTTAAAAAAAATATGTATTAAATTTGATATACGAATAAATTTTTGTGAAGTAGAAAATTTATGTCAATTAATTTTGTGTGTAGACATAAAATTAATCTATTATTTTTACTCTCGATTAAATAACGTTAATTTCAGAAACTATTAATTTCTGTTGAATTGAAATATTGTGTTGTTACTTATTCAAGATTCAACATTTTTGACAACAAATAGCTAAATAGCGTGCCATAAGCATCGAGATTTGATTTAAAAACCCCGCGCTTATGCGACGATATATATATAAGATAGGTAGACGCTCGACGTTTGAACGGCTGAAACACGAAAAATACTCGCAAACGCGTGATGAGAAATTAGAAAGAAAGAGAGAAAAACATTTACGACCTTGAGGCCCGAGGAGTCCTCGTGCCTCAAGATCGTAAATGGGTCGAAAGGGTCCTCGGCGAGGACCCTTCGTTTGTGTATTAGTACACACGGACGCTCGCACGCACACTAACCCACTCGTCCCACTCGCGTGTAAAGGACGACGGCGAGGCGGGGCTTCTTCCCACTTTTACCATTACGCTCTAAAATCTTTTTTGCAAGTTTTTTCGCTTATTTTTGCAAATGGGAAGATCGAGCCCTAAGCTTTCTTTATATATTTTTTAATTCTCTACAACTTTTCCCAGATGGACAAACGTGTTGTAGAAAATCGCATGACGGCACAGTAACGCAATTCTGACGACATAGCATGTCTCAATTAAGTAGCTTTCTACGTCCAAATTAAGCAGCATATTGACGCCATGCGCCGTCAGATTCGCGCTATAACTATGTTAAGATCTAGCGTTAGAGTGCAGCAAAATAACAGCACGCTGTGCTGCGTATTTGCGTCTTAATTGCAGCACGTCGTAGCTGCGTATTTGCGTCTTAATTGCAGCACGTCGTGCTATTTATGTTGTAGGTCAGCTAGCCGTCATAACGTGTCGCACACCCCTCGTTATTGTTCTCACATGCGATGAAGCCACGCCAAGGGCATTTACGTAAAGTCCGATTAATATCTAAAAAAATTCAGCTTGATGCAATATGACACGGCACGTTTGCGCCACGACGTGCTGCGAAAACGCTGCTAATACGCAGCCCAACGTGACGGCAATATAACGTCAAAACAAGGTTTAAAGCATAGTGAACTGTGAATATGCTGCAAATGTGCAGCACGCCATGCTGCAAATATGCTGCGAATACGCTGCAAATGTGCAGCACGCCGTGTTGCAAATATGCTGTAAATGTGCAGCACCCCGTGTTGCAAATATGCTGTAAATGTGCAGCTGTAAATGTGCAGCTCGCCGGGTTGCAGATATGCTGCAAATGAGAAGCACGCCGTGTTGCAAACATGCTACAAATGTGCAGTATATTTGCTGCATTATTGCAACATTATTACGTAATGTGTCGTTAGAATGGAGCTTGATGCGGATGTAGAAAGCTGTTTACTGACGCCACGGCTTGCTCTCGAGTGACGTGCTATTGTCGACAATATGACGCAAGATGTCTATCTGGGTTGAGTGAAACTTTTTTCGATCATACGGTTAGATTCTGAGTAACCCTTTTTAACCCTTTATCTCAAAACCTCGGTGCTTGGGTGCAAAAAAATTTCCTCTTTTTTACTGGACTGAAGCCACTTTTTGAATTTTTTAAACAAAAAACGGGTAGAAAATTCAAAAAGTGGCCTATAACTCCATAATGACGATCTAAAAAAAGAAGTTGCCATACTTAAGCAGCACGGAAAGGTGTTGCGAATAAAATGAGCCGTCGTAGGATAAGATCCATTGAGTGGTTTGATCAGGATCGTGCAGAGCGCAGTGAAACTAAAAAATTAATTTATGATTGATTTATATTCAAAAATCAACGTTTTGACGCTGACTCGACCTCTTAATAAATCCAGAGACGCGGTAGCGTCTCGAGAAAAGTACATTTACCGACTGTCAGTAACTCTCGACTCGAAGACGGTTATAACGAGATGCGCCAAGCTCCTATACGCTAAGCAACGCGTTTTTCGATGTCTCCAAAACAGTTTTTATGATTTTTTAAATTAAATGTTATTCTAAGACGTGCTTTAGCGCTGCAATTGAGTGCCATTTTTTGTTGCCGATTGATTGTGACGAAAATGATAGCTGTAGCTTTAGCCATTAAATATATATCTTGATTTTTCGGCGTCGCTGTTCTCGCGAGAAATTCAGTCGTGTTCTTGGCACACTACATAATATGATTATTAATCCCTGTGGGTGCCGCCATGACACCTAAGATGGAAACGAACCTAAGTTCACGTTAGATGTTATACTAAAATTATTATATTATATTAAATTGATTATACGAAAATTATTATATTATACTAAATTGATTACACTAAAATTATTATATTATACTAAATTGATTATACTAAAATTGGAGACAAGTCCGATCCATTTACAAACGTATATATAGCTCTACATATCTTTTGCAAAAAGTAACAAAATAAATTAAAAACATCGAAAGCCCGTGTCGCCAAGCACTGCAACACATTATGCTGTATTCCTTTGCTCTGATTGGTGTTGAAAAAAATAATCAAAAAAATAAAAACTACTTGACGCGTTGGTTTTTAACGGACAATAAATCAAATTGGTTTTTTAGTGAACATGTGAACACCAGAATGCCACTATATGCTCAATGAAAACAACTCGCCAAGTGCTTTTTATTTTTTTGATTATTTTTTTCAACACCAATCAGAGCAAAGGAATTCAGCATAATGTGTCGCAGTGCTTGGCGACACGACTTTTTGCAAAGGATATGTAGAACTATATATACGTTTGTAAATGAACTTGTCTTCAATTTTTGTACACCCTTTTTGGTGTTTATCATATTCAGTGAGGAACGGGAACGAGGGATGATAAAAAATCACTGTACACGATTGCTTAGAATTTTTTATCCAAATCCGATTTGGTCCAACAGTACCAATGTCAGTTCAAAGCTCTCTATAATTTGTGCACTGAGAATTTTTTTTTGCTGAAAATGCAAAAATTTGTTTGACTCAACCAAATATTTGTTTCCGGCATTCAACGAGATCATTTTGGTAATTTAACAAAGATACAGTGGAAGTTTTAGTTAAATCGGTTAAATCGTTGCTTGAATGGGCAAAGTTCCAGTTCAATCAAATAAATATCTTTGTACCAAATAAATTGTGTGATTGAAAATACGAATTGTTTTTTTATTACAGCTAGATTTATTTAGTTAAAATATACTAGAAATCAACGAAATATTTTTGTTCAGCAACTCAGTAACGTGTAAATTGGACTAAACTGTATCTGGAAATTGACCAAATAATTTCGTTCACCTCATATCTTATGGTTAACCAAATCCATTTGTTGAATTAATTATAGTTTCATTATTTCAAAGAAATTAATATTGAATCAACTAAATTTTTTTCAACTAAATGGATTTAATTGTTTTAACTTAACTTTTTTCTCAGTATGGATATTAATTTATCGATCGGCAAACTAATAATCCTTCTTTTCATTTTAACGTAAAGAGATAGATTTGTTGTCCCAGAAACATGAAATTTTCTTATTGATACTCACAGAAGAGGGTGTCTTTCTTGTTTTCCAGAGTGTCGATCTCATCGGCAATTTCGTCCAAAAATCTTGGTGCGTATTCCTCATTGTCACCAGTGGCCCACGATGGCACTTGCACTTCGATACCAACGGTTTTAATGAATTTCTCGGCTTTTCTTGCAGCAAATTTAACCAGATGATCCCATTCCGACTCTTCCGCTCTGCAAATTGGAATAAAAAAGTTAAGATACGTATTAAATAAAAATCCTATCCGTAAAATAAATTTACTTACCTCGCTGTACTGGAATATTCGTACGGCTGACGACTCACTTCCTGTATAACGTTTCTCGGCATTCTCAGTACTCTGATATTGTCATTTAAATCATATTCTTGCTTATCGAAAAATTCCGAGAACGAATTCAATGCTCTTGACTTGAAGCACTCGGCGAGATCACCATTCAAACACGCCTGATTCGTTCTCGCAAGATAGGGATCGATATTTTGACCGGTACCAAGCCCAATCCAGTCGAAGAGATCCTTGCCCTCGCGCGTTCTATTTCTCACTGGTCCGGATGCTGAATTCCCCGTCTCAGCGAAAATCGGAGCTTCAGCTGAAAAAATCAACGATATTATTCTTTTCATCTCCGTTCACCGATGCTTTTTGTGTACTACAATTTCGGAGAAGATTAATCGACTGATTAGAATTTTATTGATTTTTTATTTAATTGTTTGTTAATGCTTTAGCGTTGGTAATTTTTGTGCTGTCGATCTAATTTTTTCACACAGGTGAATGAATTTACAAGGAATCAATCAAAGTGTCGGGATTTTATAAAAGTTTTTAAATTTCCAAAAATCGAATCTGATCGTGTATATCGAAACCGATTAGGAAAAATGGTATTATATTTTGTCTACACGTGGAATAATCAATTGAGATACTATATACTCTACTTAATTTAACGATGATTATCGAAGTGGCTTGGACTTGAGTTTTTAATTCTTGAAATATGTCTCAGTATTATAAAGTGGCTTTCGCAATTTCTTGACTATGAAGTTCGAATCAAAATAAAAAATCGATCAAGCTAAAATTTCGCAAGTAGTACAATTACATCTCTTTTATGAGAAGTTCACACAACATTTTCCAATGAAATTGAACCATCTATGGTGATTATATGAGAGTTTTTCATTTTTTCAACAATATTCATTAACGCTCTAATCTTCGCAATTTTAAAGTTATTAGAAATTTTTTTTTCTACACAAATGGATAATAATCCAACCGTAATCATCAAATAGTCATTGCTTTTAAATGAAAAAAAAAATCGGTCACAACGGTCAGATTTGAAAAATTTTAAAGTTCCATGGAATTTTTAAAGCCAAATGCTAAATAAAATTTAAGTACATGACATCTTAAAACGTATGTCACACTTCCTGGCGCGATTCTTTCATCGACTAAACTCCACTATGAGGGCACCGAAATTTCGAAAATTAAACTCTCGTTGAAAAAGGATTGTCTACAGAAAAAACAGAATAGGGAAGAGAATTAAAATAGAGAAAATAAATATCGTCGTAGAGAATATCGGGACTATTTATTAACCGTCCATGGTCACACTTATCTGAGTGGATTTGACCTTGACCATTTTTGAATAAGTATTTTGACCAAACTATCGGTTGAAAAATCTCAAAAAATTATACAACATCCTTCAAACATTCTAGTTGATGTATTATAAAAATTAGTTTATAAAAAATCAAATAACGATACATATATTCAAAAAAATCCATAAAAAATAAAAAAGAAAAGTAGTCGTGGGATCGTTTTGACCCAGTTTGACCACGGAAGGTTAAATCGATGATCGATAAGAGAAACTTTTCAAATACAGAACTCTACCATTGACGATACTCGGTAATTCCTTGAATGGAATGCAAGGTAAGAGGAGAAGGTAGAGCGAAAGAATAAATTTCTTACCGGGCGCTTGACGTTCCCCCGATGGAGTATCCTCGAAGGTAACGCGATCATTTGCTTGACCTTGAACAGCCGATAACGTTACCGACAGGGCCAATGCAGCGATCAACAATTTCATCACGATCTTCATGATCTTCTACGAATGCAGTACCCGTCTTGGTACCTGATACTAATCCAGAAAGAACGAAATATTTAATATTTTACTAAAATTTTGAAGACTATCACATGGATGACGCATAAATGCTCGATAACATATTATGTACTATTCCCGCTTTCTTTCATGGCCCCAATTTTCAATAACAACTTTATCGATGCGCTATTTAGTAGAAAGACAACTATCCGCTACTTATAACGACTGTAACACCGCTTAATCAAGCATACACGTGGTTGTCCGGATTAAAAAATATCACGAGAACAATCACCTCGAAATATTCGAGAACGGTAAACACTTGTTACTCTGTATATAATTTACATCTCATTAAACTTATAACGGTTCAATTCAAACGGTGTGAAATTTTTTTTGTCACAATAAAAAGTCATCCACTTTAAACGATTATTCGATTCTCATTAATAAAATTAAAATATTTATGCATGAATGTATCAATTTCTGCAAAACAATAATATAAAAAACAATAATAGGGCGCAATTTTCCTGAGCTCCTGCGATCAAATACTATTGTTGGTGTTATAAGGAGGTTCATCTGGTACTCGATTTACAATACAGATGTTGATTAAAAAAAATTAGAATATAGTTATTAATATCTAAAAAGTCATCTGTTGAAATTTCAAGACCTGAGGGTACGTTGTTCGTGAGAAATAAATAAAAATGTAAATCCTAAATAACATGGGCTCTTATGGGATACCGTCTATAAACATTAAATGCACAATCATTACAATACAGATTTTGACGAAAATTTGAGAATTAATGAAAAAGTATCTATGGAACATTTTTAGAGCTCCATAAAATCGATTAAGTACTTGTGAGATTCATAATAAATTAATTAGTCTCGAAAATGCTGATTATTTTGAGGTTAAGCATTGACATTTTTCTTTTGACACACTCGGTACCAGATGAACCTCCTTAAAGAAGAGTATCCCAAAAAAAAATCTTACATTGTAAATTTTTTTTTTTTATGGTTTATTGAAAAAAAAAATAGCATGGCACAATTTTTCTGAGTTTCGTGGATTCAATATCATTAGTATTCGTGTTTTAAGAAAGGGTATGCTGAATTTTTGTTTATTCTCATTTTTTTTAGTTTTTTTACGAAAAAAAATCCGGAATTACGAAAAATTCGGAAAAGGAATTGAATTGCATAATTACCCAAAATAATAAATAATCACGTGAAAGAGATTGGATTTGGTTATCAAACTTTTTACAACTGAGCATTATCGACTTTACAGTTTGGAGGTTAGATCCTAGGTTGCTCAGCGAAAGTTGATGTGAAATGTTTTTGAGTATAGATAAAAGAAAGTTCTTACCGCAAATAATCAAGAACTCATAATAAGAGTATGGGCGTGACACACACGTGACTAGTTAAATATAAATGAATGTTGAAATCGTTCAATAGCAATGATAATACAAAAATACACTCGCAATATACAACAAAGCTGCGGTGCTGACGCGTTTCTCAGATACACTAGATATACGGCAACAGCCGAGAACACGGCGCTACAAAATGCCGTTAGTTTTGCCTGGACGAATGGAGGGGTTACCGCAGGCAGACCACGGTAGGATCGAAGAGAGCCTGATTTTTTACACGTCTTGAAATCATTTATAGTACCTTACAGCGGCGCAGCCCTCCGCAAAGCGATACTGTACGTTTTTCATTGCAAACGATGGCGACTCGTCGAAGTTGAAAAATTCGGTAATGATTCTGATTGAAAGATCCAATGTTAAATTACATTTTGTGCTAAGCTTTCGAACAGCGACAATGCCAGGAAACACCGACGGCGTTTTCATTTCTTCATGTTCAAACATCATCAGCGATGGGCTCGTGGTCAATTAGAAAATCTTCAGTTGATAGCAAGCCGCGAATTGTAGGGGAGACCGAGGAGAGTTGTGACAAAGCCGATGCTTAGGCACGTGTGACCGTTAAAAACTTGAAACTTCGCTAATTTATTAATTTGTCAACCCCACATTAAATGTAATTCAGGGCGTTGGTCCACGGGAAACGGTTGTGTTTTTACGGCGTCGGTGTCAAAAAATTGGCAAAAGTAAGTTTTAGACCAATTTTACGATATCCTATTACTCGACGGGTATTACGTTAAAGTTATTGCGATATTGTTTTTGATGTGCATAGACTCTTCAAGTTTCATAGCATGATTTTGTTTTTTTGGTTTCGTCACACGTATTTGAAGGTTGAGAGTCATTATTCAGAACGAAGCTTGATTTGTTGCACCTAGGAGAGTTGTGACAGCTTATCACAACTCTCTTATCTTGATTTTTTCTAGAAATAATGTTTTGTAGAGAGACCTTGCATGTTGATTTGTTATTTATTTTTTTCAGAATTTGCAGAATTTTTCAGAATTTTTTAGGATTCAGAATTGAAGGTTGTTATGATTTGCCAAAGATAATAAAAGCAATCTAATTAGTGTTGAAATAAAAAGTTATCGTTGGTTATAATTACATACCAAAGGTTGATTAATGCAATAAAATTGGAGTAATATCAATTATTAATATAAAAGTTATTTTTATTCATCGATAGTAGCGTTTGAATTGAATTTCTTTCGTTATTACCATCAAATACATAGCTATTACAACTTTCCTCAACCTCCGTCACAATTTACCTTGGTACTAGAAGAGTTGTGACATGGGGAGTTTTATCAGTTTTCATCAATTTTCGCATAGACCCTCATTACTTTTACTTATTTTTACATTTGTTTCACGTAGTGTATATAGAACAGGATATATGAAGTTTCAAAGTGAATAGATGTAAGGCTTTTTTTGACTACCCACCTCGGGCTCTCCGAATGCATTTCTGCAGAGAATACGTACACTGTTGACCGCGAGAGTTTATTGGTAGATCGAACCAATTCCCTAAATCCCGATCTTGCACCCATTATTCTCATTCTCGATCACTTACCTTTAATGTTTGATCACGAATTCCACTATCAGAGATCTTGTGCCCGGGCGCATTGACTCGTGAATCGCGTTGTGATAAGGTGAGCTTTGGCAGCTGAGAGATTTTCTGTCCAGGACCATCGATACCAAATGCACGTTTGAGAGGCGAATCCTCAACGTGAGGGTTTATATGAGAGCGTTTTACAGGAGCACTTCCCCTCGAGAAGAAAGATCCGCGTGGGTTTTTCGTTACGAAACACAGTGCGAGAGCATCGACATAATGACGCGATGGGAGCATGAGAGATGGAAGAAAACTGTTGTTCACAAAAATCGAGAGTGAAAGTGATCTGCAGCGGCAAACGGATACGATACCGGAACATGGGATATTTTAAGACTCCTCACGTTGTCTGCGAAAAAGAGAGAAGGGGAAAGGCCACTTCCACGAAGCCGCGAAAGAGAGTTTGGTCCTAAAGTGGTCACTGGCCTTTCCAACGAAGTAACTCCCTCTTCGAGCGAGCTTATGCGTCATCGTTTCGCTAATTTAATTTTCTCTCTGACAACGAACGCTACAAAGATCAAACGAGAACAGAACATTTCGAATTTATCCGCTTCGTCGCTGTCTCGCTTTCTCCGCGAGTTACCGTTGGCAAATATAATAACATTGGGTTTTTCCAACTCCCCTGACCCGTGCACAAAGTAGGAGGATGAACGAGAAATGGTTGCGGTGAGGAGTCGAGAGGAAGAGTTTACCTGATGGTCAAGTCAGTTGACTCGGGACGGTGCAACGAGATGAATCCGGTTAAGATTGCGATACTTACTACCACTTCTATCGAGATGCTTTCACCCACTTTCGTTCATCATTGCGTTAAAAAAAAATGGCACGAAGAAGTCTCGTAAAAAAGATCATAAACGATCGAAATATGGGGTAGCCCTTCGATTAAGATTTTGACGAAATAAATATGGATGTATTTGGTTGTATAGAAATTATTACGTTTATTCTTTCGATGAAGTTTTTCTTTTTTTTTTAGAGGTTTGGAATTTTCCGGAGTGAATTGACAATAGTAGAAAGTACGAGGGTCCTGGAAAGACTTATTTAAAATTCTTAGACTTTTTATGCAGCACATTTGTATCTCTACTGGTGTCAACTGTACAGTCAAACAACTCTATTAACCCGTCCCTGAATTTGATTGAGGCCCCGACTAGGCCCCGATCGGTTTTCCCTAACTTACTTCGGGCCCTTGTCTGGAAGCCCAATAGGGCCCCTGAATGGACGGTCACGCTTTTTCGACGAGGGCCTTAGAAGGTTGCCAAATGAGGGCCTTTACAACCACCTCACGTCTGCCATGTCGAATCCACGACAAGCCCATGGTCAAGCCCCATCAGGGCCCTAGTACGTACGTAGTATCGCTATATGTGTAGATTGTAAAATTGAATTATTTCAATAACAATCTTATTATTATTATTATTATTATTAATTATTATTAATAATTCTCCAAAGAAATTTTTACAAAAAAATAGTATAAAGCAGAAGAATTCTATGTAGAAATCTTGCGGGGATGACTTCCCTTGAGGCATGACTTCCTGAGAGGCCTGACTCTGCGGTGTCGAATACAACCCATGCTCCCACTTCGGCTATATAAGCATACTATTTGCATATTCCGCATGCAAGAGGGCGCACGCCGTATGCGACATCTCATGGCGAGTCTCGGAACTAACTCCCCGTAAAGCCCGATTAGGCCCTCAAAGGGTTGCCTCGTCAGTGCCATGTTTGAAATAATTAGAGCTCCGATACTTTCGCCCTATTTGGGTCCGATTTGGTTCTGCTGTAATTATACCGACGTCTTTAAATATGGGTTGCCCGATCGAAGCCTGACAAGGTCCTTAACGGGTTGCCTTAGGTCAGCTATATTGTAAGTAAGCCTGGCAACCTTGGCATTGCCCTGTCACGGCCCAACATGGCAGTGTTATGGCAATTCATGACAGAGCATCCATATTTAAGCCCGAGGAGGTCCTCAACGGGTGCCTTAAGTAAGCCATATTGTAAGTAAGCCTGGAAACCTTGGCACTGCCATGTCGGGGCCCAACCTGGAGGTGTTATGGTAATTCATGACAGGGCATCCACGCTTAAGCCCGGCAAGGTCCTCAACGGGTTGCCTTAGGTCAGCCATATTGTAAATAGGCCTGGCAACCTTGGCATTGCCCTGTCGGGGCCCAACCTGGCGGTGTAAGGGCAATTCCTGACAGAGCATCCACCTCCAAGCCCGACAAGGTCCCGACTTAAGTCAGGGCTTCCCTAGAATTTTCACGCCCGGGAAAATACCACCAAAATACGTCTCCACTGTTTCTCAAACCGACTATTGGGTCGAGTCGAGAAATGGTAGAGAAATAACAAATCAGAAAAAAGGCTGCGAAAAAAAATCTACCGAATAACAAATGACGTGACAGTTCTACCCAGAGAAATCAAGTTAAAATACTTTGTCGAATAACGAGCCTCCCAGGTAACAACTCTTCTAAATTATATTTCTACCCATAAAGATTTCCCAGGAAGAAAAAGCATATTTTCGGAAGAGAAAAGTTCTCCCTAAAATAATTCGGAGAGATGTCCGTTGGGAGAAAAATCATTTGGATCAATTGTTCCCCGTGAGGTTTGTTATCCGGTAGAGTTGTTCTCAACTGCCTCGATTACGGTACAAACATTTCTCGATAAAGATTATGACGAGAATTTGTACTGGAAGAGATTTTTTTTTTAAATTTGTTTAAAACATCATTTGTATAAATGATAAAACGGCAGATATTTATGAATAAATTCATATTTCGATGAAAAGAGGTTCGAAGATGACATTTCAACCGGTAAAAACGTAAATGCACCGTTTATTCATCTCGTCTTTGAACCGCATCCTTGCAAATCGATTTATGCAAAGAGTAAGATTGAACCAGTTTTTTCTTTCCTCGTCTTTAATTTTCAACAAACTTATAAACTATAAATTTCACGTTCCCTTGATTTTTCGATTTACGCGCTTACTTCGAATAAATAAATAACAAATAAATAATAATCGATCAGAAAGAACGCAGGTAAATGTCGTATGGAGATACGATATGAAAATATCGGTCTGTGGAGATACCTGAAGAAGTTACGATTGCGTTTTCAGATACTTCGAACCCTCGCTTGCACATAAATACATAGTATAAACTGAATTGTCCATGCCAAGCTGCTATCTCGCCCATAACACGTTTCATTTACGTTTAGTTCCTTTCACAAATAGAGCAAACACGCAAATTCGTTTTTCGTGTATTTTTTCTGATGATTCAGCAGACAACTCTTCTGGAGTAATCGGTCGAGTGAATTCGGGTCTTCGCACAGTTAGATAAATAAATTAACGCAGAGAAAGAGTCGATGAGCCTCGTCGAATTAACGATTTCTGATCTACTGGATAATTCTCGAAGCCCGTCAAATCAGTCCCATTTTGAATTGTGCGAATTTCCAAATGCTGGCGCCTCTTTCCTATCGTCCTCCAGTCTCAAGCTCCTTCAATGGACCCGTCGCGAAGAAGCTCATAGTTTCCTGGCGTGAACCAATTTGTCAATGTCCTGGTAAGTAGCGAGCATTGCTTGATTCTGTCGTAGACTCGGATCGTCGCGTGCCATTTCGCAGTTGGCGTAAATTTCCTCACATCTCACGCCATCCTGGCCATCTTTCGCCGCTTTCATGTATCTGAAGAAGCGCAGAACGTCGGGATTGTCGCTGCTCGGCCTTCGCAATTCGTTGAGCTCGCGTGACAATTGCGCCGAGACGAGATTCGAATAGGGGGCGTAACGAGCTGGACTTCTGTACATCGCGCAAACGGCAAATTCACGACATCCTTCTGTCGTGTGTCCCAACCTTGAGAAAACAGCATCGAGACGCGACAACAATGGCGAATAGAATGGATCGTAATTCGTCAGGAGCAGAGAACTCGATGGAATTTCGTGGAAGACCTTTTGCGTATAATAAAAACAATATTAAATGATTAAATGTTCATTTAAAACCAATCGGAATTATTGTGAGTTATCATTAATAACCTTGAAATCTTGCTTCTTGGCGAGACCACTGTTGGCCACGTGTCTCGTGTAATAGCGATCGGAGTAAGAATTTACATTGGTGATGCGTGGATCAACGAACGAAAATCGCGATGCGATTTCCGGTTTTTGGGACTGCGTTAGCATGCTCTCGTCGTACATCGCCGATGCCGGCAATGTTCCCAATGGCTGACGCGTCATGTAATCCTCATTGTATAAATCGGAATTATCCTTGAACTCGAAGTTCTCCTCGGGCTGTGCTGTAACACCTTGTGAAGATTGAGCGAAAGACGTAAGTCCTGAAAACATGCAGCGTCACGATTCGAAGGACCACGTTACGCCTAAGCTGCGTGTGATATTGCGGAAATTATCTGATTTTATTGACGACGAAAATTTGCTCACCTTTTCCAACGATTTTACCGAGACTTCCGATAATACTTGGCAAAAATAGGGCGAGAAGAACACTCTTGATTAGCTGAGCCCCGAACAACAATGGAATCAGCAGCTTCTTCAGACCGAATGCTAGAAAACCAAGTCCGAAGCCTGTTAAAAAGGGGTTCTTTCCCTGAAAAGCAGCTGAAAGCAAAAGTACCAGCGGCATTAAAGCTCTGCAGTTAGTCCAATAAGCCATGCGCTGCAGCGATGTGTATCGCCATAGTCAATTGCAAATTTCTCTGCGAGAAAACGTTTTTGAAGACTCTGCGTCAAATTTTCCGTAGAACAACTCGATAGAAGCTGAAAAGTTGAAAAGCTCTTTTGTCCAAACTACCAAATGTTTTTGACCCAAAAATATTCAATGGAGATGATTACTGCGTGATACGAAAGATTCTTCGAATACCATGGTGATTATTTAATCCTAGTTACATCAAAGATTATTTATGCTAAAACTAGCCTTTCATCCGAGATATCGAGGCAGTAGCAATGCATGTAGTGCATCAGTGCATCACTAACGACTGTTGACATTTAAGCGCTTTTAGCAGTTTCTATACTATTCTATACTATTCTAACCCTTGATTACTCCAATAGTTTCCTATAAACATATGTTCATGATCGATGATTCTCAAAGCATCTCCTGGTTTGACCAGATTTTCATGCGCAGTCATAACTACATAACTACTGCTATGCCCAAGTATGCACGGAATCTTTTTCTAAATATAATTTATCGATGGTTTGGCACATTTTAAACGTATTGATACGGAAATATCTAAGAATGAGTTTTTCGTGGCAAAAAAATTTCCTTCGAGAAAACAGAAAATAAATGTTTCATTGATTTTATAAATTTATACGTTAGTAGGTTTAACCGTTTTAATACATTTCAACAAATTTCAAAATTTCACGGAAAAAAGGAACAGTTAATATTACAGGGGGGCCCAGTTCGCATTGGACTCGGGAGGTAAGAAACAGCGAAAATCACAGCATAAACTGGATTTAAAATAGGGTGACATATTTAATTTTACAGTAGCACAGAGTAATGTAGATCCTCTCCAACAAAAATGATGACTTTTCCTGTGACACACTGAGATTTTGACAGTGCACACTAGCTTAATTACAATTTGGTATGTGAATAATTCAGTGTCACCAGTAAAACAAATTTACTGTAGAATTTACATAAGATCACTGATTTTTTTCCTGCACGTAACGGTATTGAACATAGGGTGATTCATTAAATTTTACAGTGTGACGCTGTAAATTCACTCTTCTTTCGACAGTTCATGATATTATCTGTGCACACTGAGGTTTTTACAGTGTACAATGGCTTATTTAGGCCCAGTTCCACAACCATCATTTAAACCTGGTTTAAATGATGGTTGTGGAACTGGGCCTTACAGGCTGGAGTTGTGGATAAACCAGTGTGCCCAGTAAAGAAATTTGACTGTAGAATTTACATGAAATCACTGAATTTGTTCCTGTATACAAACTGCAAGATACACAGTGTACACTGTATTGAATACAGAGTGAATCATCAAATTTTACAGTGTGGCGCAGTAATTTCTAGCGTGCACGTGCATTTTATATATTTATATATATCTTTTTATTTTCGCGCCACTGGATTCAGACAGTCAAAATGACAGTGTGACGCTGTGAATTTTGTCAAGTGTTTAATCGTAATGGTGGTAACAAAGGGCTTGTCTCGCGCGTGCCACCGTGTCGTCAAGCGATGTGGCAGTTAGTAGTGAGTGGTTCATCGGAGACGGAAAGGAAAAGGTTGTTCTTGTTCAATCTAATTTAACCTAATGTCCTTAAATGTATTAATCTGTTCAGTTTTTGCTTTTTATGTGTATGTGCGTATGATCAAACGTGTCATGTGTGTATTGGGCTTATCTTTTTTCATTTCTGCGTATTTTTGTGCATGTGTGATTCACGAATTATCAAAAATTATAAAAAAAAATACCATCGTAGTTATATTCAGCAGCATCCTTGTCAAAATCGAATATGCAAATAACTTCTCGAGTTTTACTATCCTCACTTGATTTATCATTTCAACTAGGCTTCATTTAACGCTTGACATTGTCAATCGGAGGTCAATCGGTCGAGGTCTTTGAACGATCTTGAACATGGCAACTATCGACAATGTGCTCAATTCGGCGATGCCTCATTCGGTGGGTTCACTGGAGGGTTCACAAAACTGGAGGGTTCATTTGGTCCACACTGTAAAAAGCAACGGTTGAAAACTGAAACTATATCAGTTGCTGCCGACTTTCTTCAACAGAGGATTTCACCATTGAAACACTTACGTGGGCACTGTCCATACAATGAACGCATTCATAGTATATAATACACATTAACACTGTAAACTTACGGATTCCATCAAGTTTATATTTCAGTGTTAAACTGTATCATTTACTTCGGACTACACTGTATTTTGGATTATGCGTTCCAGTAAAAGAAACTGTGGGGTGGCTCCAGTCCAAAGAGGACAGTGCAGAAACTGTAATAATTCACTTTGAGATCACTGCATTTTGAGCAGTTTATTTCAGTAAATATCGCTGTGCTATTCCTCGAGTCCAATGCGAACTGGCAACCCCTGTATTTTTAACTGTTCCTTTTTTTCCGTGTTTAATAGCAATCGTTGCAGAAACCGTTAAGGATGCTTTGCTCCTACCGTCCTAGCCAACGAATTTTCCCTGATTGAAATTTCCGTACTTCGTGATACACTAAAAATCTGAAAAAATCCAGCAACATTTGGCATGCATAAACAACAATTATCAATAATGATAATGCCCAAAAATTATTAATAAATTGTTTGAACAAATAATTATTCAACAGTTTATCCATAAGTTCTTTTTTTTCTTAAGCAAATTGAATGCATTAATTTTTCTGAACGCATATGAATTTTTTCAGAATTTTCTTTCCATTTTGGAATATTATAAAAAACATTCTAAAATACATACAAAAACATGCCAATTTCGCATATGCTTTTGCATACAGGTTTATCATCAACTTTGAAAAGTTTCAAATACACTAGGCCAAATATACATAAATACAGCCATTCTAAAAATTTCCAAACGGGAATTTCAAAATATAGAGAAAATCCGAAAAAATTCATATCCGTTCAGAAAAATAAACGCATTTGATTTGTTAAAAAAAAAAGAACTTATGGAAAAATTGTTAAATAACTATTTGTTTAAACAATTTACTAATAACTTTCGTGTAATATTATTACTAATAATTGTTATTTATGGCATGCTAAATGTTGCTAAATTTTTTCAGATTTTTATTCTATCACGAAGTACGGAAATTTCAATCAGATCAAATTTTTGGCTGAGACGGTAAGGGCAAGGCATCCTTAATGACCGAGGAATCGTATTTTCTGCGAATCTACTTTCGTTCGGATGTGTGCGTGCGTGTTCAGGATTTATCATCGAAACTGCTGAGCTATTTTTAGCTGTAAGTAATTTTAAATTAGTAAAAAATTACTTTAGGTGTTCGAAGTTTTGTAATTTTTTGGTAATCAAGCTAAAAAAAATTCCACAAATACATTAGGCAATATAGCTTAGCATTGAGTTGGAAGGAAAATACTAAAAAGATTCGAGTTTGTTTCAATTTTGAAATATTTAAAAACTATCTAATGATATGTACGAATATATAATGAAATATGTGGGCGAATATATAGCAAAATTCGATAAGTGAAAATAAATAAGAAACTAAGCAGAATGGAAGCAAATTTAGTAAAACTAAAAACAAATTTTTCAAGTTTACTGCATTATTACAGCCAGGCTAGAAAATCCGTTTGAACGAGTATCGGCTTATCAAATATGACGAAAAACTGCTTTTAAAATTACTTTGAATGAACATTTTTTTTTATAGTTCGGATTATTCTTAATTATGTTTTTTCCTTTCCATTCTTATTTTCTTATTCTGTTCTCAAATCTCTCCGGAAAGTATTCAAAACTGTAGAAAAACTTGGGCTTGAAAGCCAGCAATATTTTACAAATTATCTCATCATTTTGTAGTGATAAATTTCGCGAGTGATTGTCGATTAAATAAAAAAGGTTATCCCAAAAGACAGAAACAATCGATTCGTCATCTCACAGCAACCCTCAGCGGCAAGGACAAACAGCTCTTCCTCCCGTCTTATAATTACAAAGCCTTGCTACACTGAAAGAAATTTTATTGCACTATTTGGTTTTTCGTGTAACAAAAAGTACAATAAAATATAGCAATTTAGGGACAATCGAGGTACAATCGTAAACATTCCTATAGTAATAGGACATTATGCTATCTCTATAGATATTAATATTATCTTGAAAAGCAAGAATTACTATATGACTTTCGGAGACATTGCTATTCTATACTTGAAGAATTGAAATTGTAAATAATGATACTGACTCTTTGGAAATTTTGCTATGATAATTTCAAAACTTGTTATTTAAAATAATATAAGCAGGAATGAATATATCAAAATTTACTATTCTCAATAAGAACGCACTTTTAAATGAGAAGGACTCGTACCTTTCGTAACGCGGACTTGAGAAAAATCGTAAAACACTATTGCAAAAGTTGCCGAATGTTCTCGAGCTGACCCGAGTTCGGCCGAGGGAGAATTCATATATATATATATATATATATATATATATATATATATTGTAACGGGATGACCTCGGGCCTGGCACGATCTCATCACTTCGCCCGGGATCCGCTAGGTGACGAGAGTCGGCACGCGCTCTCGCGCCAGCGAGACAGTCACACACCACCGATAAAGTCCGGTGTACGATGTCCTCAATTAACATTAAATTGTTGAAACGTTACCCGCGCTCTGTAATCGCGCAGTCCTATGGACCAAAGACTACTTATTTAAATCAAATCACCATTGCACTTCGGTGGTGCTCGTGCTCTTTATGGGAGCGAGGATAAATAACTTAAGCTTTCGCTTAACCGATTAATTTCATGATTAATTAGTTAAGTAAAAGCCGGGAGGCTCATAGCCGTAGCTATGAGCCTCCCGGGACGGATGTGATTTTAAGAATAGTGGTTTAGAGAGATTGCAATGCCCTGATACAAAATCCCGCAAAATCTTATTTTACTTATTGCAAAGTACTATTGTAATTTTTGCAATTCGAGCTCAGAACGATTGCTATAAGTTTACCAAAAGGAGAAATATTTTATTTCGCTATTTGTAAAGCACTATTGTCATTTTTGCTATTCGAGCTCAGAACGATTGCTATAAGTTTACCAAAAGGTGAAATATTTTATTTCGCTATTTGTAAAGCACTATTGTAATTTTCGCTATTCGAGCTCAGAACGATTGCTATAAGTTTACCAAAACGTGAAATATTTTATTTCGGTACTTGTAAAGCACTATTGTAATTTTTGATATCCGAGACTATAGCAAATAATGATATACAGACTTAGAAATACTGTTATTATTTTAGGGAAAACAACATTCTTATGAGTTATTGCAACAGAAGATATCAAACTGTATTTCGTTACTCACTATTTTACTTTTTACAACTGTACCTCGATTGTCCCTAAATTGCTATATTTTATTGTACTTTTCGTTACACGAAAAACCAAGAAGTGCAATAAAATTTCTTTCAGTGTAATGAAATCGAGATAGATTGAAAAAATAGCCATCCCACTTGCTGATAAAAGCGCTCCATATTCAATTATTTTTATATTCATTATTTGGTCAGCGAACTTATGATTAGTATAAAGCCAATAAATTGAAAAGACTATAAATATAGCGATCTGTTAACCTGCGCGCAGTAATGAAAAAAAAATTAAACGAGTGATTAATCATAACAAAGAACTTACTTTCGAAAAAAGTTCTTGATTGTCGGTAAGTGACGAGATCATTCGGCAAACTGATCCTCAGTACATGACTTTTGGCAAACCTGTGAACTTTCTCGAGAAGATCATATTTTCCTATATTATTTTTCAAATTCACATGAAAATCGGTGGCATTCTTCGTTTTGACTATTTGAAGAGATTCTGTGACGTTGATAGCTTCAACATTGTCCATGTCATCCAAAAGTTCAACGATAACTTCCTTGAGGCAAGCCATTGAAATACCTCCTGTGCACTCTTCGCCATCGTCCATTCGATTAATCGTTTGAGGGGATTGAGTTTTCGTCGAAAGATTACCGAGTCTCTCGGCTTCGGCGTCATGAAGATTCTTGTGATCTGTGTGGATCATATGACTTATGTCGAGATCAAATTTCGTTGGTTTATCGTCCATCATATGCGGATGAATTTCCATGCTTTCGAATTTTTCCTCGAACTCACGGTCTGCCTGATGAATCGTCGACTCTTTCAACGCTTCGTCGTTCGTTTGAGGTATCTCAAGCTGCAAAATTTCATTGCTCTCGTCATTGACAGTCTCGTTACCTGTGACGTCCAACGAACTATGGATAACCTTGACCCCAAAGGACACCCTCGGCAGACACGCAATTGTCATGATCACGAAAGCAATCGTTGTCCAACGATTTCTCACCGACACACAATCGGCCATTCTCTTCATAATCTTCTATCCTTTCACTCTGATTTCCGGTGGACCACCGCGAATCCCTCGCCCCTTCCTTATCACCACACCGATGTTAAAAACCACGGATCTGCATCGTAAAGTTTACGACGATTCTTCCGCTACCTATAAATGAAAGATCGTTACATTATTTTACAATGCTAGCCGGTGCAAAATTCTATTTGCGTACGTTATCAAACTCTTCTTTAAATAATTTCTGAGAATACAGGTGATTATTTATAAATGGTTCATAATGATTCATTAGCCGTCGAAAATGGACCGGAACTCTCGTAAGCCCATTTTTAATGTGATGGTGTCAAAAAAAAAAAAACAAGCAGAGACCAAATGAAAGTAGGGTTTATGGCAAATAAACCACTGTGAAAGACGATACCAAAGGAAACCGTAATCTACCACGTGGATACATGTGAATTTGCCGATCATCCATAGGGGGGCTTGTTGTAACAGGGGTAAGTAGTAATACTCAATTTTGACCGAGAATTAAATCCATTTTGATTTCAATTTTGAGCTGAATGACCTTTTTATAACTAAAGGCATAACGTAAACACCGCCAGTGCCCCACCAGATATGGAAGCGAGATTACGTGCACACGAGCTCCGTTTCGGTCAGGTATCGTAAAAAAATACTCACAAAAATTTTGATTTTGACTATTAAAATTAAATTATTGATTGTATTTTTATTGTTACAATGTAGGGGAATGTGGGGCAAAGTGGACATTTAAGGAATTTAACGTTTTTCATCGGTAAGCAAACGGTCTTTTAACTACTTTGATGTCCCATAATTTATTCCTGATCGTAATTTCCTGATTTTGAAAAAAAAATTGGGGGCAAAATGGACACGTCTCCTCAGATGCAGAAAAATCTATACTCGGTAATTCTCAAAAATAGAGACACTGTAATCGAATATGCCCAAATAAAAAATTAACTTAACAACATAAACAAGAAAGTAAAGCCAATAGAACCGTTCCTCGAATGAAATTTAAAAAAAAACGAGGTAATTCTTCAGATTCACTTTGCTCCAATTTTTCCCATGTGGAAAATGTACTATGAATTCAGTTTGTTAGTGAACAAATCATGGTATTTTCACATATTCATCGACTTTTGAGTTGTGAAATTCATTTCCCATTCTTGTTTTTTAAATTTTGTAAAAAAAAATACAATACAATTATTCCTCGAATGAAATTTAAAAAAAAACGAGGTAAATCTTTGGATTTACTTTGCTCCTATTTTTTCCATGTGAAAAATGTACTATGTATAGCATGATTTGTTCACTTTTCTAGTGAAAAGAATCATATTATTTTCACATATTCATCGACTTTTGAGTCGTGAAAATCATTTCCCATTATTGTTTTTTGAATTTTGTAAAAAAAAATTTTTCAAATTTTTTCGATTTCCGTGTTTTGTGCTTTTTATTTTCAATATATTGTTCAACAGTGTATGAAATGGTACGGGAATCATGCAGATATCGTCTGAATTCGTAGTATTAATTTTATGACTTTGACATTATTTTCAGTTTCAGCTCGTGTCCACTTTGCCCCCAGTGTCCACTTTGCCCCACATTCCCCTAAATTAAACTGGCTTCGATTTGCTTTTTTTTAAATATTCTTCTAAAGTTTGTAGTTTTTGAGATATTTCATCAAGTAGACATAATGAGCCCATGGGGCAAGTTGTAACAAAAAGCAGGGGCATGTTGTAACATGTTACAACTTATTGTTTTCTGCTCTCTAATAAGAGTATGTATATATAATATTATTACAAATAGTAGTATAATGATTACATAGTATTGCAAATTATTTGCGGCTTTTTGTGCATTCTCTTATTCTTCTTTACCCTAATATTGCCCAGAAAAATGTGTCAAGTTATTGTATTGTATTTTTTTTAATGTGAGATTACAAAAAAAAATCCGAGAGAGGATTAAAAACCCAGGATGTTGATGGGTCGGCAGCAATTGAAGTTTTGGAAAAAAGGGTCATCATACAAGAAGCAGCTAAAAGTTTCGACTTGTGCCATGTCTCACTTTCTTGATACATAAAAAAGAAGAAAAATGAAGTTACCTTTGTCTGATTTGCCCAAACTGCGACTCAGATGAAGACTGATTAAGCTAAGAGATAAGTCAACAGTGACATGTTCATTTTTTAAGTAAAACGTTGAAATGAAAAAAAGTATTTATGATATTTATAATAAGTATCATGTTGATTATTTATAGTCAAAGATTATGATCATCATAAGAATGAAGCACGATGTGGATAATTCATGAATAATACAAGACTGATAATCAATAAAATAATTGAAACGTGTTCTTTTTTATAAATATTGCCGGTCTCTTCATTGTTAGTACTTGCCCCGAGCCTGTTGCAACTAGCCCCAAACATGGGGTAAGTTGTAACAACTCCCATTTTTTCAAAAAATGTCTGGTGTAAAAGATGGGTAAAGATTTTAAATTATTTTTCAATTGGAATTAGTGCTCAAATATTTACTCTAACAACCCTCTTACTTACAATCACAAAAGTATACATATTTTAGACAATACAGGCCTTTTTCTAAAAACTGTTACACCAAGTCCCCCGCTCCCCTACATGCGTATAGCATAAAACGTAGGACCGAGGAGATGTACTTTGCGATATCGAGAAGACGCGAGATGGGGCCCGAATGCCCCGAGGTAGGGCTTGACCTGAAAATTAGATTGGGTTTCCCCTTCCTCTGGATGGGCCATCGGGTCGCCTCGTACACTTTTTTTGGGGCACTTGGACGTCAGATATCAAGAGCTTACGTTTGCTGAACCGGCCTTACCAAGGCTGCTACGATCTTTTATAACAGTTCAGAAGCGTTAGACCATACACCAGTGGTAACGCACTGGACCAATCTTCCTCTTTGCCAAGGCCTCATGATTGCACGATTAAATCTCATCAAATTACGACTACAATAATTAAACGGTGCAGAGGTGCACGTTGCTCGAAGAATTCAAACCGCGAACATTCACTCGACAGGTGAACGTACCTTCGCGACCGGTAGACTCTCATATTTTACATTTCGAATCCACCAACTTGATGCTCACAATTACGGAGGACAAACCCTTGCAAGATAAAAAAATTAAAAGATTTAAAAAAAACACTTACGTAATCAATCCATCGATATCAATGTCGGCGCATCATTCCATCCAGATCGTTCAATAGTCATTAACAAAAAGTGGTCCCCGTGGACAATTATTATTACCACCGAGATTAGAGACCAATCTTTTCAATTCGTTTATCGTTATCAGTTAACATAATCAACTTACTGTTGAGGCACGTCAGGACGTTTATTCAGTCGAGTTCAAATTCTTCACTTAAACGGTCACGTTTGATGTTGCAAAATTAATCAGCACCCCGTTAATATTCGATTGTCGAACGATCGATGATAATGTGGCTTGCCACGTTACGTGCGTGGAAAAACAACGTTGTTTTGGACTAGTTATTGGGTTGTGCTGTAGAGTCGAGTGTTCGACGGACAACACGATACTGGCGAGCTGAGCCGGAGAATCGGCGGGACTAACCGATCTGGGTTACCCGGCCATCGGTCCGTCCGTCCATCGCTTCTTCTGGCTGGCTCACGTTCATTCGTATATTATATACAATATATATACATATATATACCAGAGATATAAGCTATGGAGTGTAGAATTTACCGTCGGTATTCCTTCCTCTTTTTCGTACACCTTCTCGACTATTCTTCGCGTCGCATTGACATTTTTTCTCTCCACCTTTTCATTCGTTTCGTTCGGAACTTTCGGTTCCACGATCTCTCGTTCTAAACCATTATAGCGCTTATCCCCCCCCCCCCCCCAACCTCCTTATCATCATTCACGGGACCAATCTTTATGGGCGTAAGTCTTGACTAAATGCATCGACTAATATCCGTACGTTTGTACCTTAATATATCATAGACGTATGCGTTTTTTATTATGTATATGGAAAAAAATTCCTGCACATTGGCTGAAAAAGATATTTCTCATCTCTCTTTCTCTCAGACCAGGGGTTCTTTGGCACACAAAAACCTTGTGCTTGAAAGAAAAGTATTTCGGTTTCCGGGACATGGGGACACACGCACGACCCACGAGAAACTCTCGTCGATCATCAAATAGTCAATTCTAAAAATTTTCTTTTCCCTATTTCTCAATTTTGTTCCTGCCTGTCTGAATTTCTTGTCCTTTTTTTTCTTACTTCTCTGAATTCATTCCTCACATTGTAAATTAGAAGGTACTTGGTTGTTACACGAAAAAATTTCACCAGGCATTTTCTTAGCTCGTTTGAATTTCTTCGCTGGGGCATTCATTTTTGCACGATTTCCTCGACGAGCGAGCCTTCCCATTTTATGTTGGACAAAACGACGACTCCAGATATCAATGCATCGGAAGAATAACGACACGGAGAGCTGCAATTCACTCGTTTGTTCGTGGAATTGCATGAAAATACTACAGATACACGAAGGTGTATTCGTCGATACATATGGACGAAGTTCCGTTACATTAATGTGATTTTTTTTTTTATTATTATTTTTCGTCCCCTCGCATAACGCATGTAACGGTCGAGTTGACCGGTGCGCTCTGGTGCCAAGATCGAGCTCAGGCTGGCGTATCCGCACATTTTGTACCTTTCGATTATATCGTACATTCGTATACATTCGTTCAGATTTGACGTTTGATTATCATCATTTAGATGAGACACCGGAACGAAGAAGTAACGAAGAGCCCGCTGTAAAACGAGAACAAGGGACAAAGAGACCGAGAAATGACGGTAAAAAAATCATTAAATCAAAATATCGAATCACCGATGGATCCTCGATCGTTCGTTACACCACAAGTAATGACAGTGTAAGAATAATTTTTCCAGCTTGTTGATGCACATTAGTTGAAATCGATTAAGACTTTAGGCCACTCTACAGCGGCCGAACCAACCGCTCTTATAGTTTTTGAGTCATGATGAGACCCCAAAGTTTTTTCGATTATATATAATAATAGCTATAGAAGTACGTAGGATTTTTTTGATACGTGGTTTTTTGTAAAAATGGTGCATTTCCAATTTCCAATTTCTGAAAGTCTAAAAGCTATAAGAAAATCATCAGGAAAATGTTTATAAAAAAGGAACTATGCAGTATAATTTTAAAAAAGCCTACGTGGTGCTTTACAGAACGTTATTTTGAATGTACAGTTGAAATTTAGAATGAATCGGTTGAAATTTGTTTGAGCCATGAGTTCGGCCGACTTGAAAAATGTAGTTCTGAGATAAATGTGTTTAGAGTTTGTAGAAAGCTCGCTGCGGATGAAGAGGGGTTGCACTAGAATACGAAAATCGAGTACTTTGGGATTTTCCACGCATATAACCTTTTGGAACATAATTCTATACATACTAAGCTACCTTATTTAAAAGAAATTATTATTTTTTAATCCTAGAGTGGCCTAAGGCCTTAAAGAAATTAAATAGAACGGATTAAATCTTTTTTCCCGCTTCCTCCTGAAAGTAGCTTTATTTCCAGTGAATTTGTTCGGAAAGTTTCATACCATTATTTGCAAAATGTCTTTAAACATTGGAGAACTCTATTTGGAAAAAATGCTTGAACATCGAGTGTTTATTTACTGGCCTTGAAGAATTGAAATTGATGTAGCTGCAGAGCAGCTTGAGCAATGAAGCTAAAATTTTGTACAAAACTAAGCCATTCCTATCAAATTATGCAATAATATTTTCGCAATTGCTTAGCTATTTTGAATTTTGTAGGATTCAAAGATTTTTAAAAAATGTCTAAGGTGTCCTCCGAGTAATTTGCAGGTATCAAAACTACATTTTTTTGGATAAATCGGCAGTTGAGTTTAACTTTCGTAAGAATCGCTTCGCAATACTCAAACTTTTGAAATTTTTGGGAATTCGACAGCCATTGAAATTTCGGCAGGGATCCGACTGGATCCTGGCTCGCATCCCGGGCTCCCGATCGGGATCTGATCCGACATCGCATTGGATCCCGATAGGGAATGTAACAACCGCCCACTGGATCCCCATAGGGACTCCGAATTTGGGGATCCTTATTGGAATCCGGGCCGGATCCTAAAGGGACGCTTGATTTTTTTGTATGGGCATTTGAGTCCAGAATTATTTATTTATTCCATACATTTACTAGTAGTTACGATAAAAATCAGTTTTTTATTCGTGATTGGTACTTTTTAAAGATCAACTAGAATTGAAAAACGAAATGTAAAGAAAAAAAAATGTGTCGCCACGGGGATTTGAACCCCCAACCCTCTGTTCTTACGCGTATCTTTGAATCGAGAACGAATTAAACATTAAAAAAAAAGATCGTTTGAAAATTGATCAATTTTTTTTTACTGATTAATTTTCCTTGTATATACGCTGGCCGAAGAATATTTACGAGCCAAGTCTGGGATTCAAAACCTACCTACCTATCGAGCCTACCTAGTGACCTAATACTGGAGCGCTAATCACTACACCATCGACTACTTATGATGTTCTGACGTGTATATCATATTTATGAAAGATAGGCCGAAAAAATATATACGTACACGGATAACAAAATCAGTACGACCTTGAAAATAAGTTGCGAGGGTTTACATAACTTATGAGGGGTCAGAAACCCTGAAATTAACTTATGAGGGGTCACGGTTTTTTCCAAACAGTTTTGAGGGTTTACATAACTTATGAGGGGTCAGGGGCTCTGAAATTAAGTTATTAGGGGTCACTTAACTTATGAGAGGTCGCTTAATTTATGAGGGGTCACGGTTTTTTTCAAACAGTTTTGAGGGTATACATAACTCATGAGGGGTCAGGGACCCTGAAATTAAGTTATGAAGGGTGACTTAATTTATGTGCAGCACTTAACTTACGAGGTGTCAGGAATCCTGGGATTATTATTTGAGGATTTACATAACCTACGAGGGGTCCGGGATCGCGAAATTAAGTTTGAGGGGTCATTTGAGTTATCTTACGGGGTCAAGTATCCTGGAATGAAGTTTTGAAGCTTTACATAACCTAAAAAGGGTCAAGGGGCGAGATTTTGAGTTATGAGAGGTCGCTGTGAAAGTCACTTAAGTTAAAAGGGTTGAGGTATCCTGGATTCAAGTGATATACTGATAGACTAAGTGTGTGTATATGTGGGGCGTTCCACACCAAACCGGACACCATTTAGCTTTTGCATCTCCGATTTTTTTCAAAATTTTGTATGTATTAGTATTAGTTGAAAGAGGTCTGCATGATTTTTTCAATTTTTTTTGTCGAGCCGTTTTCAAGATATCGATTTTTCAAAAATAAGGCTACTTTTTTTTTCATACGCCCATAACTTTGCGAAAACTGGGCCAAATGGGACGTTTTTTTCAAAACTTTGGTTTTTAAACGAACTATTGATAAAAAAGATTGAAAAAAATTTCAAATTGTATTTCTATGAGATTTTCAAGTTTTAAAAATAAATTGTTGATTTATAAAAAACACGTACTGATCGATTTTCTTTAATTTTTGTTGTAAAAAACTGTCATCCATTCCACAACTTTGAAGCCTAATAAGATAATGGGTAAGTGATGGGATCTATTTTTTTTTCGATTTTAAATTTAGCACCGTTTAGCTTTTATATCTCCGATTTTTTTCCAAATTTTTCATGTTTTATTATTGGTTGAAAGAGGCCTGTGTGATTAAAAAAAATTTTTTTGTCGATCCGTTTTCAAGACATAGATTTTTCAAAAAATATGTTTTTTTTTTGTAAACGTCCATAACTTCGCGAAAAATGGACCAAATAGGACGTTTTTTTTCAAAATTTTTATTTTTGAACGTACTTTTCACAAAAAATATTGAAAAAAAATTTCAAACCGTATTACTATAAAAGGCGGCCAATACAAAATCGACAAAAAAACGACGAAAAATTGTAATTTTCAAAACCGGTCCCGGGGTGTAAAAAAAATCGCAAAAATTTTTCTCTTCGGCCAAAATGAAAGGGAAGCCTTCCTCTTTAAAATGGCGGGTCATACATTGGCCTAGGTTGACCACCGGGGAAATGGCAGTCAATAATGTTCGACTACTTTTTCGAACTTTTGTCCGGAAACTTTTGAGCGGTAGTGTATATAACTTAATTTGAGGATAAAAAAAGAATATATCGAGCAATGATATCGTGGGTTAACCTAACTGGCATTCTATCTATAACCCTATCATCTACAATCTGCAATCGTCGTACTCGATTACGATAGCTATCGCATAGGGATACCGCGAATGCAAGTAGCGCCATTATTTCTAATTTTTTTCACCAATCGGGATTCTGATGGGGACGCCGGTTTTGGGGAAACCATGACAAATCCCGATCGGGATTCTGATAGGGACGCCGGTTTTGGGGAATCCATGGCAGATCCTGATCAGGATTCTGATAGGGACGCCGGTTTTGGGGAATCCATGACAAATCCCGATCGGGATTCTGATAGGGACGCCGGTTTTGGGGAATCCATGGCAAATCCCGATCGGGATTTGATGGGACGTGGGGCTTCCCGAAGAAATTTCTGCATGGGGTTGTGCTTATTATTATTGCATAAATAGCTAAAAGGAATGATTGATATCGAATATAAAAAGAATGGCTTCAGAAGGTTCAGATTTCTAAGAAATTCAATCTTTTCAGTTGAATAAAATCATTTAATTTTTGAAACGTGCTTGTGAACTCTGTGTCTTTTGCAGTGTGACTATCGAGGTCAAATTTTGTACAAAAATACATTTTTATCTATGGTAGGCTGAATTAGATTTATGAAGAATCACCCGAGAGGTTAAAAGCGTATAAAATTTTGGAAAGTTTTGAAAAATCATCACAAAACCGTAGAAATTAAAAAATCGCACACAGCATCGTTGATCATATTTATTCATAAGGAAACCCTCATTGATAAACATACCCACCATCAAGAAACTCAAAAAACCGCTCATTGGAATAGGCATGAAGAAAGGTGAACAAAAATTAGGAAGCTATTTGCTAATTTCTAAATCGTACGATTGTAACTCACTTTCTCATTTTATCTTCGACCTATAGCTATTTTGACATTGACAAAAGAACTGAGTAGTATGTCGCATATTGTGAATTGAATTGACTACCCAAAATTTCTTTTTTGCGTAAGTACTTTTTTTACCGTTCTTTGAGGTTTATGCTCAATCATGGCGTCTACAGTTGAAATGGAAGCGAAGAAGTTCGACGTATTGAATAGGCACTTGAAAGACGTTGGAAAAAACCCATATGGAGATTTGAACGCAAGAGATTAGTGATTCGTTCACGAGACATGCGTATGTGTGCGTCACATGTGTGTCCATGAGTCATAACCACAGGCTGGGGCGCCCATCCAAATCTGTCAGTGGGTCAGTGGTACCACGAGGCCAATGGACTTCTCCGTAGCCCCGTGCACGTTCTCCAGTCTACCTCGTCGACCTTGAGGGAGCAAGGAACATCACCGATTCGATCATTTCGTTCCGAAGGAGGTCATTTCCTCCCGGAACCCTCAAAATTTCTTCACCGCCCATCGACTTGTTCGTGTTTCAAGACATTTAGAGTCTCTGCTCAAATTGGTCGGCGGAATTCCGAGGAATGCGGCACATGGGATCGAAGGGGAAATAGTATATTACGATACTAGTGCGATGAAACTTTTTCTGACGAGTGTGAGTTTGCAGCATGAGCCGAAGGCGAATCGCACTAGTATCGTACGAAATTTTGTTGTACGAGCGCACGCTGCGCGTGCTCAAACTGGCACTTTGCGCACGGAGTGCACTAAAATCTTATTCAACCACACCTAATTATTTTGAATAATTTTTCGTATTTTTACGATTCTATATTAAAGCTAAATTCATTTCGGATGAAATAAATTCAACGATCATAAATTCGAAAAATTCTTCGTTTCGAGAATATTTTTTTAAAATACACTACGATATGAAATGCATCCATGACACTGTAATAAATTGAGGCGGTCGAGTCGGCATCAAAACGGCGATTTATAATTATAATTTATAATTTTGTAGAATACCTACAAATATGATGTATCGTCCACCATTTGAGGTACCAAATAAAAAATTTTGGGACTATAAGTTAGAACCCTTAAAGTGCACCGTTTTCCTGAAAAATGTTATTTTGAGTTTTTACACTCTGCGCGTGATTCAAAATAAACCGCTAAACGGATTTTGTTCTACAACGTCTCATTTTATTCAGAACGCTCTTTCCCACGGGATGAACGTGGCACATTTTGATTTAAGTCAAAATTGTGACCAGAACTCCGAAATAAATGCTAAAATATGTGCTGCGTTCATCCTATGGAGAAAAGTGTCATGAAGAAAATGAAACGTAGAGTAAAATCCGTCGAGCGGTTTATTCTGAATCACGTGCAAAGTGCAAACACTCAAAACTAGGTTTTTCAGGAAACCGGTGCACCTTAAGGGTTCTAACTAGTTCCAAAAAATTGTTCATTTGGTACCTCAAATGGTAGACGATACATCATATTTGCAGGCATTCTACATAAATCATAAATTATTATTAAAAATTACCGTTTTGGTGCTGACTCGGCCGCCTTAAGACGTGTTTAGACCGTATTCTGGTCTAAGGACATACATATCGAGCGTTTTATCAAACTCAATTCAAAAAAATATATATATGTATTTACTTTTTTTTTACAACGTATTTGTCGACCTGTTTTCAATTTAAAAAAAAATGGAAATTAAATACGTTATAAGCTGGTAAAATTAGGGGGAAAAAAGGGTTGGCTGACACGATTGCAACCTTTCTAGTCATCCGATCTAAAATTGAAAAAGAGGTTCTTAATTAGTAAGAATGTCGTTATAGCGCATACCTCAGAGTAAAAGGAAAAAAAATCGCAAAATGGCGGCTGCCTGAATAAAATAATGAGTTTTTAGACTAATTTTTTCATAGTCTTTAATTTTTTTATAATAGTAAAAATAATCATTTTGATAAAATCATGGTAGGGGCGATAAAGAGTTATGTATTGAATATAGGTAAAAAATTTCAAGTAAATAGTTTGAGTAGAACTTGAGATATCATATCAGCCATGTCGAGAAAAGCAGTTTTGTGCAGCGTCACTAAAATAGCTATAACTCCGTAAATTATTGGAATTAAAAAATGTCCTTTAGGAAATATATTCTTAAAGGGCTGAACTTTAAGAAAGAAATGTTAGGCTGCAAATAGAACGCATATTTTGTGCTCAAGATTATTGTTCAATAAATAAATAATTTTCGACACTTTTCATTATTTTATTCAGATCAATAGTAACCAATAATCCGGGGTTCGTTGTAGCGAGGAAAATTTAGGTGATGCTCACAAAAATGATGACACGAAACACGAAACACGAAAAATGATTCAGATATGTCACTCGGTAATGTTCCTTTCTAATAATCAATATTGTCGTAAGGTTTCTGCTAGTCAATTGGTCACCGTCGTTGTCTGTGATATCCGTAGTAAGATGAAGGCCCGTAACCGTGATATCCTAAGGCTCCATATCCGAGACCACCCACGAGATCATTTCTGTGCGCCCATCCTGGATCCTCCTGACCGTATCCTGTTTTACGAAATTGATCAATTCATTTATTAGTTTGAAAAATATTCACGTGTCTGCATAATCTGATAATACGAAAATTTAAAAAAAATCTCCTACCAAATGGTCGTTCCATTGACAGGAACATTTTGTTAATCAGGGATCTCATGTCAAATGATCGCTCCATTGACAGGAACATTTTGTTAATCAGGGTAGAGTAGTTGGGAATTTTTGTTCACATGTGGGTTTATTTGTCTAGTGCTTAAAAAACGCTTTTGGCACTCGTAAAATACTTCGTCCTCGTTTATACATGAGGCATGGGCCATGTCAACTCATCTACTTTTAAACCTGACCCCTCTCGATTTAGCTGATTTTTTTTCTTTTTCTATCCCATTAAAAACATTTTTCAAGAAATTTTTAAATTTTTTTACCCAATGCAATTAAAGCTTATTTTTCAAATAGTTATAACTTCTTCACAAATTGATTAATTGGAACGTTTTTTTTTCAAAATTGTCGTCTTTGAATGTACCTTCCGAAAAAAATACAAAAAAATTAAAATATTAAAATCTATGAAATTTTTCACTTTTTCGAGAAAAATCATATTTTCCTCAAAGTTCGCCTTTTTTGATTTTTTTTTCACTCAAGAAATACTTTGATCAATTCCGGGAAAAATGCCGCCCAGCGTGGAGTGGGTCGACATTTCCTTTTATTTTTTGCTTTCTCATAAAGGAAGCTTTGTTTTCGCGAACATTTTTTTTCGCAATTTTCATGTCAGTATGTTCAAAATGTCCCAAAACGTCGAGAAATCGCATTTAGAAAAAATGTCCGGACGTATGTATGTGTGTATGCGCGTGTGTGTGTGTGTGTGTGTGTGTGTGTGTGTGTGTGTGTGTGTGTGTGTGTGTGTGTGTGTGTGTACGCTGAAATGAATATGTCTGGAGAACGCTTTGGGCGATCGATTTGAAATTTGGTATACGAGTAGACTACGTATGTCCCTGTTCTAAGTGCAATTTTTTTTGAAATTGCAAAATAATTGTCAATTTGGCTAGATTTTGTATTTTCTGTAAATTGTTTGTTAATCGTCTAAATTTCGTAATGTTGCAGTTACCACCCTGAAATTTTATGTGCAGATACACTTCATAATAAGGACGGTTGGGATCGAATTTGGGAAAATTCGCTCAAGAGGTTCGATTTTTTAAAAAATGCTAATTTTTCGCAAAAAAATTTTAAGTTCTCTCACTTTTGTAATTTTGCATCTATCAAGCTGCATTTTTTTGTGACGATACACTCAATGACAATGGAAAATAATACTGAATTTCATAGAAATCGCGTGAGAAGTTCGGTTAAAAATTGTGTTGAAATTTGCATAAAAATTTTGCTAACGCTCCAACATCCACATTTTTCGAAGTATCGAGCTAAAACTTTTTGCACAAATAAATGATAAGAATAGTTAGGGTTAAATTTGGTGAAAAACGCTCAAGATGTTCTTTCGCAAAAAAAAATTGAAATTTTCGAAAAATACTTGTCAACATTAAGTTTCCTAATTTCCTAAGCTATCGAGTTCACTTTTCGAGCACCAATACACTGGACGACAAAAACAATTAATAATGTAGTCGAAGCGAATTGCTAAAAAATCATGCAAATTTGAAATTTGCACATAGCTTCTTCATTTGCTTCCAACGTTCTTGAAGCTTCCTTTATGAGGAAGCCATGATAATAAACATACATGTCATAAAGATGGTCAAAGACATCCTCATACAGGAGGGTTGATGAACGACGGAAAAAAATGAGGAAGCTATGTGCAAATTTCAAACTTGCATGATTTTTTTTGTATCGATTGAAAAAAAAATGTTCCCAAGTGGATTTATTTCACAAAACTGCACTCTGTAAATTTTTCTGGATTTATAAAGGACCTCAGAGTTCGAAAAATAGAGAACAAAAAAAATTGAAAGTGGTAATCCTCGAAAAAAATTTGATTTTTTTCAAAAAAGTGAAAAAAAATAGAAGGAAAAGTCGACCCACTCCATGTTGGGCAGCATTTCCCGGAATTGATCAAAGTATTTTTTGAGTGCAAAATTTCATAGATTTTAAGATCTTAAATTTTTTTGTATTTTTTTTCCGGAAAGTACATTCAAAGACGAAAATTTTGAAAAAATAAACGTCTCAATTAGTCAACTTTTGAAGAAGTTATAGCTATTTGAAAAAAGCCTTTTTTGGGTTGGGTAAAAAAATTTAAAAATTTCCTGAAAAATGTTTTGAGTGAGTTAGAAAAGGGAAAAAAACAGTCAAATCGAAAGGGGTCGGGTCCAAAAGTGATCGATTTGACATGGAATGACCCATATGCAATTGTTTGAATACTATATTCAACGAAAATATGTTTTCTGTCAAATTATTTTATTTTCAATTATTTTGGCCGCCTTTTGACTGGCTCGTCGTGCTTGTTACTGGCATAAAGTTAAAAATCGATAATATGTACCTAGCTCAAAAACTGAGGATTTTGAACGAGAACTCGGAAGCTCAGATTTGAAAAAATTTGGTAGCTTTAACAAAGGCTTAAAAACGAGCTGTCTCTTGCAAAGTTTGGAATCATGACACTAGAAATTTGTATACAAATGCTTAGCAAAGCTGTTGTGATTGCTTGATTGACTGCCGAGATAGTTGAGATTAAATGATTGACACCCACCTGTTGGATAATCGGGGATAGGTGATTCGGCTGCTGTACCCCAAGTCTGAAAAGGATTAGCATGAGGCATGCTGTAGGGGACTTTGCAAATTTTCAGATGTTTGAGAATCGATGGTAAAAAGAGACCACCGACTAAGATGAGCTTTTTGATAAGATGAACACCCAGCAGAATTGGCAGGAGAAGCAGCTTGATCTTGACGAGATTCAACAATATGAGTATGGGCAATATGATGTTCTTTTTCTTCTTAAACAAGCGCCAGTCACCTGAAAAGATAAAACCAAAAAAAAATATGAGATCGAAGGTCATATCCCATGGTAAAAAATTGACGATGTATCTATGCCTTATGAGGCATATATTTATTAATGAACCGAGAAAGAGAGGAGAGAGAAAGGGTTAGATACAGCGTGCTGTTCGTACTACAGGTTTTACTGACCCGGAATTTCATACTCCCGAGAGCCTAGTTAGTAAACAGGCATTAGCTAGAATGTTTCTTACGACTCGTTGAAATTCCTATGAACTTGATAATCGTTACCTTTTCTTCGCCAGATCAGGAAAAAAGTACATACCAATAATTGTACCTCGTAAATAAAATAGAGAACGGATGCAAACTTGAAAAAGAAAAGGAAAAACTTTCCTGGGAAGCCTTTGTAGCTCAGTGAGCGACGAAAAAACATCAGCGAAAAAACTAAAGCGATAAGAAGTACTGCTTTTATATCTCTGAAGAGGTCAAATCGACGGCAGTATGGAAAAACGTGCTATCTCAAATTGTGGTAGAAGAACGTGCTATCTCAAATTGTGCTAGAAAAACGTACTATCTCAAAATGTGCTAGAAGAACGTGCTATCTCAAATTGTAGTAGAAGAACGTGCTATCTCAAATTATGAGAGAAGAAGGTGGTATCTCCAAATGTGATAAATTGGAGATACCACCTTCTACTCTCATAATTTGAGATAGCACGTTCTTCTACCACAATTTGAGATGGCACGTTCTTCTAGCACAAATTGAGATAGCACGTTTTTCTAGCACAATTTGCGATAGCACGTTCTTCTAGTACAATTTGAGATAGCACGTTCTTCCATACTGCCGTCGAAATGTCCTACACTACTCGGATTGTTTCTACAAATATTTATAAAATTAACTGTTTCCACAAATATACACTACCGGCGAAAAGTTTCCGGAAAAAACTTCAAAAAAGGTCTGAAACGTTTTTTTATGCCATTTCGCCGGACGTCAACGTAAACTACTTTAACAAACAGCATTTTAAAGGGGAAGAGTTCGTTTTCATTTCGAATTTTTTAAATTATGTTTACAATTTGTTCTTAGATTTGGACTCTGTTTTGAAAACAACTGTTTTTCGCCTTTTTCCTCCTCTCTCCAGGTGCACCCATCTTCCAGAGGAAATTTTTTAAATACATTTTTACGATTGGCTACATAAAGAGGAAAGTTTGCGCTTCAATTTCCTTATTTTTAAAACTTTGAGTAATTTTTTTCCAATTTTATTCTGTTTTTTGTGAAAAAAGAGGGAATTTGAAAAATCCCGTATAACACGAAAACAAAGAGAATTCATGAAAAACTTTAAGACAGCAAAAAGTTGCGTCTGTTTCCGTTGAGGTCAGAGGAATTTTTTCACAGTTTTTTTTTAATTTTGGGGGAAAAAAGACGAAAAGCAATTGTTTTCAAAACAGAGTTCAAATCTAAAAAGGAATTGTAAAAATAACTTAAAAAACAGGAAATGAAGCCGAATTCTTCCTCTTTAAAATGTCGTTTGTTAAATTAGTTTACGCTAACTTCCGGCGAAATAACATTTAAAAAAACGTTCCAGACCTTTTTTGAAGTTTTGTCCGGAAAGTTTTCGCCGGTAGTGTATATAAAATTAATCGTTTCTTCAATGATATATAAAATTAATCACGGAGAACGAATTGTATTTTTTACTCATCATTAAAGTGTTAATTGTTATAGTTCACGAAAAAATTGCACCTGGTCTTGCAAGTTTCCGCGCATTCTTTTTCTAAAGATTTTTTATTAATTTGTCACGTAGATTTTTACAAGTAATTATCAATGTAAAATATCAACCACTCATGAATAAAAAAAAAGGCAAAATGTCATAGTTTATTAATGATCATTATAAACAACAGTCCAAATAGTCAAATAAGGCATCTTGTAAAGAACGAAATAGGCCGAGAAATCAGACAAAAACTTGCTTTGCTCTTAGAAAGAAATAAATGAAAAAATACCTGTTTACAAATTAACATAAAACAGCCGTAAGTAATTGCTCTGGGGGTGTTTTTGGATACAGAATATATATTACAACTGCTTTCCAGCCTCCTTCAGAGGTGGTTCGTCATAAAAGTTTAAAAATTACTTTCTTCCAGCGATATTTTTATTACTTTATATGATTTTACAAATACTTTCTGAAAATTTTAGTGCAATTTTTTTAAAAATAGTGTTGAAAAGCATTATATTAACACATGTTAATTACGTGGAATTCGCTGTCTAAACTTATACGCTTTTTTTCATGAAAAAAAAAATTCAAAGTCTGTAAGTAAGAGAGCAAAAATGGAATATCGAGCTTTAAAATTTTCTGGTTTTTTGTAGATATAAAAAATTTAACATATTAGGGAACGATTTTTTTCCTGATAATTGTACTATCAGATAAGTAAAATTTTTTGTTTCAATTTGATTTCTCAGAAATTCCTTCTATTAATGACAAAATAAACTAATTATATTAATTTTATATTAAACCCAAAATAATATACTAACGAAATTTCTTTCGTTCTATATTTGAGGGTTCTACAGATGTTCATTTTCAAAATACCCTACTTCTGTAGAAATATATCATCACGATAAAAAAGTGCTGGAAATTAATGAAAATACATCTTATATTCGCCGCCAAAATGCGTACAAAGGCTTGAAAGAATAATCCTTTTGAAACTCCAGAGATACATTTGTTGTTGATGATAATTTATTTTGACCTAAACTGACCTGGTATCGTTCTTTGGATCTGAACGAGTTCGTCCTCGTCGAGTATCATCGGGCCCGAGGTAAGCGCTCGCGCGCCTGCCGGTTGATCGTACGTGTATACTAATGCACGACGGGTCAGCACATCCTCGGCGATGTCTCTGACGAACTTCAACGTTTCGCCAATGCCGAATTTCAATCCACGGGGCTGCGGGAACTCGGGAAGCATCGGTACCGTATTAGTCGCTGGTATTCTTATGAATCTGAAGGGTCCGTAGCTAAGTTCCTGAATAAAAGATTATCGATATAATAAAAAGAATCATCAGCAGTACAAATATGATAGTTATATTCGCCCTTCCTTAATTCTCCAAGCTTTCATAAGCTCAGGTGTATTTTAACACGCACTGATAAATAAATATCAAAATGAGGCTGAAAAGTATAAATCTGTTATAAATTCAATGAAAGACTTGTTTTGATCAACTGATTTTTAGATTGAAGCGTGAAAGACATCATGAACGTCTCATAAACAATGACGATCAATTCTTCTACGCGTCCTAAGTATTTTACAATTTTTTCAATCCTCTAGAACGTCTATGTTTAATTTATAATGAAAACCTATTCAATATTACTCCGAAATTTAGAGAAGAATAGATAAAATGGATAAAGCATAATATCGATTTTACGGTTACTGCATCCTTAATAGGTCACACTTCCATAGAATCGCATAACGGTCACACTGGATGATATTCAACAATAAGTTCCAAAAATATAAAAAAAATATCTAGGTAAGGTAAATGTCCCAATACCCGACCATCTAAGAGGCGACGAAAAAGTTGACTTGTTTTTCGCGTTCAAAAATAAACTATTTTCTGTAACAACTATGACTATTGGAAAGCTTGAAGTCTCTAGTTTCCAAAACACAGGGTATAGTTGTTGCTACAATTAGTTGTTTATTCATAATAACCGAAAATACTAAGAAATGTTAATGTACCAGTACCCGACCACCCGTTTTTCTATATGACCCAATATCCGACCACACATTATGACCCTATAACCGACCACACATCTCTATGGTGGGGGAAGGGAGGGGGTGAATTGAGAAAAATGCGTCGCTGCTCGAAGAATGTGTCACCGAAATTTTGAGGTTATGCACGAATAATATACATGTCAGCGGATGTCCGGTTACTGGGACTGAACATAGTTGCGAGCAAGTAGCGATATCCGGACATACGGTCGGTTATCGGTACAAGATACATTTCGTATGTACCGATGACCGGACATGAAAATTAAGTAGTTAAAACGCATTTTTGGCTAATTGAGACGACATGATCAAATTAGTAGTATCTTTCCGAATAAAAACAGCTAAGGCTCAGTTTGAAAACAATAAAAACCACTTCGAGATAGCTTCAATAAGATATCGCGATTCCTTAGTACTTCAGCTTAGATAATGGCTTCCGTGCCCCGAATAGTACGCGTGCTGTCATATTTATCCAAAATTAAATTATAGACGCTTCTTGAACTATTTAAAGTAGTGTCGTATACGTAGATTATGAATCCTGGATATTAAATCAATTCACAGTTTAAGATTTCTCTTAAGTGAACGCTTAACTTGCTGATATATTGGTTCAAGTGGTCAGGTACTGGGACGTAGTCGGATATTGGGACATTTACCTTACTGTTAAAATTTCGCGAAAAACGGTCGCTGAGTTTTTTGACCCAAAATTTTATGTTTAATTATGAAAAACATCGGTAAAATTGAAGTAACGAAAAAAATTTTGTTGACGGAAAAAATCGTATTTTTTACACGCTTGATATTGAGCAATAATATTTAGAGAATATATTCCGGAAACCTTATATTTTAATTTTAAAAATTGTTCCTTCACTGTCCTTTAGAAAAAGTATTTCTATTTTGAAGATTGAAAGCGTCAAAAATGACTTCTCACGAACGCCAGATGTACACTGGTGGCTCCCAAGCTACGCGAATTGCTTCAAAGTACAGTTAGCATTATGAGTTAATGGTAAATGATGCCACGAGTCCTATTTCGAAGATTATGGGGTTCTACGAGAAGCTCGAATAATGGCTGGGGTGAATTTCACCCAATGTGACCTATTAGGGATATTATCGAATAAAAATGACTACCTTTTGCCTTGCGACATCGTTCAGCCATCTCACTACCCTGAATTTTCCACAAATCACCGGATCTCTCTTCGCAAAGCAATCCCTTCGGCAACGTTCAACGAAGTCATTTGGCGAGAATTCATCGAGAATCTGCGAGGACGATCGTTTTGAGCACAGAAACAGGAGAATAGCGCACTTTGCGAATAGTGAACCACGCACACCAGCAACACTTGAACGTCCTCGATATCGCGACCTTTCTTGCACTCGGTCGACCCTCTGACATTGCATTTTACCGCGAGTCCTTTATTCACATTAAATCAGGAGAATTTTAAGTTGATAGATTTCCTATTTTATTTGACGTTGTTTGGAAACGGCTTCAATAATCCAAAATTTCACGAATCGTTGCCATGAATCGAGGAATATTTTCATCAAACGAAATCACATGTCACACTGACTTTGGAGTATAATCGCCATCGCGGTAAAGTCCCCGTTGATTAGGATACATTAAAATGCACATAGATCGTTCATCAACGACGGGTTTCTCGTCAAGTATGTTATTTACCGATCGACGTCCGTTCAAATTATTGTAATATTAACGAGGAAGATCGCGTGTATACGAGAATGGCGCTCATCATTGATACACGTGCGAATTTGCGGAACTAAGTTACGAAAACGCGTGACTAAAGGATTTCAAAGACGTCCAGCAAGCTCACTGATCGTGCTTAGAAGATCGCTTGTCCATATATACGAGTGAGGTTATATAGGTCGGTGGGGGTAACGGTCCACGCCGTGGCTTAGATTTATCCTGCAAGAGCGAGGAGAATGCACGATGCACTTCTCTCATCGAGTCTGCAGCATCTTGGTACACGTATACGTAGAAACGTGTGTTTATACATATATAACTAAATGGAAGCGCGATGACAACGTGACAACGTCGATGGCACGGAAACGTTGTCGGCATTCGGAGCGCTCATTCGCTGGTTATATTATGTGCTAAAACCAATTGGAATAGCTTTTTTGCCATAGACGAGTTATCAAAGTCCCCGACGGATTATCAGGAACGCAGATGGTACGATTCTATGTTCCTCGTATGAACTCACTTTGAGATACAAAACGAAAAAAACTCTTGATCTGGTTTATTAATTTCACGATCAGTCTCATATAGATGTGCTGTACTGTGAGATATGTTTCGAGAAACAGGACATTTATCGATATATATATATATGTATATATATACCGTGTGTGAATGATCTCGTTCATCTTGTTCAAATGAGAACTGAGCGTGAAAAAGATCGTTCGGAGAAATTAATTCGTATAACCTGTATGTACGTTTTATAGTGATCGTCGCTCTTCACGCACGTCACGTTCGGTAAATTCATGATCTTCTTGTATATGTTGTCATAAAAACTTTGAAGTTCCATGCTGGCAGATGAATCCAAGTTTCCTGGAGCTTCTTGCGGAATAATCGTTAGGGTGGTGAACCTCCTATATTTGAAATACCTTGGCATTGCAACTGTATGCCGGTCACGTTGTGATCCAAATACCAGATTCATTAGACGTTTCACATAACTTTATTATTGCGGTTTCAAAGCATTTTTATAAAAAAATCTGCTATTTTTCCGCCATGCATGACTTTTGTCTTCTTGATCCAAAATGCTGAATAAATGCTGGATTTAATTGAAATGCACAAATTCAGCATTGATTTGAAGGAAAATAATATGACCGTGCGTGAATTTGATTGAGGCCCCGACTAGGCCCCGATCGGTTTTCCCTAACTTGCTTTGGGCCCTTGACTGGAAGCCCAATGGGGCCCCTGAATGGACGGTCACGCTTTTTCGACAAGGGCGGGCCTTAGAAGGTTGCCAAATGAGGGCCTTTGCAACCACCTCACGGCTGCCATGTCCAATCCACGACAAGCCCATGGTCAAGCCCTATCAGGGCCCAAGTACGCACGCAGTATCGCTATGCGTGCAGATTGTAAAATTGAATTATTTTAATAATAATATTAATAATAATAATAATAATATTAATAATAATAATAATAATAATAATAATAATAATAATTTGTTTGTCACGATATGCGAAAAACATATTGAAATAATTTTGAACGACGTTGAATCACTGTATCCTCAAGGAGGATTACAACAGTGTAAGTCGAAAATTCGCTAACAATAAGAGAATTTTTATAAAAAAATAGTATAAAGCAGAGGATTTCTATATGGAAATCTTGCGGGTATGGCTTCCCTCGAGGCATGACTTCTTGAGAGGTCTGACTCTGCGGTGTCGAATACAACCCGTGCTTGCTCTCCCTCGGCTATATAAGCATACTATTTGCATAATCCGTACGGAAGAGAGCACGAGCCGCATTGCGACATCTCGTGGCAAGTCTCGGAACTAACTCCCCGTGAAGCCCGATTAGGTCCTCAAAGAGTTGCCTCGTCAGTGCCATGTTTCAAATAATTGGGGCTCCGATACTTTCGCCCTATTTGGGCCCGATTTGGTTCTGTTGTAATTATACCGACTTCTTTAAATATGGGTTGCCCGATCGAAACCCGACAAGATCCTCAACGGGTTGCTTTAGGTCAGCCATATTGTAAGGAAGCCTGGCATCCTTGGCATTGCCCTGTCACGGCCCAACCTGGCGATGTTATGACAATTCATGACAGGGCATTCACATTTAAGCTCGTCAAGGTCCGCAACGGGTTGCCTTAGGTCAGCCATATTGTAAGTGAGCCTGGCAACCTTGGAACTGCCCTGTCGGGGCCCAACCTGGCGGTGATATGGCAATTCATGACAGGGCATCCCCGTTTAAGCCCGACAAGGTCTTCAACGGGTTGCTTTAGGTCAGCTATATTGTAAGTAAGCCTGGCGAACTTGACATTGCCCTATCGGGGCCCAACCGAGCGGTGTAAGGGCAATTCATGACAGGGCATCCACGCTTAAGCCCGACAAAGTCTTCAACGGGTTGCTTTAGGTCAGCTATATTGTAAGTAAGCCTGGCAAACTTGACATTGCCCTATCGGGGCCCAACCGAGCGGTGTAAGGGCAATTCATGACAGGGCATCCACGCTTAAGCCCGACAAGGCCCCGACCTAAGGCGGGGCTTCCCTAGAATTTTCACGCACGGGTAGTGGACCGTATTCTGACCTTTTTTCACTCATTAATTGCCGGACCAATCCACATTTGTTCGAGCTATCGCGACATATGCATGATCTACAAGTTTTTATCGAAATACAAGATATAACATCGGTGTTTGGATTTATATTAGAGACTTGAGTAGTTATATACAGCCAGAAGGTCGAAAAAAGCGATTTTTCAATATTTTTTTCTGGAGGACATTTTAATTTATCAGCGTACAAATTTATATACGGGTCATTCTATGTCAAATCGACCGATAGTTGGAATCCAACCCTTTTCAATTTCGATGAAATTTGGTCAGAAGTTTTCCTTTGTCATAAACAAAGTTCTACCAAAGGAAAAAAATACAATTCTTTTTCAAAAGTTATGCAAAATTCAAAATTTCACAATTTTTTCAATTTTTCAAGTTTATTTTTGAAATATCTCGAAAACTATTACAGTTACGAAAAAATCGTTCTGGCTTCGTCTTACCGAGTATACTTGGGGCTACGAAAAAAAAATATATATTCCGAAAAAAGATTATGAAAAATGATGAAGTTGAAGAATATTGAATTTTCAAAAATCGTGAAAATCCACGATCACCATTAAATTTTTTGTTCAATTTTTTTTTATATAGTACCTTGTACTGATTTTGAAACATCCTGAAATTTTCAGAAAAATGTTTTTTCTCTACCTCTAAGTTAAGTAAAGTTGAGCAATCATGTAATTTTATAATTTTGAGCAGTAAGAATTAGGTGAGTGCTTAACTTTACTTAGAGGTAAAAAATTTTTTTTTTTCAATTCAACAGGTCATATTTTTGAAGAAAAAAACACCTTTATGAAAATTTCCGGATATTTTAAGATCAGTACAAGGTATTATATAAAAAAAATTGGACCAAAAATTTCATGTTGATCGTGGATTTTCCCGATCTTAAAAAATTCAAAATTCTTCAACTTCATCATTTTTCAAAATTTTTTTTTTGAATATTTTTTTTTTCGTAGCCTCAAGTACAGTCCGCCCCCGTAATAGAGTCGGCCATGGGCAGTTAGGGGAGTATTTTTCGTGGAACTCGGGTTCCCCCACTACTGACACTATTTTATTAAGCTAGCGTGCGGTATTATTGAGAGAGAAGAAAATGAAACCCGAGGTGAGCCAGTAGTAGAGGTACGCTCGAGCGAGAATAAAGGGAACTGGCTCTATTACGGGAGCGGCCTATATACTCTTTAAGGTTGTTTAGAAGCAAATCACGTTTAATGAGAAAATTCTCAAAATTTGGTATGTTTTTCAATGAAGTATTTAAGAGGTCGTGTAAAAATTTCACGACGATTTGGAAACTCGTTATCAAATAATTAAATTAACAAATTTAAAAAAATTAAATGTAGTCTTATGGAAACTGATATAACTTGACGATAAGTTTTTTTTTACCTCTCGATTTTTTAATATCCACAATATACTGGAAGCAACGGAAAGGAAATGAAGTTTATTGATAAATATTTTTTTTATTTGTTTAAAAAATTGTTTTTAACAAAACGTTAATTTCTTAATAACGAGCTTCCTAATCATCGTGAAATTCTTACACGACCTCTTAAATACCTCATGCAAAAACATAACAAATTTTCAGAAATTGCTCATTATTTTTTATTTTAACCCTTAAGGAGGTTGAAGTAATGATGATAAAATTCTGAAAATTTGGTATGTTCTTACATCAAGTATTCAGGAGGTCGTGTAAATATTTCACTACGATTGAGAAGCTTTTTATTAAACAATTAACATTCAAATGTTTCATAGCTTCTAAACAACCTTAAGACGAACCCAGAACGATTCTTTCGTAATTATAATAGTTTTCGAGATATTTAAAAAATAAACTCGAAAAATTGTGAAATTTTAAAATTTCGAAAAAAATTGTTTTCCTTTGGTAGAACTTCGTTTTATGATAATAGAAAACTTGTGACCAAATTTAATCGAAATTGAAAGGGGAAATAGCTGATTCCAACTATTGATCGATTTGACATGAAATGATCCACACATATTTTTGTAACTTTTAATTTATTTTGAAATTTTTTCTTTAAAAAAATAAAATGTTTCTTGAAGTCTCTAGATTGGATCATTCAAAATAAAAAAATAATAAAGATTTCGTTAATATAAGGTATAATCTAGTATTTAATCGAAGGAATAAGCAAAATATTTACTTTGATCAAAATGGCCGCTTCTCAAAGAATTTTCGATTTGTGATGAAAATGTTTTCCTTAAATTGTTTATAAAATATAAAAATATGTTTATAAAGTTTGTGTAAAAATTTGAGACCGATCGGTTATGTGCCGTTTCTGAGAAATCTTGCACACCAACTTTAAAAACACAGTTTTGAGAGAAACGCGTTCAAAATTTCAAAAGCATTTTACACATAGTAATTACGGGTGTACAAATATGTCTATGACTTCGAAAATATTTGTTGGATTGGACTTTTTAAAAATCCTGACTGCGTATAACCCCTTCAAGTTCAAATAGATGTCAGTTCGTACGCTCATAATTAAATATTTCCAATGTTGTACATAGAATTATATTTATTTCCTGGAACGATGCGTATCCCTCTGGCGATTATCAGGTAGCATATTCTTCAACGTGGGTAAGAGAGGGAGAGAGAGAGACGAAGAGAGACTTACTCAACTACACAAAACAGAAAATATTATACGCCATCGAGATGCAACTTCACACGATGCAAGTGCCAAAGAACAGTAAGACTATATGTGCAGTGTCGTGGCGTTGAGACCCCGCAGCCTCTTTACTGGGACCGGTTTATTCGTACTCCTCGTGCCCTACACATGGTCACATACACATTTGTGGCGTCTTACTTGAGATCAGCAATCTTCCAATGAGAGTTTTGTTGGCGGGTGATTCGAGACGCGTGCAGACACTTCTGTGAATTGGATAAGCGGAAGACTTGAACCTCCAAGCATGCATCAAAACGATACATCATATTAGAGAATGAGAATTATAGAAATGATGTAACGATGAGTCTGGACGTATTACCAGTGATCAAATTTAAAAAAAACCCAAAATCAAAATGAACGATTATTCTGATCATTCAATGGAACTTACGGTAAAGAAAGGGCCCTGATCGCGTGATTTAACCCTTTTTTTCGCTAGTCGTTGATATAATTTCTTATGCGAAATCGCGGTTAGGCAAAATTCTATGGAGAGTAAGAAGCAATGAAATAATGGTTAATTAAAAATAATAAAAAAAGTACCGTTAGAATGGTGAAAAATTATTTCATTGTAAAAGAAAACGTTCACACAATTAAATGAGAAAGTGTAAAAAATAGCGTAACATATGTAGATCAGACTGTCTCTAAATATAACACTATATTTCCATACACTTCCTTTTTGATGAAATCATAGTTATAAATCGAAAATTAAATACCGTGAATGAAGGGCTGTGAGCGATTTTTTTGAGGTAAGATTTTTTTATTTACCATTTGATTAGAACATGGAAAATCGATGTCTTTAGTTTGAATAGGAAAAACGATTAAATTGGCCCACAAATAGTATATTACGATCCTAGGCCCGAAAGTTGGATTTCCTGGCGTGTATGATATAAAGGCCGAGGCGAAGCCGAGGCCTTTATATCACACATGCCAGGGCATCCAGCATTCGGGCCGTGGGTCGTATACTATTTTTCTTGCTCCCAGCCCGAAAGTACGTTTGATAATTAGTTTTAATCTATAAAATACTGCATGTCAGCATGACAGCTGCCTTGTGTTCGGCAATATATGTATATTCACTTATTTTACTTTTGCGGCCTGCGTCAGCGCGCCTACCGGCAATCTCGCGAAGTGTACTGCGGACGAAGATTTTTGCCGGTCCGGGGGGCGGGGGGGCCCGCCCGACTTTTGCAAAACCGAGGCGAAGCCGAGGTTTTTGCTGGTCGGGGCGGGCCTTAAAAACATATAAAATAGGTAAAAATAACAGGCACGAAAATCAACTGCAATAAGAGATGTACAAAATGTAAAAAACACCCACGAAAATCAACTGCAATAAGAAAGGTTAACGTACAGATGTCAAAACGTCAAAACACACGGGCACATATAGAGCCGGCCACGAAAGTTCCGTCAGAGCGCGCTCGAGCAGGCCATGACGCCATGAAAGTCGTTCTTCCCGGCCTGAAATGCGGCCCGGAAGCGAGTACTTTCGGGCTGGGAGCAAGAAAAAAAAATTTGTGTGTGCTGAGGATCAGACCATATTTTTCTCTAGTATTTTTTCCCGCTGAACACGAATCTGAAGTCAGAATTAGGGGTCGATGAGCAAATTGTCGAGGAAATCCATAAAAACTGATAAAAATCATGATCTAGTAATTTTTTTTTGTTTGATGATAATATCCTTATATTTTCGTCGTTCCCTGACACTTTTGTCTTCAAATGACCTATGGAGTCTTTGTGGGTCTGTGAGTTTTTGCTGCGCTTTTATCCTCCCGTAGTAAAAAACTCCATTGAATCGCCAATGGCAACCAATGGTTCTCATACGACTCCATTGGACAATGAATGGGGACCCATTGAGATTTCCGCATTTGTTAATGGCGTACAGGGCTGACCATTGATCAGTGAATGGGTATCCATTGAACATCAAATGCGGATGAATCGAATGATCATCATTACTTAATGATGCTCATTGGAAAGCCAATGCGGATGAATCGAATGATCATCATTACTCAATGATGCTCATTGGAAAGCCAATGCGGATGAATCGAACGATCATCATAACTCAATGATGCTCATTGGAAAGCCAATGCAGATGAATCGAACGATCATCATAACTCAATGATGCTCATTGGAAAGCCAATGCCGATGAATCGAATGATCATCATTACTCAATGATGCTGATTGGAAAGCCAATGCGGATGTATCGAGCGATCAGCATTGCCCAATGGTGTCCATGGGAAGGTAAATGCTGATGAACGAAATGATCCGCTTTACCCAAGGAAGTCCATTGGAAAGTCAATGCGGATAAACTGAAAGATCAGCATTTCCCACAGATGTTCATTGGAACCCAAATGCGGCTAACGATGAAATGATCAGTATTTACCAAGGATACCCATTGAATAATAAGTAACTACGAATTATACAATGATCAACATTCATCAATAATGTCACTTCATTGATGACTGATCGAATGATGAGCAGCATTCGTTAACGATGTTGCAATCCATATTCGAAATTCAATGCTGAACAATTGAAACCATCGATCGATGAGAATTTTTCCGAATGCGATATTTCTCAAACGGCGGTGAATTAATAAAATTAAGTAAGAGTAGATGTCGCTGATTCTCATATATGAACCAAATATTTTCTTCAATTGTAATAAATGCTGATGATTATATCGATGGTCAATTAATATTAGCGTAAGCTCGGAAATTATTCGGAAGTAATTTAAAAAAAATATATTATAAACTGCTCATCAAGTACGCGTACGTTTGGGACAAATGATTTTTAAAACCGTTTATTTTCAACATATACACATAATTTTATCAGTCCTTCTCAACTCGATTTGTGAGAGGAGAAACGTATATACTTTCATTATATCAATCGTCATCTGAATACACTTACAATCTATTTTCTCAATTCTGAGCTTCAATAATTTCTATTAAATGTAATAATATATATATATATATATATATATATATATATATATATATATATATATAATTATTGGTCGTTATGCTAATATTAGCATTATGATTAACCTTACTTACTGATAACTTACATCATTTGATTATTTAATGCGTAATTCAATGTATATATAGCAATCATATGAAAGAATCTCCATTGATGATCCCATTTATTCCCCATTGCCCACAAAAACCAATGGAGGTGAATGGCGAATTAACTAGGGAGATTGTCTCCATTGAATCCCCATGGGATAATTCCCATCCCGTTTCAAATGGGGAATTCGATGGCGAAAATGTCCTTAGAAAATTCAGCATTCATATCCATTGGTTTTGTGGGCAATGGGGAATGAGTGGCGAACAGCAATGGAGATTCTTTCGTATGGTAAAAACTCCATTCATCGCCATTGAAAAATCCCCATTCATTCCCCATTGCCAAAATAACCAATGGGGATGAATGCCGAATTGCCTAAGAGGATTGTCTCCATTAAATCCCCATTAGATAATCCCCATTCCGTTTCAAATGGGGAATTCAATGGCGAAAATCCCCTTAGGCAATTCGGCATTCATCTCCATTGGTGACTTCGGCAATGGGGAATAAA
>OX333072.1:32018514-32188514 GCA_946863875.1 Alloplasta piceator | reverse complement strand
TATACAAAAAATTCCCAACCAGGCTTATTTCACAAAGCACCACTCTGGAAATTTTTGAGGATTTATAAAAGACCTCGGAGTTTGAAAAATTGAGAAGGAAAAAAAAATTGAAAGTGGAGATCCTCGAACAAAAAATTTGATGTTTTTCAAAAAAGTGAAAAATTTCATAGATTTTGATATCTTGAAATTTTTTTGTATTTTTTTTCGGAAAGTACATTTAAAGACGAAGATTATGAAGAAGAAACGTCCCAATTAGTAAATTTTTGAAGAAGTTATAAATTACAATTGTTATCTGTATCAAATGATTTACAAATACAAATTGAAGAAATTATTTTATCATGAAGGGAAAAAGAATGTCATAAGTGAGATTTTTATTTTATTTTTGAAGGCTGGCGCACTTTGTAAAGCCTCGAAGCTCAAGACTCTGCTTGTGACTGCATATACCGGTGTGAAAAATTTCAACATACCAAATATTCTGGAGTACAATCATGGCTTGAAGAATCTTCACATTGACGTGAGTTATTTTTCAAAAATATTTAACAATCAGTGAAAATTATCGTTTAAAAAATATTCTAAAATATGAATTTCGCCTTTCAAAAGGTTGACAACGAGACGAATTTGGAGAAAGAGATGAAGGGCATATTTCCAGCGAAATTGTACAACTTTACTTTGAGTGGAAGAAATCTTCGTACACTGCACAAGGATATTCTGAGCGTGAGCGACGCATCTTCGTTGTCTCTTGAAACTCTTGAAAAAATTTAGATTGAACCGAAAATGGTGTTTTTTTAAAAATGTGCTTATTTTTTCAACAGGGAATGAGAAATCCTCATCTACACTTTGCCCTTCATAACACGAGTGTTTCGAATGTTCCACGTGAAGTATTTACCCATGCTGACTGGGTAAGAAACGTCACTGTGGATTTGCATAACAACGATCTCAAAACTTTGGAAAATCCTTCCTCGGGTCACAAACCGGGCATGCCTGACAAAAAATTTTTACTCAGGCTTCGAATGGCCGGGAGTTACATCAACTGTGATTGCGAAATTGGGTAAGATCAAATATAAAATAGTACATTACGATACGAGTGCGTTGAAACTTTTTCTGACGAGTGTGAGTTTGCAGCATGAGCCGAAGGCGAATGCTGCAATCACACGAGTCAGAAAAATGTTTCTCGCACGAGTTTCGTACAAAATTTTATTGCACGAGTGCGGAGAGTGCTATTTTACGCACGGAGTGCAATAAATACTTTTATTGCACTCCATGCGTAAAGTGACCACTTCTCGAACGCTTCGCTTCGCTGCGCGTGCGAGAAGCGGGCACTTTACGCACTCGTGCGATAAAATTTTTTACGATACTCGTGCGAGAAACTTTTTCTCAACTCGTGTGATTGCAGCATTCGCCTTCGGCTCATGCTGCAAACTCACACTCGTCGAAAAAAAGTTTCATCGCACTCGTATCGTAATGTACTATTATTTCACTCCATGCAATAAAATTTTGTACGAAACTCGAGCGAGAAACTTTTTCTCAACTCGTGTGATTGCAACATTCGCCTTCGGCTCATGCTGCGAACTTACACTCGTCAGAAAAAGTTTCATCGCACTCGTATCGTAATGTACTATTATGTTATACAATAAATTCAATTTAAAAAGTATTAGGATGTCATAACAAATTTTTCCTGAGAACATTTTTTTCATACTACAATGAATATTACAATGAATGAAAGTAATGTGGAATAGATGAGTGCTCCATTACAAATTATAATTGGAAAAAAAGTCGAGAATATTCCATTACAAATTAGTGTGTTTCTATGACAATTTGGAGCAGGTACTATTTTGCTCAAAGGTAAGGTAAGGTAGGGTGAGTCTATTAATTTTTCAATAAACTTTACTATCGTAGTTGTAAATGAATGAACAGTGATTTTTTGGAGTAATTTTTACTCCATTGTTGTAAAAATTACAATTCAGAATGGAGTAAAAATTACTCCAAAAAATCACTGTTTATACATTTACCACTACGATAGTAAGATTTACAAAATCTTGATACACATGAATTATTTTCATTAAGAAATTAATAAACTTACCTTTGAGAAAAATAGTACTTGCTCCAAATTGTCTTAGAAACACACTAATTTGCAATAATCAATTCTCCATTACAAATTACTTTGTTTCAAATTGTAATTTCTAATGGTGTACTCATTCATCACGCGTTATTTTTTAATTTGTAATGGAACACATTACTTTTATTGTTTGTAGTGGAACATGCATACATTACACATTACTTTTTTTTATTTGTAATGGAACACGCATCCATTACACATTACTATTTTCATTTGTAATGGAACATTCATTCATTACACGTTACTTTTATAATTTGTAACGGGAAACTTATCCAATACACATTGTATCAAGTAATGGGTAATGCATTACTTTAAAATTACTATTTTCACAACTCTGCTTGCACGTTATATAATTGTAACATTACATGTAACTTCCATGTTATATTCTCACAATCTCTGGCACAAAAAACGGTTTGAAAAAGCTTGACACGGCCTCCAAAAATTTTTCATTCAGCTTCATCCTCTGTGAGCATTTTTTTCTAATCACAAGAAATATTAAAATATCGCTATAAATCGCTGAACAAAATTTCAAATGGTTTATCTTAGGCTTATTATGAAGAAATCCGAATTTAACACGGAAATTCATTTTATTGCACTCTGTGTGCAAAGTGCCACTTTGCGCACGCTGCGTGTGCTCAAACTGGCACTTTGCGCACTCGTACAATAAAATTTCGTACGATACTCGTGCGAGACACTTTTTCTCAATTCGTGTGATTGCAACATTCGCCTTCGGCTCATGCTGCAAACTCACTCTCGTCAGAAAAAGTTTTATCGCACTAGTATCGTAATATACTATTTTTTTTGCTATTTACATAAAAAATGACTTTTGACCTTTCAAGGTGGATTGAGGTATGGCAGAGGAAGCATCGACAGTATCAGGAGGATAGATGTACGAATTACGGCGAGTACAATAATTACGAACGGGACGAAGGTGGTGAATACAGCTGTTGGGACAACGGCTGGGACGACGATCTTCGCGAGACTTTTTGCCTCAACAAGAACAATATCTCGGTTTCGGAGGCTCTAAAAACGGACATTGAATGCGGTTGGGGTACCGCGAGCACCGTACATCTATCGAACATTCTAGGTTTTATCGTTTGCGTCGTATTCACGGCGAATGTATACTAAGAAAAAAAAAATAAGTTCCAAACTCGGTATACTTAAAATTAAAGAAAAAAAAATATTGAAAATAACGGTATAAAATTGGCCGGTGTCGGTGCAAGGGCCGGCATCGAATAGCCAATAAAAATACCCGCGAAGAATATTCTTCCTGCAACGAGGAATGGAAGTGGCAACAGAGGGTAAAACCATGTGCAAAGAGAAAAAAGCTTTTTTCCTTGGGAAGAAATCGCGTTATTTACATCAGTATTTATAATCGATAATTTCAAAGATTTTAGAATTTACACTTGAAATAGAACAAAGAAGAAAAGTAACGTACTTTCATACATTACAAAATTTGCCGTTCAATTTTTGGTCCAATTTACAGACGATTAAAAATAATACTTTGTAATTTTTGCAATTATAAACGTTATTTCATTGGCTCGGGTGGAAAGATTGAAAAAAAACCATCAAACGTCGGTAGATTTAAAAAATCGGCGTAAGCGAATGACTGCAACAATACGGGAATAAGGATCGATGGAGTTTGATTAGAATAGGTATGCTTTACTTGCTCGAGTTTTTTCTCATTTGAAATAATTTCATTTGATTTATGACATTTATGTATATCGAAGACCATCTCCAATGCAACGATAATAAAATACAAATTTTTATCATTCAAAACCTGCGTTATCGAAAGAATAATACTTTTTATATAATACTACGGAAATCTGCAGTCAAAAAAATAAAAACTCAAACGTACATAATAATTTCTACAATTCCAACGGCCGATCAATAGAGTTTCACAAGAATTTTCCAATTAGAGACGTCAAGTGCGAATATTTTTTGAATTCTAATTTTCTATAAATCACTTAATTCAATAAAGTTTTGTTTGTTTTAATTTTGACTTTGAATCAACGCCAACAGTAAAATACAAACCTGTATTATTCATAAAATAAAGGCATCGAAAGTTGTATTTAATTTTACAAATAAAAAAAAACAGATTGAAGAAACAAAATAAAAAATCAATCGTACATCACGATTTTCATGAAAATTCCAACGGCCATGCTCAATACGGGCATAACGATGAAACCGAAGATAAAAACGAGGCAGACGTAGACGCAGATCAATTGTAGTCCAAGAATCGTGTATTTAACGATCATTTGACGAAGATCGTTTGTATTTTGTATGCTCATAGTTTTGTCGAGAACGAAACGTAATATGTGTACCAATATCTGTAAAAAAAAGTCACGAACGGTAATAGTGGAAATAAGTAAATAAGTTTTTGTCGAAGGGATCAAGGTCAACGATAATGTTTGTTTTTGCCGGCCAAGGGCTTGGTTCGCGATTTGCCCGCGGGAGAGCGTCAGCAGCGCCGCAGTAGTGGCACTGATGTCACTGAATAAACATCGTGCATCTGTGTCCGTCGTTTTTTGGACGCTGCTTGGCAAAAAAAAACATCACCTTCGGCAGGTATAACAATCAAACGATATATATATATTTTTTTCAATGCTTTACCTGAGCGATGGGCATTATATTAACGACGATGTAAATCAGCGCGAGTAGCGATCGTCCAGTCGCTTGTCCCATAACCTTTATCAAAGCCGCGAAGGAATACTCGCTCTTTGGAACGCCGTAAGATTCTTGATAATTTGCCAAATATTCGCGAATCGTGATGAGAAAATTTCTCTCTTTACTTGCCGTCATATCTGACCGTTTACGGAACGTAGCTGTGAATATTCAAAAATATTGAATCGCGCGTCATAAATATCGCGAAAAAAGATAGAAAACATCGCCATTTATTTGCCCGGTTGTCGATGGAGCATTTTCTTTCTTCACTCGCGCGCGCTTACCCGTCGACAGTGGCGCCACTGGCGCCCCGCGGCAAAGATTCCAACTAGGCCCTGCAGAGGCGTTACGCTCTGACATGCTGTACAAATTTCTATATTTCCATTCAGTCGTGTTTTCCCCTTCGTAATTATCCGTACCGCCATCGATATTTGGCGCTTTTGTAAACCATAAAAGATCTTCGTTGTACGTCCAATCGCCGGACTCGTCTTGACAACGCGGTGTTTTGACAGTTAATAATTTCGTATCGTCAATGGAGTTCTCCGCGTTTGTCTCGATTTCCGCCATAGCCTCGCAAGCTTCCGGTACATCCGCCATGTTTATTTCAGTCCTACGACGCCGCTGAAATAATGAATTCGCGCCTTGTTTCGTCCAATGTTGTCGAAGATTGTGGAATAAAAGTGTTGTGAAAAGTGTGAAGTGAATATATTTTTTCAGTGAGCGAATAAACAACATTAAAGGGTGATATTGAAGAAACCTAGCTGACTGCAAAAGGACGCTCGGGACTCTCCCTTGAAAGCTGCTACCGATTTTCTCTTGCGGGCCAAAGGTGAGTTTTATTTCAATGATTTAGCTGTTATTTTTTTTTATCAGACTGCAATTTTTTGATCATCGCGCGAGTTTTTTTTTACGCTATCTTGTCTCGTCGAAAACATCGAAATTCAACTTTACACAAACTTCATGTTGTATATGAAGATGTTTTTGTTTTTTTCCCTCCTCTTGTGGAAGGAGGAAGGGCTTTTCGATACTGAAAAATCGAATTATGTCGTACTTAATTAGATGCTAATTCCTCTTAAATTGTTTTTGAATATTTGAGACTGGAGAATCTCAAATTCGTGAACTAAAAAATCATCGCTAAACTATTTTGAAAATTGCGAAAAATATATGAGTCATTCCATGTCAAATTGACCCTTTACACTTTTAATGAAATTTGGTCGGAAGTTTTCTTTTATAATAAAACCTTCTTCTATCAAAGGAAAAAAATTAAAAAATAATTTTTCGAAAGTTATGCAAAATTCAAAATTCCGCCATTCCAATTTTTCAAGTTTATCTCGAAAACTATTATAGTTTCGAGAAAATCATTCTGGGTTCATCTTAAAGAGTATATACTTGGAGCTACGAAAAAAAATATATTTCGAAAAAAAATTTGAAAAATGATGAATTTGGAGAATTTTGAATTTTTAAAAATCGTGAAAATCCACGATCAACATTACATTTTTGGTTCAATTTTTTTTATATAATACTTTGTACTGATCTTAAAAGATCCGGAAATTTTCAGAATTGCGGTTTTTTTTAAATATGAATTTTTTAATTTTTGTGAATTTTTTTTCCCCTTAAAGTCAAGTAAAGATGAGCAATCATGTAATTTTGTAATTTTGTGCAGTAAAATTTTTAATTAAATTAAAAAATGTTGATCGTGGATTTTCACGATTTTTGACAATTCTAAATTCTCATAAATCATCATTTTTCAAAATTATTTTTCGGAATTTTTTTTTTCGTAGTCCCAAGTATACTCTCCAAGACGAACCCAGAATGATTTTTTCGTAACTATAATAGTTTTCGAGGTATTTAAAAAATAAACTTGAAAAATTTTAATAATTGTGAAATTTTGATTTTTCCATAACTTTCGAATTTTTTTTGAATTTTCTCCCTATGGTAGAACTTCGTTTTAAGTTAAAAGAAAACTTCTGACCAAATTTCATCGAAATTGAAACGGGTCGATTCCAACCATAGGTCGATTTGACATGGAATGACCCATATGTAAAGCGGTGAATGCTTACAATGATTTTGCGATTTTTTTCTGCTCTAACGGTATTTTAAGGGCAGGGTAAGGTTTTAAAAGCGAAAAAAGGCACATTTTTATGATTTTTTTGCGCCGATATGAGTAATATTGTTTTAATCATTTTATATATATATTATCGGAAAACTTCTGAAGTATATTAGAAAAAATGTTAAATAAAAAATATTAATAAATATGCCCGTGACAGCGAATCTCCGGAGGCGTCTTGAAAAAAAAGTTGTTTTACGATGAGCATGATAACTCGTTACCGAATCATCTGAAACAAAAGAATCGATATGCGTTTTAAAGGTGATATGTTTCCCCAGGTAATCAGGGGGTTTTTTATTTTTTGCAGCATTTGGAAGTGAAAGACGCGATTTTAGCTAAAAAAAATCTCGGTGGATTTGTTATTAAAAAATAGAAAAAAATAATTTAAAAAACTCCCCCTGATTACCTGTTGATTTATGTGGAGAAAGAGTGTTTAAACTTTCAAAAGGATCGGTTAAGTAGATTTTGAGCTCTAGTGTTCACAAACTTCAAAAATGACGTTTTCGGGAATCGATTTGAAGTTTTTTATACTCGAACATCCACAATCAAGCATCAATAAAAGAGCATGAATTTTTATACTTACACAGAATCATCAATGCCAGCTCCGTACAATGAAACACTGTCATTCAGGATGTCCAATGCATCTGTTTGCTCTTGTCTACGTTGAATTCTACCCTCTTTACTTGTACGTGCAGCTTGTTCGTTCGCTCTGGTTATTCGTAGTTCATCAGATAGGCGAGCCTACTGATGAGCACTTGGGCCTGTAGTGAGTCCCATTTCATTCAAAAAGGACAACAAAGCAAAAGATCCCTCATTGAAAATGCAAGCTGCTACATTTGCTGCAATTTCTACAACGATTGCAGTACCGCCTACTAATTTTGGAGAGATTTCCTAAATAAGTTGATTGAAGCTCTCGTTGTTATTTTGCGTAAAACCTCCAAGACACCGCTGTAAAAGTGCGTCCTTGCTCAAATCTTCATAGATTGGCTTTATGGCTTCTGTAACATCTGTAGGAAGATGCACTGTAGCTGTGTTTGAATGAATCCGCAGTGTTTGCAGCTGCCGCTTTTTGCCATTCATACCAAGAGTCCTCACCGCTCGGGCATTTGTCGTGCTGTGGTTTCTCGTCTGTCGAGCAGTAGTGATAGTATGTCGCCCAAATCGCATTTTTCTTTTTTTTTTACACAATCGTAGTTGAGTCGGATGGCCAGTCCATAATATACGGTCAATTTGTCGATCATTTTTGCAGTGAGTTTACCTTTTCCAGAGAGACTTTGCCTTTTTATTTTTTTCCTGTTTTAATTTCACTATCGACCAGAATTGTTTTCACTAGTCCGCGTAAGCGTATACCTATTCTTTTCTGCACATATCCTATGCACTCTTTCTTATTTATCGTGAAATCTTCACCATACGGTTTAGAATTTACCAGACCACTGTAGGTTTTCAAGTCGCCATCTCCTATATAATTTTTAAACATCACTCCAAAATATTCTGAGGACCGTTTGAACATCTGTATGATGGCGTCTACTTCCATGTTACCTAATGGACCAATATGATTTGTTTTAGTTTCCGCTGTTGATGTGTTCTTCGTACCATTCTCCAAATTCGGCAGTATTTTTTTTTTATTTTTTTATTGTGCATTTCCCCCCGTCTAGAGGCTTTCGCCTATTACAGGGTCGGCCCGGGTCAGTAGCCAGTCCCCCCTGAGGATCTGGTCCGGATCAGTAACCAGATCCCCATGCGGCCGCATCCGACTTCCCCCTCTATAGCGCATTGGCTATGGAAATTAATTTCCATAGACACAGGGAAACTGCGGAAAACCTGTGTCACTATAGCCGGTCCTGAGTTCGCTTTCCGATGCCGGAGCTACGTCACGTTTCGTCGAGAAATTGTAAACATGGACTACAGCTATATACATGTGACTCACACCTGTACGAGTACTTGTGTATGCCACATATATATATCTGGAGCTTGTCACGCCCATATTTTTATTTCTCGACGAAACTACGGCACAGGGAATCGAACCCAGGACCTCCCGATGCTCTGGTTTAGAGGCGAGCACGCTAGCCACTACACCAGAGTACCGGTCCAAATTCGGCAGTATCTAGCTTATTTTCCTAAGTTTTACATTGGTGGCAGTCAGAACTCTTGACAAACACATCAAAAACTTTTCCCGTGTAGTAACCGATCAAAGAAGAGACCCCGAATAGCGAAGTGAACCCACGTTTCCTCCACGCTCCGTCACCTGATACTGTTAATTCGTTAGTATCTTGTACGTTATTCGCTTTGCATGTTTCCTCTTTCTCTTCTTTTACAGCAGCAGCAAAAAATCTTTTCGTAACATTATTTACAGTCGTTCGTATCTTCTGTATATGCGTGTCATAGCTTGGTTTTAATAAGAAAGATTCCGCTAAATCCATCAAACCGCAGTTCTTATTACATCCAGCTAAGTCTAGGCCTAACACACGCATGACGAAAGCAAAACGATGATTCACTTCATAATGCGATTGCCTTGTCCCTTCTTTCACTCTTTCACTAGATGGAACATACCGAGGCGCATTGCATTTTTCACATGGCACTTTGATTTTGAAGGCTATACCTTCGGATTTGCATGTGCGAAAACACATTTTCCCATCACATTTAACGCACTTCACTAACGTACATATAGTTGAAAGTACTAAAAGGGGTCTATAATTCTCTAATGTTTCTCTAAATCTTGCTGTGCATGTTCATTAGTACTCAGTTTTATTTTTTTATGCGACGCGCTGGACGCTTCCACATCATCATTTCCGCGTTTTGGGAAAGATTTTTTTCTCGGTCGACCCACAATATTACTACTTTCCTGCCGATCTTGTATTGTCACTTTTTTAGGTATTTTGCAAATAAATAAGTTTATCTCAAAACAACAATAACCGAGTGAAAATACAGCTACAATTACTTCGATCGTAAATTGTCCGGGAAACAAAAAGAACGAACTAGTTTTTCGTAATTAAAAGTGTTTACTGATAAAAAAAATCGTGTTTTCGCATTCTTATAAAAGTTTGCAAATTATAACTCGTTCAATTTGCGGAATTCGCTTTCTCACAATCGCAACAACATTTATATTTTTCATTTTTTTTATTGAATAAAAAAAAATGTGCCATGCAAGTTTTACAATTTATAATTTTTGATATTGATTGAAAGTCAAATTTCGCCGCAAAGTACAAATAATAATAGCGCAATTGCAGTGTGATACACACTGATTGACAAACGTGTTGAGATTTTTTGTTAATTCTCCCAAAAAATTTCTTATCATTTCGTGATTCAAAATTGCAACGAAAAATATAATACCGTTATAAACGGTTCTCAGGCGTTGTTTGTCGCTTTTGATATTCACTCCAACTTGCTTTATTTTCATTTCTTACACACGAACAAATTTCGCAGACGCATTTGTTATAATTAAAATTTCGTTACTCGGAAATTCGTAGAACGAAAGGAAAAAAAAATCCACCACCGATTAATCGAACGTCCGCTCGAATTATTACGAATCCTGGCCGGATTTGCAGGACAGTATATTCAATTAAAATCTAACATCTCCGTAATCATCGTAAAAAATATTTTTTCTTCTCTTCGTCGACGAACTTCAAACGTAATGCTTCAAAAATATAGCCAGCATTTTTTTTTGCTCCAACGTTTTCTCTTCATTAACAAAACAGAATGTACATTAGAAAGGCAATATTTATCTACCTTTATCTGATAACTTTGAGTCTCACTTCCAAATTCTATTTTGTTTATACCGAAAGAAATTCCACAGAATCTAGTCGGACAAACTATTTTTTCATAATTTTTTAAAATGCAACTAGAAAATCATTGCACAGAAAAACGTGCTGCATTAACAAACAAAAAAATTGTATCTTCATTAAAAAAGTATCTTTTGAACTGATCGATAATTTAGTATAGATACATATTAGACTGTTTCATTTTTCGGCTTTTTTTAAATTTTTCGTCTTACCCATCAAAAGTTTAGGGATTTAAGTGTAATATGATGTTTTGCGCAAGGAACACGCTGGCAAAAAATATTTAGAGGTGTCTCAATCAGGTTTAAGTTCACATTGATGAGTCACCTCTTAAGGTTGACTGACTGGCTGCTCCTTCCGCGAGATTATAGATTATGTGAAATAAAAAGGTTAAATAAGGTGTATTATATGAAACAAGTTTTTAAAAAAATGTTCAAATGAGAAGAATGGCGAATTTTTTAAAATTTTTTTCAAATACTCTTTCATGCTGTAACTTCTTAAATTTATGTTACGATGCACCACGCGAAAGGTGGACTCTGATAGTCAACTTGAAAAGGTGACTCAATCGACCTCAAGATCATATTTTGCACGATTTTTTTTTTTTATAACTTAATTTTTTCACTTGTTCATTGTGTACAAAAGTTTGGTCATTAAAAAAAAAAAAAATTCGTGCAAAATATGATCTTGAGGTCGATTGAGTCACCTCTTCAAGTTGACTGTCAGAGTCCACCTTTCGCGTGGTGCATTGTAACATAAAATTAAGAAGCACAGCACGAAAAAGTATTGAAAAAAATATAAAAAATTTCGCCATTCTTCACTTTTGAACATTTTTTTTTGAGCTTGTTTCATTATAATACACCCTGTTTAACCTTTTTATTTTACATAATATATAATCTCGAGGAAGGAGCAGCCGGTCAGTCAACCCTAAGAGGTGACTCATCAATGTGACCTTAAACCTGATTGAGACACCTCTAAATATTTTTTGCCAGCGTGTTCCTTGCGCAAAACATCATATTACACTTAAATCCCTAAACTTTTGATGGGTAAGACGAAAAATTAAAAAAAAAAGCCGAAAAATGAAACAGTGTAATATATATCAATATTAAATATATTAATATAGATGATTAATTAATTAATCAATATAATTAATTATTACATTAATATAAATATATATAAATAATAAATTAATATACATGTTTATATTAAATTCCTCCTATATTCATGAATTCAGCGTACATTGAAGCTAATCTAACGAGCAAAATAATCGTTTTAAAAAAAAGTCTATGAACACCCGGAGCGACCTCCAATTATTTGTTCTCGAGCTAGATCCTTGCAAAGATTTCCTTCTCATAAAGAAAAATATATTTTGGCGCCAAAACTCAAAATTCCAAATTAGAGAACAAAATATGACCACCCCATTGTATATAGTGTTCATAATATATACTATATTTATCGTCGTCGTTATGTGAATGTTTACATAGCGTATAGAAGCGATATGATTTGATGGTTGTAGATTAAATTTTTTTTTTTATAATGTCGAAGTTTGTATCGTGAGAATGCATCGGTACTAGTTTATTTTTCAACAAAATCCATTCCACCTAAACAGCTTTCAAAGTAAAAAATGGTTGAAATATATTTTCCGATACTTATTAAGGACCTGGGATAGTAAATGCCCGAGGAAAGCGTAAACCCTACTAAAAATGAATTGAAAAAAAAATTATTTTCGTTTTCGTCGCCTCGATGCAAACTTCAGCACCCTTTTTTTCTTTCTATCTTTTTCTTAAAATAATTCAACCGCTTTTTTTGAGGGCCGATTTTAGTATAGCCGTTCTCATCGAAGTAACGAGTTTGTCGAGTTCATCGACCTTCATTCTTAATATTCTATTGTCCCTCTCGAGATCGTTCGCTCTCAACATCATTTCGTTCTCCTTCGCTTTCTTGTTCATTCGCGATTTTCTCGAAGCCTCGTTGTTCTTTTCCCTCGATTCACGATAATTACCGTCCGATCCGAAATCCTCGGAGTCACTTTCGACGGATCTCTTTTGGCCTCGTATATTCTGAATACGATCCTCGGAATCTTTTCTCTTCGTTCTTGCGTCACGATTTCTCGATGACCGCTTGGACATTTTGGTAACGCTGTCGAGGGCGGCTGATATCGCCGCTATCGAAGCCGACGACGACGATGACAACGACGACTCGTTATAATTTCTTCGGGAATGTCGAGAACTCCTCTTCGAGGTAACTCGCGGCTCGGATTGAATCGCCGTTGACGAAATCGATGAGATTGTTGGCCCAGAATTTCGAGAAACAACGCTGCCATCTGGTGACTCGATGTTGTCCTAAGGAAGAAGAAAATATTTAAATACCGGCGATTAACCCTTAAATGGTAACGTGTTTTTCGGCACCTTTAAATGGTAACGGGGGGTCACTTGTGCCTGGCGCTTTAAAGTGCTCTAAAGTGCTCTAAAAAATTCTGCAAAATTAATGAAATTTCATCAACTATCCTAGAATAAGGAACAATCACTATACTGCTGATTTGATCATTTGTTTAAACAATATAATCATATAAATAAAGGAAAACGTGAAGAATGCACTATTTTGTTAAAAAAATCATAACTTTGGATGTAATTAATATTTTTTTAATTTAGAATGGGAAATTAAAGCTTAGGAATGATACTTCAAGAAAAAAAATATTGAGATTCTGTATGAATGAAAGGAATGCTCAAGTTTGAGCATGATAATCGAGTTTTTTAAACGTACATAAAGAGCTTCAATTTCCAATAAAATAGACATTGTCTTATTTTTTTACTCAATTTTATTAATCAGAGTGATATCAATTATCAAAGTTCACTCAAAAATGAAAGGAATAAAAAAAAAAAAAAATGATGGCATTGCTGAGACCAGATTACAATGCGCAATCAAGGTACAACTCGTATCTGTGTTCTAATGAAAACACAGTAAAATTCAAATTTCCATTCAAATTCACGTTAGAAAAATTTTGGTTAACTTTCAATCAATTTATAGTCGATAAACATCAAAATTTGGAGAAAAAATTTGAGGAATGCGAATTTCCATTAAAATATATGTTAAAAAACTCTCTGGTAAGTTGAATTCATCGATTCATGATTAAAAAAAACATCAGAATTTGAAAAAAACAATTTTACTGAACTTACACTTTCAGTCAACGCGAATAGTAAAGGGGGTCACTGGTGACCCAAGGGTGTTTTTATCTGGCTCTCACAACAGCTGTTTAGGGACTAAATAACTAAATCATCGGCAATTAGGGAACTTATAGCCTACTAGTGTACAATTATTTACAGTATAGTTTGGGCCTCCCCCCCCCCCTACTTTTCTCTCTAATGAAGCTACCAAGGAAAGACGGTTTAGGCGAGGCATGAGGGACACCCCGTTACCATTTAAGGGTTAAATCAAACAAAAAATCCCGCAATTTAAAAATTTTTCATTTGCAAATTCTTCTCTATGACCAACTAGCTTTCGAAAATCGGCATCCTTGCAAAGGACTTTTCTCACAAAAGCATTAACAATTTTGAGTTTTCGAATTCAATTTATCGTCGTCCAGATCGTGGCAATTATCATTGAAATCATAATCTCGAGAATCATCAATGCAATCTGTCGGACAATTGTTGAAAATTGCTCATCGTATTAACGAACTGAAGAAACTTTCCTCTCTATTTCGGACTTCACGTAAACAGTGATTATATATTATATTTATCCACCATCGTTTTATGTAACAGATTGTGACTCGTGACACGCGTTTCCTAGAAATCTGATGAAATTATCCCGAGCTCGCGCTAAAAGCGCGGAGTTATATGTATAGAATTTTTTTTCCAACAGTTCTCTCGCGAGACTTTTCTGAATCACTTGATTATCCGCGCAGTTGGAACATAACGCTGTTTTTGAACGCTACATTTTTCACTGTGTAGGCAGTGTTACGTGAACGATTTTACTTGATAAAAAGACACGTTTTGCCTGGGATCGTTACGTAAAAAAATGATGAAAAATGTAAACAGCGATTTTAGTCGCTCGATGCCAAAAACTAGAATAGCTTCAATGATTGAAATACGAGATAATTGATCATTTTTTTCGTCACGAGAATTTGAATGGCGCGTTGAAAATATTAATTTTTCTAGAAAAATCTACAACGAACGAAAACTGATACTTCGACGACAAAATAGGTCTCCCGTTATGGGTTTTGAAATAGTAATTATAAAATCGTGCAAATTAGAATTTTCTTTTCATTTTTCTTTCCCATTTTCATGTATTCCTTTGCGAGCAAATAGGTTTGTGGAATGTTGATGAAGAAGTAATATTCAAATGTTTTAAATTTCAATATTATCTACCTGCTAGTTTTTAAAGATCAACTTTATGTTTGGTTGTATTTTTTGAAAATTCGAATCGATAATTGCAAAAACACAAAAAGGCAGCGCTGCACTTTTTTTTTATTCAAAAATTCTATAAAATTTGAAGTCCTTGTGGGAATTTTCCGAAATTTGAAATCAACTCTCGATCACTATAAAATTAAGAAATTATGAAAATGTCTTAATTTTGAAGTTACATTTTCGATATTTCTAAATTTTAGAACATTTCCCATATACTGGCATCAAAATTTCGAAATTTTTTCGTCTTCTCGAAAACAAATCTTTGTTCTACAGAAAACAAAAGTTGATGGACCGAAAAAATGAAAACTTACGTCGCAAAGATAGGACAGCAGATCGAAGGTGTCTGATTCTGTGTTCCCGAACGTATTTATAGTGTCCCAATTGTCCTTCTCGTCCTGGGCGATATCGAGAGGTATAACAATCGGATATTCGGCGCTGATAACGTTGCTTTTGCGTGTACTTTTTTCTTGTTGTGCAATGATCGTGGAAATGTTTTCCTCTTTGACGTTATTCAATTGAATCCAATCGTCGGTTCGAAGGTTTAATGTCGAATCGATTGGATCCAGCAGAACGCTGCTCGTCGTATCCATTATTTCCGATTTTATAGCAATATTCATATCATCCCCTTGCTTACTCGTTTCTTGAACGATCACGGGAAGTTCCGGTACATTGAGACTCGATTCGCCGAGACTCACTGTCTCATCGGTAATATCCCCCGATACGATCCCACTTGAACCCATCTTCTTTATTGAAACACCGTTATCCTCGCTTTTCGTGCCTAAGCAGAAAAAACAAGACAAAAATTTAATCGATACGATAAACTTTGCATTTTCCAAATTTTTATAACAGTTCACAAGTGTACAGTAAGGTGAGCCGAAAATCCGCTTTTTAAAAAATTCTTTTAGCAATATCGAAAATACTGTTCATTATGCGATAAAAAAAATCTGTGTGGAGGTTTAGCGAGCCAATATCTTAGGCTCGCTAAAGTTCGTCAAAGTTCAAAGTGTAGAAAAAAAAAATTTCTGGACTTATTTTTATTGGAAATTCAATTCTCTGCAAAAAAGGTCGTTACATCAAAACATGTAGGATTGATAGAAAATAATTTCTGTATTAGTAAAAAAAATGTCATTTTCCTCTATCTCAAGAACCATTATTTTTTAAAAAGAAAAATTCCAAACTAAAATTCAAAGTTACAAAAATATGTATATAAATTTGTACGTTAATAAATTAAAATGTCTTTCCAGAAAAAAATCTTGAAAAATCGCCTTTTTCGGCCTCCTGACGGCGTATAACCCCTTTATATGTCCAATAGACTTCTTATATATTGAAAAATATATTCTTACATATGGGGCGGTCTATCCCAAATCGGACAGTTTGAAAAACTTTTTTAAAAATTTTCTCAATGTTTTTTACATTGTTTAGTACCCATCAATAGACGCTTCCTGATAAATTTTGAGATTTTTTGATTACCCGTTCAAAAGATATTAAATCAACAAAAAACCGCTCTTTTTTTGGTATTTTGGTCATAACTTCTTTAATAATAATCCAAATTGCAAGATTTTTTTCAAAATTTTTGTTTTTTCTTATGGGCTTTTCAGAAAAAAAATACCACAAAAATATTCGACGCGTTTTTGAATGAGTTTTTTCAGTTTTAAACTTTAAACCGCGTTTTTAAAAGTGAGTGTCATTTTTATTTTTATTTTTATTTTTTGTTTTAAACATCTATCTATTCAACAATTTTTAAGACTAGTTCGATCGTGGGATTTCAATAACTACTATTTTTTTTCGATTTATGACAATTAAATTTTTTTTTTTTCATAAATTATTATGAATGCCAATTTTTTTTACTGCATAGTATTTTTTTAAAAATCATTTTGAACTAATTTTGACACTTTTTCATTGTTAACAGATTTTTAAAATTAATAACACAGGCCCACAAAAAAAAAGTTGTGTGTGCTGGGTGTCCCATTACATTTTTCCTACGTATGTTATCCCGGTGAACACGAATCTGAAGTTAGAATTAGGGGTCGCACATGAAATGCTCGAGAAAATCCATAAAAACTGATAAAATTATCATATTTTTATAGATTTTCTCAAAAAAAAAAAAAAAAAAGTTCTGTTTGCTGGGTGTCCCACTATGTTTTTCCTACGTATTTCGTCCCACGAAACACGAATCTAAAGTTCGAATTAAGGGTCGATGAGGAAATGCTCGAGAAAATCCATAAAAACTGATAAAAATATCATGATATTCTCATCAGTTTTTTATGGATTTTCTCGAACATTTCCTCATCGACCCCTAATTCTAATTTTAGATTCGTGTTCAGCGGGACAAAATACGTAGGAAAAATATAGTGGGACACCCAGCAACACACAACTTTTTTTTTGTGCGAAAAGATTACTAGATCATGATTTTTATCAGTTTTTATGGATTTTCTCGAGCATTTCATGTGCGACCCCTCATTCTAACTTTAGATTCGTGTTCAGCGGGACAAAATTCGTAGGAAAAATGTAGTGGGACACCCAGCACACACAACTTTTCTTTTTGTGGGCCTGTGTAAACAAAACAGTTCAAAAATTGTATGAGTGGGGATTGAACCTAAATGGTCTACCGAATATTGCTGTCAAATTTTCACCTGAGAAACATTATTTAGATGCAAAAGAAAGATTTTATTTGCGATACAGTACTGCGAAGTCAATCACAGGGCTACACGAAAATTTCATTCAATTATTGCAATGAGCAACTGAAACGTATTGGCAAAGGAATCTTCTAATTCAGGAAATAATCGTATATGTAAGGTTTTCTAAAAAATACGTGAATAAATAAAAATTGTTGTTATTATTGTTCATAAACAGACCTAACGATTCATTATTAATTTTAAGAACCTATTAACAACAAAAAAGTGTCAAAATAAATTCTAAATATTGAAAAAATACTATACAGTAACAAAAATTGGTATTCGTAATAATTTATATAAAAAAATTTTTTTTTTCAATTTTCAAAAATCGAAAAAAATAGTAGTTATGGAAATCCCACGATCGAACTAGTCTTAACAATTGTTGAATAGGTAGATGTTTAAAGCAAAAAATTAAAAAAAAGAATAAAAAATGACTCACTTTTCAAAACGCGATTCAAAGTTTAAAACTCAAAAAACTCATTCAAAAACTCGTCGAATATTTTTGTTGTATTTTTTTTCTGAAAAGGCCATAAAAAAACAAAAATTTTGAAAAAAAAACTTTCAATTTGGATCATTATCAAAGAAGTTATGACCAAAATACCAAAAAAAGAGCGGTTTTTTTGTTAATTGAATATCTTTTGAACGGGTAATCAAAAAAATCTCAAAATTCAACAGGAAGGGTCTTTTGATGGGTACTAAAAAATACAATAAATTAAGGAAATTAAAAAAAAGTTTTTCAAACTGTCCGATTCGGGATGGAACGCCCCATATACTTAATTTTCATGGGTCGCCGTCTTTAAAAAAAGCCTGTGGTAAGTAAAAAAAAATGTTGTTTAAATTTTATGAAAAAAATCCGAATAAAATTGAGATTATGGCTTCGTTATGATCCTCGAAAAAATCGCGAATCATATTTAAAAGTTAGTTGACTCAGAATTCCCCGTATATTCATATGTATGTCGCGAATATTTTAATTCTTATATAATAAGACTCGAAGATAGTTTTTGTAGAGAATCTAATAAAAGGAAGGAATGAATTTTTTTTTTTGACACAGGAAAAATATTTATAGAAAGAAAAATGACGATTTTGAAGTAAATTTGCAATTATGTTAGAAACTATCAATCCTACATGATTTCATATGAGGAGATTTTTTAAAGAATTAGATTTCCTATGAAATAAGGAGTTTATCAATTATTTTTTACCCACACAAAATATAAATACAAAATATAAATATAAATATAAAATATAAATATAGAGGAAAATTAAGATTTTTTACTTTAATTGCAATTATCTTCACAACTATCAATCTTACATAATTTCATATAAGGGCCTTGTATGTAAAGAATTAAATTTTCTATAAAATAAGAAGTTTATCAATTATTTGTTACTCATAAAAAGTATAAATATAAAGGTAAACTATCAATCCTACATGATTTAATATGAGGACCTTTTTTTTTATAGAGAATTGAATTTCCAATAAAAATAAGCAGAGAAAATTTGTTTTCAACACCTTGAACTTTAACGAACTTTGGCGAGCCTAAGGTATTGACTCAAAAATTTTTCCTTTTGCAGATTTTTTTTGTAGCATAATGAACAATATTTTTGGTATTGCTAAGAGAATTTCGAAAGAAGTGGATTTTCGGCCCACCCTAATATACAGGCAGGTCATTTCAGGACAAAACCAAAAATTCTTTGATCCAAAAAAAAATCAGCGAATCAATATATCCCAAAACTTTCAAACTCCGTACACGTTAATTCCTTTTTTACTTTAAAAATAAAGTGCAAAAGTGAAGATTAAAGATGAAGATTGAAGATTAGGGCTAAAAATCAAAATTCAAGATGTTTCGAGAAAAAGTAATGAATTTTCAGGGTTTCTTGATGAAGCTGCTTAATTATTCATGGAGTTCTTAGGTTTTTTACTCACCGGAATATGTATGCGTGTCGAATTCACCTATAGGAAAAGCGCATCGTCCTTGGAATGTATCTATGCACCAACCGCTGAGATCCTGATAATTCTCCTCCCAAATGGAAAACACTGAATTTTCCTGTTTCATCGTTGTTGTTTTCTTCACCGTCGCCATCGGCGTCGTCGTCGTCACTATTTTCTTCGTATTGAGATTGTCGAAGAGATCGATCGTTGGCCAATTTTCCTTCATAAGATCGATCTCCATCGTTGGACTCAGCAACGGTATCGTGCCGAACCCGATACCGGCTGTTGGATCCAACGGCCGCAATTTCACGCCATGAAAAGCAGGTGACTCCTTCGACTGAGGGCTGCATTTTTCTTTATTCTGTAATAGATCGGTGTCTTGTTTAAGAAGCAGCTAAAACATACAGATAAACGATAGTTTGAGAATATTTTTTAGTGATTTCCACTTTGCGCTGATTTATCATATTCCAGGTTTCAGATTATAATTGGATAATAACATAAATAAATATTACTGATTCTGTTAATATAATGAAAAATATTGATAAAAATTGCATCATTAATTATGTTTTAAATGTCGATAAGTAACATAGATTATTTATTCATATTAATAACCATAATAATTCAATTATATGGATGGTAATGAAAATTCTCTGACTTACGTTAAGTTCGCCTCCTTCTTCAAATGGAATGTTGCTGGCCGTTGAACGCTTGTAGATGGGAGGGATTTTGGAAGCCTGAGAAAAAAATGAAGTTCCTTCAAAATAGTGTAGAAAAAAAATCTGGGATCCTTTCACGGGTAATCTATTGTCAATAATATCTTATCTGCCTCTTATCGGTAAATGTTTATCGATGTTTCATATCCGGTTAGCCAGGATTGATTTAAAAAAAATATATATATCTTCTTCTACTGATTTCTCAACCCATCTTTTGGATAAGAAGACTTTCCGGGAAGAATTCTCAGCATAGGATTCAATTAAATACTTTGTGAAAAGAAATAAAATTTTCATAGAATTTCGTTTTTCTGACTTTCGTGAAAAGCAATAGTAAACAGGACTTTGTACAAAGTTTCAATGCAATATCTCAATAGTTGTGGACATTTTTTTGTAAATTACAGGCAATTTTAATCTCTTGATTGAATTTTGCTTAATTTATTCAATTACATTGGAGCATATCAATTTTTAACAAAATTTTTAAAAACATGTGCCAAAACTTGCTGCATGAAATTAATATTTTCGCTAAAATACTATTATTGCTTCCTTAAATCCATTCCAATGGAAAATTAATTTATTTTTGTGAAATTTCTTTTTTGAGATTTGATGTCATTGGCATAAAAATATGATTTTGAAGTTCGCATCGTTGGAATGCAATGGCAATTGGCAATTTATCAATAAAATCCATTCTTCCTAAGAAATTTTTCAATTGAAAATCACTAAAATTTATTGTTGTACCTCTATTAAGCATTTAGGATTTTAAATGCACATGCAAAACGTAAATCTCATAAAAAATGAATTTAAAAAAAATTATTTTCATTGCATTAATCGTAACGATGCAAACTTCAACATCATCCGTTAAACAAGTCCGTTAAAAATTTGAATGCTAACAGTTGTTCAGATTTACATTGTTGAAATTTATTGTTGATTTACATTGTTGAAATCTTTTTTTGTAATTTCCATTATGGAATAGGTGGGCGAAAAGACCTTAACGATACTAAAAATGGACATTAGGAAATCCATTTTTATTAAAGATTCAAACCTCAAAAACATTTTATTTGTTTTGAAAATGATGTACATGCTTCAAGCTGTGCAGTTATAAAGTCATTGTTAAATTATTAAATTAGGAATAAATGGATTTAAATTAAATGAAATATCAACAAACTATATTGTATTATTTTTCTCCCGCCAATTTATGAATTGAAAAAAAAAAACGGTTCTCATTCGTAAGGGGACTATGACCCCCTCTCTGAATTCATATATTGATACAATCGTGAAAAAGTTCTCGTTATCACGTCTAATCCTGTTTGTTGATAACATGCGTTACCAAAATGTTTAGGGAATTACGTAACAAAGTATATTCGGCTCTTGCATGTATCACGAGATTCTCGCATTACGCGATGACGTCATGCCGCAAAGCGTTATATAAATTTATCGCCGTAACTCTGGAATAATTGGCTCTTCCAGCATTATCTGCGAGTTATCTTTCCACCGCGTCAATAAAACAAAAGGTACACAACGCTAAAATACATTGTAAAAAGCGGGAAAAAACAACAGGTCGATATCTCTTCGTACAAGGTCTATATTTATCGCCGGTTAAGAATGCGCCTTTAAGCGTCGTCACGATCCGGGGATTCGCCTATTTATTTTCCATTCCGTCGAATCATTTTCCCGGATCGTTAGCAGAGGTTATTCTGTACACGCGAAAAATGTTTTTTATTCCCGCTCACGATCAGAAACGTGCGATAAGAAAAAAAAACAACCAGTGACATTCTCACACGATTGTCCATCGACAAATAATGCGCCGATAAGTCTCGAATGGCGATTAAACGAGGACAATAATGAAAATCTAAAATTGCGGTCGAATGAGAAAGTAGCCGTGAAAAGGAATGTCATGTCTCAATAGATTTTAGATGCGTGGACGAGGAAAACTTACCCTCCCGAAATCGATTTTATTGGCTGTACCTTCCACTTGGAACGTAAAAAAACGTTGGGAATTACCACCAGATTGTTATCGTTGGGTTTGAACTTTGGCTCACTGTATAACTGTGTGTTTTTGTGTTTGTATTGAGAAAGTCGTTCAGACCGCGTTTGAGAGTGATGGTTTTTCGTTCACGACGATTCACACGAAAGAGACGAATTACTCGATGACACTTTGCACGTTAAACTTGAATCTCGTGGTCCAAACTATCCAACAATGTTGAGAGACACTCGCTCGATACTTTACGTTTTTTATCTCGTCCGCGTTTTAATGCGAATGCGACGTTTGTGGGGCTCGGGACAGTTTTACCAGCGTCATGCGGTAAGTCCGTGGTGTATATCCGAGGTACCTCCACCTCGTAGTTCATGCGCTCGCCGCTTGGCAGCGCCATCTGCGACCAATCGCCGCACGTCTGACGTCAGTTTCGACCAATCGTCGAGCTCCGATTATTAAAAACGTCATATCTCGACGTACAGTCACGTCAAAAATCAAACAAGTCGATAAATTGCTCTCCCCACTGATTCCGGGTGATTCTCGGGCGTCTTTTTTCTGCTAAAGGCGACCGTCGATGTTTTTGAGCACTGACAATGAGAGGCGAAGCGCCGATTATTCGAGGAGGGGTCGATGCTCGAGCGAAGGTCAAGTACAGTTAAAAATTCATTCGTCTCGCACACTGTACATTTGATTTCTTTTTCCTCCTCTTTTTCTATTTTCAGCACATTATCAGTGTGTTTACCGATACCGGCTGGAGGCCATGCGATTTTTTTTTGGTTTCATTTCTCTTCGAAACCGATTTTTTAAAAATTTCTAGCACATGCGAGATGCTACTTTTTAAAGATGATTTGTTGCGGTTTGTAATTCGATTACGAAAATGTTCAACATTTTTTTCGAACATTTTTTGAATTTTTTTTTTTATATTCATGGATTATGTTAATTGCTCCCAAACATGTCATAATCGCATTATTAAAATGAAAAAAAAATCGTTTTGAGCTTTTTCCACATTTTTATCGCAAACAGCGTTTAAATTCATGGAAAAAAACCAACAACATTTTCAAAAAAATTGCAAAAATTCTCCGAATTTTTTTTTCCATACATTTAAACGCTGTTTGCGATTAAAATGTGAAAAAAGCTCAAGAAATTTTGTTTGTTCACTTTCAAAAATTTGATTGCTTGAAACAAAAAAACCGTTCGATAGATCAAATTGAAACTTTACAGGGTTTTTGTGGGTATATTGAGCTGGAAAAGTCACGCTCAACATTAGTCGTTTTGTCAGTATTTTCAATTTCGCCGTTGATTTTCTGAAAAACCATAAATAGCCCTTTTTCTCCTGTTTTTTTTCAAATTCATGGCAAGGATGGAATTTTTTTTCTTTTCAAAAAACCATCGTCAATCCTTCTAGAGCATTAATTCAAGTTTTCGAAACCCCCCCCCCCCCCCCTTCATTTCTGTGCGACCATCAGTTGCTGAGATATCAATGGTTAAATACAAAAGGATCCTTTTTCATTAAAAATCCGATATCTAACTCAGCGAAAAATGGTCGCATCGAGGTCTTAAAAAAACAAATTGAAGCTAAATAAACAAGCTATCCAAACCGTATAATGGTTTAGTAGGAAAAAAAATTCCAAGTAAGTAACTACAGCAAAAAAAAGTAATGAAAAATTGCCACATTTTTTTTTCTATAGGTATTTTTCAGGATTGCGTGAAACCTGTAGCTTCGAATTTTTTCTTGCTGAAAGATCTCAAAACTATAGAAACTTGAAGCTTCAAAATACTTTTTTTTTATCCCTTAATTTTGTTCCAGTAGTGTAAAAAAAATGTTATATAATAATAAATTAAAATGTCTTCCTAGAAAAAAACCTCAAAAAATTGGTTTATTGGCGGTCTCCTGACTGCACAATAACCCCTTAAATTTAACGGTATACCTTGATATTTGGCTAACAACAAAAAATCTTCATGAGGGGATTCTCTCATGAATCCCTCCTCTGTATGATTCATCGGAAATCCCAAATTGCGTCAGAAACGGGTCGCTCGAAAGAGTAGAATGAGGGAATGAGAGTCCAAGAGACATTGTGGGAAAATTAGTTCTCCCAGTCGAAAGTCTTCATGTCAATCTGATATTATGTATTTTATGCGTTGGACATCACGAGAGACACTCGAGGAAAGATGGTCAAATAATTAACGAGGAAATTTGACTGCGTGAAAGTAGCTGGCAATCTGTAGGTATTTTTCGAAACGTTTCTAATCATCATCTTCCTTCATGCAAGTTAGAGTGGCCCCCCCAACCCTCCCCCTCCCCCGCGGGGTTGATGAAATTTGCGTGTCTTATCCGATCAATACACGGTCGAAGCAAAAATATTTTGGCCAAGAATCAATGAAATCATCGACCCTAATTTCATCATGTTAAAAAAATTGTAAAATCCAAAAATAAAAAATTTCAAGATAAACATAAACAAAATTATAACGATGAATCCGAAAAATGGAACGGTACACGAGGATCGACTTAAAGTACGTTCTCGTAAATGAAAATGAAAAAAAAAAACATATTTTGTAAATTTTGTAATTAAAATCGATTCATTGGATTTAATAAAGTTTGTCGTGGCGATAATGATGAAAGATTACGCGAAGGCAATTGATCTTGGAGATCAATTGATCAACCATCGACGATTTTACTCTGGATGATCGAATAGTTTACAATTAATATAATTTTCACAGTCATTAATAGAAAACCGGACGATCATCATGTTCTAAAGTGTTTGATTGCTTTGAGGAAAATCCGCAAAGCCAGTGAGTCGGAGTTTAATCATGAATGATAATGATACGGCGATTCTTTAAACGGAAAAAAATAATTTTTGCTTTTTAATCAATGCAATGTTCCATTAAAAGAATTTCGTCAATTATTTAACTTTGATTAACTCACTTTTGAATTTATACATTTTTTGATTTGCTCAACTTTAGTTAGACTCAATTTTGTATTTTTTAAGGGCAATAGTCTTATGCTTAATTTTTAATTAACCATTGTTTTTAACTTAATCTTTAAATGGCGCCATTTTGGTCAACTTTATTCTTAATTCACACCATTTTTGCCCAACTCGATTTTTCATTGAATAAATTGCTATATCGACTTAATTTTTATTACGTAATCGAAAAGTTATTTTGAATTTACGAATGATTTGAGGCTCGATGCAAAGAATCAAATAATCGAGTTTGCCAGAAACTAGCTCAATTTGTTCATTTTATTCAATTTTAGTTTCACTCAGTTTTGTATTTTTGAACTATAATTTTGTTATTCTCAATTTTCAATAAACTATTTTTTTAATTTGATCTTCATATAACGCGATTTTGGTTAACCTAATATTAAATTACCACAATTTTTGCCCAACTCGATATTTCATTGCGTCCATTATTACATCGATTTGATTTTTATTACATGATCAATACTTACTTTTGAATTTACGAATTATTTATAGCATGATAGAAACAGTCAAATCGTCGAATTTGCCAGGAACAGCCTCGATGGATAATGATGATTAATTGTTAAATTTACTCAGTTTTGGTTAATTTTGGTTTCGTATCTCGTAACTACAATCTCGTTATGCTGAATTTTCGATCAACTATTTTTTTTAATTTAATCTTCAATCAACGCAATTTTGGTTGACTTCATTTTCAATAAACACGATTTTTCATTGAATCAACTATAATATTGACTTAATTTTTATTACGTAATGAAAGAGTTATTTTGAATTTACGAACTATTTGAGGCACGATACGAAAAATCAAATCATCGAGTTTGCCAGAAACTAGCTCAATTATTCAATTTATTCAATTTTACTTTAACTCAGTTTGTATTTTTTTTTAACTATAATTTTGTTATTCTGAATTTTCAATCAACTATTTTTTTAACTTGATCTTCAAATAAGGCGATTTTTGTTAACCTAATTTTACATTACCACCATTTTTGCCCAACTCAATTTTTCATCGAATCAATTGTTATATCGACTTCATTTTTATTACGTAATCGAAAATTTATTTTGAACTCACGAATGATTTTCGACACGATAGAAAGAGACAAATCGTCGAGTTTGCCAGATACTAGTTCAATTTTTCAAATTATTCAATTTTACTTTAACTCAGTTTTGCATTTTTCAACTATAATTTTATTAACCTGAAATGATCTTCGATAAACGCGATTTTGGTAAACCTAATTTTTAATTACCACCATTTTCGTTCAACTCCAATTTTCATTGCATGCATTATTACATCGATTTAATTTTTATTACGTAATCAATACTTATTTTGAATTTACGAATTGTTTACGGCACAGAAAGAGTCAAATCTTCGAGTTTGCCGGGAACTAGCTCGACCGATAACTCGATTTACACACCTTCCTTCGGTACGGAAGAGAACGGCGAAGCCAGTGGTGGATCGGATGAAAAAGTCGAAGCGAAGAATGTTTCTCAGGCAAAGAGTATAAAGCCTCTCGGCGAAGATAAGGCATTGAAAAATACCGTCTCGATCGATGGTAAATTTTCAAATTTTCGTGACAAAATTTATCGCACTTTACCCCTGAAATTCGTGAGGAAAAAATGTCTCAATAAAGAAATTTTTCAGGGGAATTTTTCAATAAATGGAGACGCTGAATTTTACAAAGTTTGAAATAATTGTATTGGAGTTTAATGCACAATTTTATGTATAGTCCAATTTGGTGCTTCGTTGTATCCTTCGCGATTTTCAAGCACTCGTTCTCCATATTAAACGCAAATATTTTACAGAAAAAAAAAGAAAAAAATATATTGAAAACAGTTGCATATTTGTCATAACAATGTATAAATTCACTTAGGACCTATATTATTATTATTATTATTATTATTATTATTAAAATCATAATTATTACATTTACAGCACACTTTACTCGCTCGTTCGCACCGTTTTACAATTTTCCGGCTCGAAAAATTCCATTTACTCCAGTTGAAAAAAAAACGGAATGAATTTCCTCAATCGTCCTGTGAATTTATCCCACAGGAATAAATGGGATTTTCTGAGCTGGTTCGTTGCGTCAGTTGGTTTCGATAGTAATCTCGTTTAAAAAATAAAATAAAAACACTGTATGTACGTATATAGTCGAAGTTATTAAATACAAAAATTACAATCATACTTAAACTTTTCTCGCACATTTTCACCATCTCAGTCCCACAAAATATCAGAGTTCGATCGGTTATTCGGAAATAGGAAAACAAAAAAATCTTCGATCGTGAAAAAATTTTTTTTTCCACGTCCAAATAATAATTTGATTTAAAAATAATTGATATGCGGCGATAGACGCGATTCGTTTTTTTTCTGTTTTGGAAACGAAGAATTTTGAGAACTTCCGGCGGAATCGGTGCCGAAGTAACGATCCGATTTTAGTATATTTGTACACTGGACTCTCGATCTGGGAGACCCCCCCCCCCCCTATAAGGGTAACAAATCTCGTAGCCTTGGCTCGACACGCTGCGTTCCGAGAAAACTATATCTATATATAGAGCACTATATCTATATATATGCCTCTCGCTGAGGGCAACAAACCCCCGGCGTGTTGCCGTTATCGGGAGTCCAGTGTATATTTATATTTATTTTTTCACTCGGATCGTTACTCCAGGACTTTGAGAGTCAGACTCTATGATTTGGCTTTTCTCATTGACGAGAGAAAATGCAAAAAAAAAAAAAATTCTATCGTATTATGTATATTCGACCAAATGAGTAAGACCCTCCGTCGCCGTTCGATTCTGCAATTGAAAAAAATTGCGGAAAATCGAATTTGCTTGAAAACAAATGTTTATCTCTCTTTCTCTCTCTCTTAACTTCCTTGTTCGTTTTGGATTTGTTCTCTTGGCTCGTTTATTATCTCGAAGTACTAGAATAGATCGATGATCCCCGTTACCACGTGGATGTATCTCGAGCGCGATCACTGACCTTCGCTGTCGCTGTCGCTCTTGTCTGCGAAGAATTAAGAAGACTCCCGTCATGCTGAGATTGAACAAGTAGAATAATCAACATTTTGAAAAAAAAGTTTTTTTGTTTAATACGAATTTTTCAAATTTTTCCATTTTTTGATCAATTTTTCAATGCTTTTACTTTTATTTCTCGCTCATTCGAAGGCAAACGAATTTACCTTTTTTGCCGGGATAGGCATGACGTTTTAATCTGTCGTAGAGATCGTCCTTGGTCCCGTAGATACTCGCGTTCGATCGCGCCAGACTGTTCATCTTGCCCCCATTGTGTAGACTCTCTGGAATTTGTGAAAAAAATCATTTAAAAAATCGTTTTGAAATATTTTTTTTTTCTTAAGAGTGTATTTTTTAAAAATTATTGTTATTTTAAAGTCAATGTTCCTCGACGAACTTCACAAAAATTGTTTGAGGCGTTCAGATTTTGGACAAGTTGACTCCTTCGAATGAATAGAATAATTGCTTGAGATTCTTTAAATTTATCGATTTCAGGTTGAAATTTTTTACGAAACTGATTTAAAAGTTGGATGTTTTTTCATTGAATTTTTGAAGAATTGCCTGAGGGGTTCGGATTTTGTGAAATTTCTATTTTTTCGAAAGAATGAAGTGATTGTTCTGCTTGTCACAAATTCATTCGATTCCAGGTCAAACTTTTTTTTACAAAATCAGATCAAAGGATGATGAATTTTTTAAATTTAATTTCGTAAGAACTCTTGAAAAGTTCAGGATATGTAAAATTCGGATTTTTTTGAAGTAAATATAAATTGAACTATATTTGAATATAAATATAAATTGAAATATATAATATATTTAAATATATTGAATATTGAAATATACAGGGTGTCCCAGATAGAACACTGACGTATATTATACGTATATTAGACGTTGCCAGATACGTATATAATGCGTATTTAGTACGTATACTGAAGAGCTAAATGTCCGGCTAATCTCCGTATAATATATGTATATTCTACATATATTACACGGTATATTTTATGTATACGAGACGTCGAAAATACGTAGAATATACGTAGAATGCCCAGCTAATATCCGTATAATGTATGTATATTCTACATATGTTAAACGGTATATTTTACGTATACAAGACGTCGAAAATACGTAGAATACAAACGGAGAATATAAACAAATTATACGGATACTAGCATATATATATACGATGAAAATCAGTTCTATATATTCACAATTGATAGTTCCTGAGTGTCAAGTAACGAAAAAAGAATTTTTGAAAAAAAAAAATTTTGCCCCCAGTGGGATTTGAACCCGCGACCCTTGTTTTTAGGCATATCCTCAAATTGAACATGAATTAAATTTAAAAAAAAATAGATAATTTTGAATTTCATGAATTTTTCCGACCGCTTTAGTTATCTTGCATATTCGCGGACCTTAGAATATGTACGAGACCTGACTGGGATCTGAAACCTACCTATCTATTGAGCCTAACGAACAACCTACGGCTGGGACGCTAACCACTACACCACCGACTACTTATGGTATTCTGATGTAAATATCATATCTATAGAACACAGGCCGAGAACAATCACGTGCCAAAATCGTAGTGAGAATTTATTTTCATTACCCGAAGGCCGTTGTTGGTTCGACTTGTCTTTTAACTAAATTAAAAACTAAAATATTGAATCAGATGAATAATAATAACAATTATAATAATAAATAGTATTATTTCCAAAATTAAAAAGGTCGGAGACTACGGGGTATGTGGTAGGCTAATTTTAGTTCTATTTTAAATAAACTCATAAAAACACAAAAATAATAATAATAAACAATAATAAATATTATTATTATTGTTATTAAAAAAAATTATTGCTCTCAATTGTAGAAATCGGTTTTTATTCTTAAATAACAATAATATTAAATGATAATATACTCACTGAACGTATAATATTCGTATATGTATTAAACGTTCATTGAATAGCTTCAGATTTAAGAATCGCAATCGTAAGATAATAAATATATATTATATGTATATGAGATGTACAAATTGCCACCGAGATATGTAGAAAAAAACAAGTCCAATATACGTATATATATACTATATACGTATATTGGATGTGTTTTTATCTGCAGTATCTCGGTGGAATGTTGTACATTTCATATATATATATATATATAATACATGTTAATAATAATATATGTCATATACAGATAATATGTTACATACAATATAAGTTAATTAAAGCTATTCAATGAACGTATAATATACGTATATTATACGTTCATTGAATAGCTTCGTCCAATATACGCATATATAATATATATATATACGTATATCGGACGTGTTTTTTTCTACATAACTCGGTGGAGTTTTATACATCTCATATACATATAATATATGTTAATTACCGTACGATTGCGATTCTTAGATCTGAAGCTATACAATGAACGTATAATATACGTATATTATACGTTCACTGAACAGCTTTAGATTTAAGAATCCCAATCGCAAGATAATTAACATATATTATATGTATATGAGATGTACAAAATTCCACCGAGATATGTAGTAAAAAAGATGTCCAATATACGTATATTATACGTCATTTGTCTTTATCGTAAAGTACATGTTTCGTATACTTATAATAGATGTATATAATTCGATGTCAAATGCTTATTGTATAATATACGTAAATTATACGTATATGAAATTCTTTCACTATTATCAATAAATAGACCTAAAATATACGTTCAGTATACGTATAATACAGGTATATCATAGACGTATACATATTATATACATATATACCTGTAATATACGTATAATATACGTCAGTGTTCTATCTGGGTGTCCCAGGAATGAAGGGTAATACCGTGAGGATATGACGTAATATCAAGTAGAAAAGTCTTTTGCCATTTTTTGATATTTTTAACCCCTGAATTGTTATCAATTGAATTAGTTATTAACAATTCAGGGTTTCAAAATATCAAAGAATGACAAAGGACTTTTCTACTCGGTATTACGTCATGAATCCACCCTCACGGTATCGACTTCCATTCCTGGAACACCCTGTATAATATATTGACAATGAAATATATAATATTGAAATATATAAGAGGTATTCCCCCTCATCGGGATCCCCTTTTAGGCTGACCTCTTTCAAATTGCTTGAAACTCGAGTATGTTTTAGTGTTGCTTGAAAGTATATTGTACACCAATGTTCAGATCTCTAACTATAATATACTATTAAAATACACCAAAAGTTATATTTAAAACTTTTTGCGTATTCAGCTCTTCGGAGCTTAGGCACGGCGTGAAATGAAATCGAAAAATTCTTTTCCAATAGCTTTCGATCGGAAATTTCCTACGCTTTTCGAAAAAAAAATATCAGCAATTTCGAAAAAAAACGAATTCATTTAAATTTCGGCCAAAAACCGAAAAAATTAATTTGCAAAAAAAGAGCATAATTTAATTCAGCGGAACAATTGTTTTCATCTTTTGTATATATCTGAGGAGTCACGATATAAATTTCAAGTTGGAACTCGCATCTGTTTACGAATGCCAAGTCTTTTAGTAGGATAAAAATTCTTAAATATCGTGTTTTTCGTATTCAACATTTCTCTGATATATTATATAGCGTTTTTTAACGAATTTTGAATTTAGTAAATTAATTAAATTTATTAAATAATCAAATTAATTCAATTCAATTTATTAATCAAATTTATAAAATTTTAAATTTAATAAATTTATAAAATTCTAAATTCATTAAAAAAACTATATAATATATCAAAGAATTGTTGAATATGAAAAACACGATATTTAAGAATATTTATCCTACTAAAAGACTTGGTACTAGTAAACGGATGCGAGTTCCAACTTAAAATTTATATCGTCACTTCTCAGATATATACAAAACATGAAAAAAATTATTCCGCTGAATTAAATTATGCTCTTTTTTTGTAAATCAATTTTTTCCGTTTTTGGCCGAAATTTAAGTGAATACGTTTTTTTTCGATATTGCTGAGATTTTTTTCGAAAAGCGCAGGAAATTTCCGATCGACAGCTATTGGAAAAGAATTTTTTCGATTTCATTTCACGCAGTGCCTAAGCTCCGAAGAGCTGAATACGCAAAAACTCTGAAATATAACTTTTTGTGTATTCCAAAGAGTATTATAGTTAGAGATCTGAAAATTGGTGTACAATATACTTTCAGGCAACACTAAAACATACTCGAGTTTCAAGCAATTCGAAAGAGGTCGGTCTAAAAGGGGGTCCCGATGAGGGACCTCATAATATATTGAAATATATTTGAACTAAATATAGTGGTCGCTTTAACTTGCGAAAATTTGACGACGTCCGGTTAACATTTTTTAATTATTCTGAACAATGTATAATATGATACGATGTATAATATGAAATTTATCAGGAATTCCTCAAGTTCAGATTTCAAAAATTCGTTCTTTCGAAATCCCGATCACTTCAGCCTACGGATTTTTTAAAAACAATTTTTCATACAGATAATTTAGGGGTAATACAAAAAATGTAAGAATGAAAAATATGGAATTGCTCATGGAAGATCTGTGCATGCGTAAAAATTAAGGATGCAGTGTACCGTCCCAGCCAAAAATTTTATCTGATTGAAATTTCCCTACTTCGTGATACAATAAACATCTGAAGAAATTTATCAACATTTGGCATGCCATAAACAACAATTATCAATAAGAATATTGCCCAAAAGTTATTAACCAATTGTTTAAACAAATAATTTTTCAACAATATTTCGACAAGTTATTTTTTTTCTGAAACAAATCGCATCCGATAATTTTCATGACCCATATGAATTTTTTCAGAATGTTCCCTCTATTTTGAAATTCTCGTTTTGAAATTTTTAGAATGGCTGTATTTATGTATTTTTTGCCTAGTGTCTTTGAAACTTTTCAAAGTTGACGATAAACCTGTGTGCAAAAACATATGCAAAATTGTCAATTTTTTGTTTCTATTTGAGAATATAGTGAAGGAAGAATCGGCTGCGATTCGGCCAGTGGGTCCAAATGACAGTGGACAATTTTTTTGGGTATAACGTTTCGATCCTAATTCGGATCCTCTTCAGATTTATTATTTCTAAAATTACATTCTTTTTTGTCTTATTTTGTATGATATGTTTTACATTATAAGCTTAAATGTTATGTGTCATGACTGACCTGAATTTGTACGGGTAATTTTTTTGGTCATTTAATGAATCTTGGATAATATTCATTATGAATTTATTGTATAAAGACAGGTCATTTTTTTGTGATCCTTGGTGTCTGTGAGAGGGAGGATTTTGATATTTTATTGCTTAGTTTATGTTTCTTGTGAGAATTTTGTGTATGTGTTATTCACCTATGAATTTCATGTTTGATAATTTCCAAGATTCATTTCTGATCAAAGTTAACAGTTTTCATTACATAGCGATTCGAGAGCTAAGTAGCGACTGAGTATTTAGGCGAGTGAGGAGGTATTTATATTGATGGGGTAGTGTGATTGAGTATTGAAGAGTGGGGGTGGTTTTTCATGGTTGGGGAAGTTTGCCGTTAGTGATTTTTCTTGCCGGACTGGTTATGTTAACCGGTTTTGGATCGGGTTTAAATTGATAACTGTTAGATTTGGTAATGAATTTTCAATTGATGGATGGTAATTTGAGGTTTTCCCGTTATTATTTTGAGTATTATTATATTATTGAATTATATATGCTGCTTAGTTTGTCGATGTCGGTTCTAAAATTGATTGCTTTGGGGTGTGCTTTAATTTGTATCATTTCCAGAATTAATCGCTTTTTGAGCCATTTTTCATTATTTAAAATTTTAACGTCGTCAAATTTAAAATTGTGTTTTAGTTCTATTCCATGTTTTGCTAACGCTGTATTTATTGTGTTAGTGTGTTTTAGACTATTTTTGTGTTCGTTGATTCTCGTTTTTAGGTATCTTTTTGTTTGTCCTATGTACAATGCATCACAATCATTACAATCGATTTGGTAAACTACGTTGGATTTATCCATGTTATCTATTTTATCTTTTGTGGAACCGGTGATGGAGTGAATGTTGTGTTGGTTGTTAGTGACTAGTGTTATATTGAATTGTCGAAAAAGGCGGACTAGTTGGTGGTGAATATTTTCAGTATAGGGTAAATTTATTAATCTGGAGGAGTCGAATGCGTTGTCGTTATTTGATTGTGAATGAATTAATCTTAGCCTTTGGCTTATTATTTTTTCTGTGAAGGAGATTGGGTAACAGTTTTGTGTCATTGTGTTTTTGATTAGTTCAATGTTTTTTTGGTGGAAGGATGCGTGTGATAGTTTTATCGCTCTGTCTACCAACATCATGATAATTCCTTTTTTTTGCGTAAGAGGGTGGTGAGAGAAGAAGTTTATGAATCGACCTGACCAAGTCGGTTTTCTGTACCAGTCTGTGATTATTGAGTTATTTTTGTGGATTAGCAAGATGTCTAGAAATGGTAATTTGTTGTTTGTTTCTACTTCAACTGTGAACTGTAGTTTAGTGTGGTATGAGTTAAAGATGTTAAGTGTTGAATCTATTTTGTCCGTAGGCAGTCCCCAAAGCAATCAATTTTAGAACCGACATCGACAAACTAAGCAGCATATATAATTCAATAATATAATAATACTCAAAATAATAACGGGAAAACCTCAAATTACCATCCATCAATTGAAAATTCATTACCAAATCTAACAGTTATCAATTTAAACCCGATCCAAAACCGGTTAACATAACCAGTCCGGCAAGAAAAATCACTAACGGCAAACTTCCCCAACCATGAAAAACCACCCCCACTCTTCAATACTCAATCACACTACCCCATCAATATAAATACCTCCTCACTCGCCTAAATACTCAGTCGCTACTTAGCTCTCGAATCGCTATGTAATGAAAACTGTTAACTTTGATCAGAAATGAATCTTGGAAATTATCAAACATGAAATTCATAGGTGAATAACACATACACAAAATTCTCACAAGAAACATAAACTAAGCAATAAAATATCAAAATCCTCCCTCTCACAGACACCAAGGATCACAAAAAAATGACCTGTCTTTATACAATAAATTCATAATGAATATTATCCAAGATTCATTAAATGACCAAAAAAATTACCCGTACAAATTCAGGTCAGTCATGACACATAACATTTAAGCTTATAATGTAAAACATATCATACAAAATAAGACAAAAAAGAATGTAATTTTAGAAATAATAAATCTGAAGAGGATCCGAATTAGGATCGAAACGTTATACCCAAAAAAATTGTCCACTGTCATTTGGACCCACTGGCCGAATCGCAGCCGATTCTTCCTTCACTATTGTCTCTCTACGGCCGCATACCTAAATCACCACTTCACTCTATTTGAGAATGTTTTTTATAATATTTCAAAATAGAGAAAAAAATCTGAAAAAATGCATATGTGTTCAGGAAAACTAACGCATTCGATTTGTTTAACAAAAAAAAAGAACTTACCGTAAAATTGTTCAACAATAATTTGTTTAAATAATTCATCAATAACTTTTGGGCAATATTATTATCGATAATTATTGTCTATGGCCAAATGTTGCTGAATTTTTTCAGACTTTTATTTTATCACGAAGTACGGACATTTCAATCAGATAAAAATTTTGGCTGGGGCGGTAGAGGCAAAGCATCCAAGCAGAAGTAATGCGGAAATTTAAAAATCACTAATTGTGAAATTGTGGAATAACTTACCCTTCATGTATGTCTCGTTGTAGAAATTTGGCATTTCCCAACCGTCCTCTTCGTCGTCGTAATAGTGCGCGTAAGTGCTGTGATGCGATGGGGCGATTGATTCAGCGTATGGAGTCGGTGCACCATAGTAGAAATTCACTTGTGAGCCATTTTGATCGGTAGCCGGTGAGAGCATCTTTTTCGGTTCTCGCTTGCGCGATGATCGCACGCATATCATCCACACGAGTAGGACGATGATTATAATTAGTATAACACCACCGGCGATTCCTCCGGTTATGTAGAAGAATTCCGACTTTTCCGTGCAGTGTTTGCCGGTGAAACTTCCGCTGCAACGGCAGGTTGGTTGTCCCCTCGAGTCCTTCAGACAAATACCCTCGTTGTCGCAGTAACCGGTGCAAACGTCGACGCACTCGGTTCCCGTTCCATTGTAGCCGGGTTTGCACTCGCATTTGAAGTCACTAGTTTCCGGTATCAATAGACAGTAGGCATTCGCATCGCAGTGCATCTCCTCGCCGTTCATGTCACATGGATTCGTGCATTCAGCTTTGCTCGTCTGCAAAAATTTTAATTTACAATCGCATTGAAAAAGCAAATTGAGACTATAAACGTGATGAGAAATGGAGTTATTTCAGGTATGAATCAGGTATGAATTTTGCATATCATTTCTTAGCCTTTAACGGAATGGATGAGGTTTGCCTGATGCTCATCTTTCTGAGGATACCGATAAACAGGCTTCTTTTTATCTGATCGTGACTGATGGTGATGACATTACCCAGTTCCATCTCCCTTAGTAGTGTCCCGTAAATATCGAATAGGTAGAACAAAATGAAACTAGAAACTATATATCCTGCACAAAAATATTCCAACTTAATGGGCAACGCATCTAGTGGGGATTTTTCGAACCTTCGGACATAAAATTGGTGTTGAGCCAACCTGAGAAAGTCACTTATGCCAGCGAATTGATTGAACTAACTACGATTTCCTATAAGGGGTCTTGAAGTTGGAACGTGGTGAACTAAACAAGCGTTATCTGCTGGCAGAACACAAATTTTGCAATAGCCTTGGGACTATAATATTCCAGTGACATTGGGTCGAAGAAAGAAAAATGGACTTACCGCCGCGGGTCCTTTAGTGCTGGTATTGGGTGGGCAGGGTATACAGAAAGTTTGCTGTGGTTCCGACTGATAAGTGCCCTTTTTGCACTCTACGCACTCGTTGAGAGTGCCATTGAGATGTGTACCAGGTTCGCAAACGGGCAGTGAACATTCCTCGACAGCCGCCGATCCCATATTCGGCGTCGTTCTTCCTAATGGACATGCCTGACAAGCGGCCTGAACGCCCTGAGTCCTGTACGTTCCTCTTGGGCAGGGTTCGCATCTTCCCTCGACGGCTAATTGTTGGCCTGAACCACATTCATCACGGCACTCCTCGTGTGATACAGCCTCGGCGGTTCTCGTGGTCTTACCAAGACCGCAAAGTTTACAGGTGAAGCTACCCTCGTTAGGCTGATAGAAACCATGACCGCAGCTACGGCACAGACCGGCTACATCGTCGTAATACTTTCCGGCTGGACAGCGCTCTTTGCAATCGGCTGCGCTACGAGCGCCTGGCCCAATCGTAACGCTGGATCGTCCCGCTATGACCGGACAACTGCTGCACTTCAGCTGACCACTTTCGCTCTGGTATGTCCCGATTGGACAGGATTCGCATTTTTTCGTAACCTCGTTGTAGTAGCTACCAACCGCGCAGGGTACTGAAGAAAAATATGATATTTCATGGCTCGAATGTTGTTGGAAGAAAGATGGTCAACATGTCGCGGTATCAGATCGAGTCAGGGTTGCAAATAATGCATTACTTTTTTTTAATGCATTTACATTTTCAATAACCATTAACTCTTATTGATTAATTGAAATAATTTTAATTAACCATTACATGTTAATGGTTAATGGGAGTTATTCCGATGAACCATTAAATGATAAATGTCAATAGAAATTATTTGCATTAACCATTAAATGTTAATAGTTCATGAAAATTATTACAATTAAACATAATGCTAATGGTTAACGGAAATTATTGCCATTTACCATTGACATTGAATTTAATTAAAATGGTAGTAATCGATTAGTTTTATTCTGGGTCAAAATGACCCAGGTTTTCTTGGTTACTTGTAACCGCAGCGATTTCGTTATGGGTCAAAATGACCTAATGGTACTACCTGTAACTATAGCCGTTACATATTCACCAATAATATCAGCAGTTAAGTAAACGGAATATCAATGAGGAACTTTAAAGATTCGTAGGGTCGATCGGCAGCGAACTGGTTGACTAATTGATTTAGGATCAAACAACCTGAACATCAAATTTAGAGACATAGAGAAAACGATGTAGGAGCCGGAAAACGTATCTTCGTTAACCTACTTCAAGCGCTTTGGGACCAAAATCGCTAAGAGTAACTGAATAATCGATTACGACCATTTTTATTACATTAAATGTCAACAGTCAATGGAAATAATTTCCATTAATCATCATTTAATGTTATTGGTTAGTGGAAATTACTTTCATTAACTATTAGCCATTAAATGTTAATAGTTAATGAAAATAATTTCTATTAACCATTAAATGTTAATGGTTAATGAAAATAATTCCCATTGACTAGTAACATTTAATGGTTAATAGCAATTATTTCCATTAGCCATGAAAAAGGTAATGATTAATGCATTACTTTTTCATTAAAAATTTCGCAGCCCTAGATCGAGTCGAGGATAATGCGGTTATTGAAGAGAGCCAAAACATCTTGGATGAAGTACTGAGAATTCATAATCAAGTCCTAGAAATTGAAGGTAACTTACCGCAGTCTGGTGCCATAACGACTTGACCAACTGGACAAGCGTAGTCAGATTCTAGGGTCAATGATGCTGGATCAGGCACAGTGTTGGGCAGAATATCGTGAACGTCGAATTGATCCTCCTCCAATATTAATTTCTCCAAGAGCGTTTGAACTGTCGCGCGTTCGTTGGAGTTTGTATTCTGAATCGGATCACTGTGAATTATCAATAAAACATGATTTAGACACAAGGGTAGTCGAGACAATAATTTTTCTACCCATTATTTGGTGTTCAGGCACGCTGTTATGAGCATAATATATACAGCCGTTACTGTTGCGTTTCGTGTTTTTCTATACCATTTGTTTATGTTTATATGCTAAAAATTATGTTGTTTTTATTAGGCACCATATGCGTCTGGTCGGAGTGCTGCAATTTTTAATATCCAATCGTAACGCTGTGCTGAGGGATTAAGAACCTTTTGTTTCCAATGGATTTTCAGTAAATTTATATTAATCGATGATTTTCTTTTCTTGTTCCTCATGACGCGTACGAGTGTTACGTAAAGAATGTTAATGAATAATTACGATGATGATTATTCCACACCTGTTGATCTTGAATAGTTAGTTGAAACGGAGGAGAACGTGCATTCCATTGGGTCATGGTTAACATTATTTTTTATGATTGTTGACCTGGGGAATGATTGGTGACACTGATTGCGAGTATATGAATAATGTCGATATGACGAATGATCGTGGAACGAATTTTGAGCAATCAATTTTGTGAATATCTCTCGTGTTTCGTGTGTCGATGCTATTTTTTCTTTACGAGGGAATTCTTACTTTATGGCCGGGAACGAAATCTCCACCTCGTAGGTATCGCTGCCCTGGCGCCCTTGTCTCGTTCTATTACGTGAAACAAGCAACAAATTCTCAGTTTTCTGACGCTCAAAGGGCTTGCCATTTTTAAGTGCAAACGAATGGGAACAACTTTTCCACTGTGTTTGCGAGTCGATTCTACGAGATGATCAGTTTTGTTATTTGAACGAAAAATGAAGACAACACTTACGGTTCTGCTGGAACTGCGGCTGATATGATGTAAGTTCCGCCATCTTCGTCGTTTGCCTCTCGAGTTGTGCGAACACGATGATCGCACTGCACATCGATTTTCAAGTCTTTGCACTCTCGGGTACCTTCAACAAGTTAAATTCGTTGAGAACTTCAAGCTCCTCAAGCCACTTGGATCGATTAATCGAAAGAAAATCGTTTCGCTCTGCTTACCCTCGAAGGAATACGAACAGAAGTTCCAGTCCCTGTTCAACGAGTTGACCGCATTTCGGACCTTTTGCTTGAGAACACCTTGTCCAGCCTCGTTACACAGTACCGAGGTCGGGAAGTTCATTTTCACTCTAAAGACTCGTTGAGCCGCAGTGGCGCCTTAGAAGAAAAAATTGAATATTGCAGTCTGCAGATTCAAAGTAAAAATCGAGAAGAAGAATGAACCACTATAAATTGGACATACTCGTGCAGGCGGGATAAATGATGGGCAAGCTCGGATCCGTTGTGGGTCTCCAAAAACCTTCGGCTCCGCAGGTATAGAATTTCGGTATTTCCTGGGAGAATCTTAATCCATTGTTGCAAGATATCTCGCACACCTTGAATTGCCCACCTGAGCCCCAGTCTTTGCACTGCTGTGATCCACCAATAGGATCCGGCAGTTCGAGACAGAAATCGGCTGAGAAAAATCGTCTTCAGTTAGCGAAAGCTTTTCAAAATTCAGACATTATGGTAAATGGTTTCGATAAAAAAAACTCACCCAGAACATAGACTTTGAAGTTGCAACTTGCTGAATTTCCGGCCTGATCGTAAGCCACGTAACTGACGTCATAAGTGCCCCACAGAAGTGTCTGACCCGATCGATGACCGCTCCTTTCCTGAATCTTTGTAACGCCAACGTTGTCACTGAAGTGAGGTTCGTCCCACGTTACTATTGACGAACCGTTCTTCGCGATTACCCACAAATCACCGGGACAATGTTCCACCTTTGGCGGTATTTTATCGGCTTCCAATTGTTGACACTTGCTGCCACCGTAACCCGGTGGACAAATTCGCTGACCACAGTGCGAGGGCACAACTCTCTCGACACCGCCGACAATGTCGTCGTAACCTGCCCATGTTAACACGAGACCCTGATAGAGAACCGGCTCAGTTCGACAATCGCGAACCTGCTTCTGAACCTCGTTGGTGACGTGAAGTGCACGGTTCCACACTTGGACCTTCGTCAGATGTCCTTGGAATCCGGATTCAGTGTATCCTTTGGAATTTTCGCTTCGTGGCTTACCCAAAACACTCCATCCACTGTGGAAATAATAGTTTTTTATGGTCTGCCTCATTCTCACGATGAATTTACCCGAGAACTGAAAGGATTGACTTACTAGGCCGGTAAGGCTCTTCCACTTCCGTAACCCTCAGTCTTGCTGGCTATAAGACCCTCGGTAATGAGAATCAATTCACCACCGTTATCACCGTTCCAAACGACAGCAACGTGATGCCATTGACCGTCGTTTATGGTCGCGTATTCGCGGAATGGAAGATAAACGTCCTGAATATCGTGGAACAGAGAGATCTGAACTCCGTTACTGTGAGCCTGAATCATTGGTCGACGATTCGTTGGCACGTGAGGTGAGCTGTAGAAACAAGTAGTCATAAATTAATGAATTGTAAGATTGAAAGGACGATGAAGACTTTCGATGTGTACTTGCAGAGCCCATACCTGACAGTGTAGAGAGTGAAGAATATTCCGGCCTCATCCTTCTGCGTGAATTGAACCCACATCGCGACAGTCAGGCTCTTCTGTGCTCCCGTGAAAAATGGAATGATCTGAGAGGCGCTGCTACGTGCTGGATCGGTGAAGTACAAATCGTAATCGACTTGAATAGCTGTAAAGAAGAATTGTATCGTTATTCTTGTGCTGATAAATCCAGAACTATTGAGGACTCTTCAGGAAGAGCCAGCTTACATTTTCTGCAATCATCCCCTGTCAAATTGAACGGACACTGGCAGAAGAATTTGCCAGTAAGATCAATGCAAGTTGCGGATGGCGGACAGGAATTCTCTTTACAATCGATGATATCCTCCTCGCAAGTTTTTCCGGTATATCCCGTTGGGCAAATACAAGTGAAACCAGGTCCGTTATCGACGCAGGTGGCGCCGTTTTTACAAGCACCGGCTTGACAAGCGTCGTACTCGTACTGACAACCGATACCCGTGTAATCATCCGGACAAGTGCAATTCAGGCCTGAGCCAAAGTCTTGACAACGACCGCTGTGCATGCATGGATTACCGATACATCTTTCGGGTGCTGTTTCACACTGTTTGCCGTCGGTACCCGAAGGACAACTGGATTAGAAAAAAGAGTTTAATTAAAATCAAATAATTAGTTCTGCCATCTCTGATTTAACATCCAAATTAATATGCCTAATTCATGAGCCACGTAAGTCCGGCGCTTGTAAACGTACACGCAGAAGAAGTCTTGGAATAGATCGACACAGGCAGCGTCATTCTGGCATGGTCTGTTCATGCACATTCCAACATCGTGTTCGCATTTGGCGCCAGTCCATCCCTCAGGACACACGCATTTGTAGCCACCGACCTCATCACGGCAAGTTGCACCGTTGAGACATGGATAAGCGGCACAATCGTCTATGTTAACCTCGCAAGCAGCACCTGTATAACCTTCGCGACAGTGGCACAAAAATTTGTTGTCAAGATCGACGCATCTGTCGGTACCAACGGGACTACACGGATCGCTGAGACATTCGTCAATCTCCGCCTCGCACTGTAGCCCAACGAAGCCCGGACGACATTTGCAAACGAAACCCTCAAGCTGGTCGATGCATGTACCGCCATTCTGACAAGGTTCGACGGCACAATCGTCCACGGTGTGCTGACACTGTTGTCCCGTGTATCCAGGCTCGCACGTACACGTGTAACCACCAACCTGATCCAAGCATTGTCCGTTGTTTCGGCAGGGCTTATCAGCGCACTCGTTTATATTAGTTTCACAAGCAGAGCCAGTCCAACCAGGATCGCAGATGCAAGAATGATCGAACAGATTGTCGACGCATATGCCATTGAGGCAAGGATTACCCGAACAAAGGTTGATCTTCTCGTGACAACGTTTTCCGGTGAAACCGGGCGGACAGTTACATGTGAAATCAGCCACAAGGTCTGTACAATTGGCTCCAAGTAGACAGGGCCTTTCGGCGCAATCGTCGGTGTTGATCTCGCAACTCTGTCCCTCCCAACCGTCTTGACACTCGCACTTGTATCTACCCTGTTGAAGAGCCACGCAGGAGGCACCGTTGTTGCAGGGGTTGCCACTCGCAGTGCACGGATTTATCTGAAAAGAAAAAAAAAAAAAATTCAACAACGTTTCCACTATTTCTTTTAACTATAATGCAATTTTCAGTAATTGATAAGGCATACCGTGATATCACAATCAACACCGGTGTAGCCAGATCTGCATAGACACGTGTAATTGTTGAAACCAGGCTCGTCCTTGCACATTGCTCTCTCTGGACACGTGTCGTTCGAACAATCGGACTTTTCCTCCTGACAATTGACCCCTGAATAACCATTGGCGCACTGGCAACGATAACCTTGTGGCAGATCGATGCACGTAGCTCCGTTGTAACACGGTTGGGAGGCGCACTCATCGATGTCAATTTCGCAGCGTCTACCGGAGAAACCAGCTGGACAGAAGCACTGAACCTCGTGGCCCATTGGGACGCACAAGCCACCGTGTTGACAAGCGTTATCGGTACATTGCACGGGTTTGCACTCCTCCCTACCAACCCCTCCTGATCCATCGGTGTACATATTTGTTGGACATTCCATGCATGTCGTGGCCCCGTGTTGAGGTTGATAAAAGTTTTTTGGACATTGTGCACATGGTGCGAGACCAGTGTCAGAATACATGCCAGGTGCACATTTGGCTCGACAACGATCGCGACCCGCTGCAGCTGGTTGATAAGTGAAAGTTCCCGCTGGACATGTCTGACAGTCCTTGTAACCGCCGGTCGGTGGTTCACCGGTGTAACTGTTTCTCGGACATTCGAGACAAGGTACCAGACCCGTCGGCGAATAAGTACCGTAGCCGCATACAGGTATACAGTCGTCGATGCTCTTAGAGCCAAGTTCCCTCGTGTAAGTTCCAAAAGGACATCGCAAACATGCACCCTGACGATCGCTGTTCTGATAGAATCCCTTAGGGCAAGATGTGCACTGTTTTTGCTTCTCACCGGCGAATGTCCCCGCAGGGCAATGAAGGCATCGGGGCACGTCGTTCGTATCCATGTTGAGAACTTCACCGACGCTACAGGTGAAGCCTCGTGATATCGATGATCTGAGTGCCCGAAGAGGCGGACACTGATTACCAATTGCAGAGACATTCAACAATGGTTCTATGACGGCGCTCGCGTGAGGTACCGACAAATCGAATATAAGATTGAGGGTTGAACCGCAAAGATCGTAGAGTTGTGGTTGACGAACGGCTGGTACTATCGCCAGAATAAAGTCCATCTTGAGGACATTTTCCTCGAGCAGAGCCGGCACGGATCTTACGAAAGTCACGTTCATGTTCACATTGACTGCAGAACAACGCTGCGTCAGTATACCGTTCAAATTGAGATAGTACTGGGCCATTAAATCTTGATACTGGGGCAAACAGTTGCGGGAAACTGCGCCATTCGCGCGATAAGTCACTGACGCGATAACATGATAATCCGCCTGTTGTGTATTCTCCGAAACGCAATCTGGCACGACGGCAGTTGGTGTCCAGTGTCTCACGGAATCGCAGGTAAAAGTTTTCATTGGCGCACCGTCCGTGAAACGGTAACCTGATCTGCATGTTGCCATGCACTGAAGTGCCTTGTCACCTGTTGCACATTTTAAGCCGCCGTTTGCCGGTGGTTTCAGCTCCCAATCGACGCAAGGTGTTGCCTGTACTGATACTTGGAAATGACACGATGCACGATTGCCACTGGAATCGGTCGCGTAGACGGTAACGTTTTCAAAACCACCTATCTGAATGATGGCTCGTTCGGGCACGAATGTAACTTTCACTGGACCCGAAGCATCCGTTGTGTTGATACGTCGACGTGTCTCGTTGAAATTCACGGAATAACTTTCTTGCTGATCCACTAGTTCGATCACGTAACTCTGTGGGCAGCTTAGTTTTGGTGGTGTAACATCTGTAATGAAGAATTTATCAGAATTAAGGTAATTGCTGCATTATATGGACTGATATTGGGAATTATGGCTTATCAATATGATCTCTGATTCTCAGTCAGTTGCAGTCAGCACGTATCGACATAGAATACGAATTCTGATGGTGAATACGAATTTAAATTTGGATGAAAATCTTTCATCCTGTGATTGAATCAAATCTAATAACGACATTCATGATTATAGATGTTTATTCATGAATGTGCAACTTTGACATAGGATACTATGGAATGTAGAAGTTGAAAAGTTCCATTATATCGGTGTGCTCACCCATACCTTTTTCAGTGCAGAATAACTTCCTAATCATAATTAATCCGTCGGTTATTGTTTTCCTTACCTGGTACGGTGATGTTGATTTCACAAATAGCGACGTTTCCATCATAATCAAAAGCGACGTATTTAACAACGGTATTCTCGAAGATTCTTATGGGGGTCTTGAAACTCTGCGGTTTGACTTCGAGTCTTGCGATGCTACCGCTGTTATCAATGGCAGTTGGTTCGGTGAAATTGACCGGCAATAGACCACCGTCACTTCCTTTTTGCACCATGATAGGCTGTTGTGGACAATTTTGGAACACGGGAGGTTCGTTATCGACGCAAGGTGAAAATCCATAATCGTAACCCAACAATGGTTCGACGACCGGTTCCTCGCAGCCCATAAGTTCAAATTTCAAACAAGCGTTGTCCATGTAGCTGACGATACCGAGAATAACGAAACGCGCCTGTACGTATTTCGGCAGTGTGATCATCGCCAATTCACCGTAATTACCAGGATCCCTCATCGTGAGATTGAAGTTGGGGAAGTAAACGACGTAATTCTCGCTCTCCGATTGTTTGTAGAAGAAACGTATCTCTGTGGGTCGTCCAACAATGTCATTGGTTACGACACCTTTAACGAGAATAGCCTTGACCCGATAAACCTGGCCAAGATCGACACTTATGTAGGTGAATGCCTCCTGTTTGCCGCACCAACCGGTCACTGAATTCAAACGAACGTTCTTTGCCTCGTAATTCGGTCTTTCGGATGTTGCGTTTATAGCGGAATCGGGTATACGTCCGGATGCGAGTCCAAGTGGTTTAACGACTTTACATTCGGGCTCACGAAGACACACGATCGGTCGGGGATTAATCAGAATGTAACCGGGTCTACTGCACTCAAAGTGTACCTCAGAACCTTGCTCGTAACTACGAGAAACCTGATGACCGTCACTGGGTCTTCCAGGGTCCTCGCAAACCGGTCCCTCGCAACGCAAATCACCAAAGTCCCAAACACCGTTGGCCTGACACCGTACAACATTGTCGTGACGGTTAGTCTGTCCCGCTAACTTGAACGTATCCTGACAACCGAAGAAGAACGATGATTGATACTTCGTGTCGAGATACTGTCCGTATTCGGCTCCCGGAGTTGGCAATGGTTTGCCACAATCGGAACGCGGACATGCCGGTTGATAACCCGATAGCCAGTAATCCGGAAGACCTGGCTTTGGATCGTAAACGCACTGACGGAAACCCGATGTTGCTGTGTTCCTCAAGGATCGTCCGTTGTTGCTGCATTTTAGTGTTACGTTTTGCTGAAACGGTACCAATACACTCGACTCGTCCGAACGAATCACAGATAAACCCTCGTTCTTGTCGTCCGGCAGAGAAACACACTTGGCGTCTGAAACAATTTCGAATTATTCGTTTTTCAATTACTCGATTGGATTAATGAGAGGTTGAACATTTTTGAAGTGTATTCTTGTGATTAGTGGGGATTTTTTATTAGGGTAGACCGAGGACAATTGTAACATAGCGAATATCTCCCAAACTATAGTAGGTGCCACCGTGTCCTGCAAGCCCATAATGCGTCTTACGGTTCCACACATCTGGTTACATTTGGTTATAGTCAATATTGTTTTTTCATAAGCTTCCTTGGATATTTTTGTGTCAGCTTCCGTGGTCTTTAAAGTCTTTAGGTTGAGACAATGAACCAAATTCTAACTTTGAATTAGAAAAAACCATCTGGGGTCAATTGTAACAATCATGTCGGGGTCAGTTGTTACAGTTTGTCGGCTGTCAGTTGTCATGAGAACTTCACATCTAAACATCGAATCTAACGTCAGACTTTTTTTTTAAGTTTCTGTGTGCAAAAATGCCTCTGCAACGCGTAAGAATCACGCAATGACCCTGTACCGACCTGTCAACGTACGAAGAAGCGTATGAAGAGATCAAAAATGGAAAAACTATACAGGCAACCACGGCACGTAACTTTGGGTTATGTCATGTTTCTTTGACAAGTATGGTGTGTCTGAGACTTTATTCTATACTTCATGATTATTATCAATTCGGTATGACTATTTCCATGTGTTAAAATTTTATCATTGTGACCGTAATATATATCCCTGTGATAATGTTTGATGTTGTAATAATATTATACAATATTGGTAATAATATTATACAATATTGGTCACAATAAAAGAGATAATATTGTGTTAAATTCTTATCTTACAACTGTCTCCATCGACTGTTACAACCGCCCTGGGGTAGGGGTTGGTTGTAACAATTTCTTACACTATAAAGGGCCAAACTTTTTTTTATTCTAGTTACAGACTTCAACACAGAACCATTTTGTCGACCATTAATTGCTCTATGCAGGGGCATGCGTGCTATTTACGTAAGCATTATACTTCGGGTCCAGGAAAAGCCAAAAGAGGAATTGTTACAATTGTCCCCAGTCTCCCCTATTCTTGTAATTAGTGGGTCATTTTTATTACCTACAGTCTACACGGTTCGTCAGAGTTGAAAAAAACGTTTTGCGATATTTCATGAACTTTGAAGAAAAAGGAAAAAAAAAGATATTTTGAGGGTCGATAACTTGATTATTTTTGGAGCGATTGAGGATTGCTTTTTTAAATTGGTACGAGTTGGATGGACTTGAAAAATCGTAAAAAATTTATCTGTTAAATTCGATGTAATAAACAATAGAAAAGACTCACATTGGCACTCAGGTGTGGTTCCGTTCCAAGAGCCACTCGACGTGCAAGTAACTGCCGATGATCCAGCGAGAACATAACCAAAATTGCACTGGAATCTCACAAGATCCCCAAAGTGATATTGACTCTGAAAAACGAGGAAAAGAATCAGAAAAAAATCGCATTAGTCTCAAGTCTAAGATTCCGCCGGCGATTTCTTTCAATTTTGGCGCAGAAGATTGAAAAAACACAATTCGAAGAAGCTTTACCTTGGTCGAGAGAACTTTTCCATTTTCGGGTGGTCCAATAGCGGGACACATGACGGGAACGCAAGTTTTGTTCCTCTGATACAAATCACCGTCGCGTTCGCCGGTCTCCGATTTGGCGATGTTGAAGCCGGCGGTACCGTTGCTCTTGTATAGTTCGTATCCGGTATTGCACATACACGAATAACTGCCCGGATTGTTGACGCATTTTTGATGACAGCCACCATTTCTCATGGCGCATTCGTTGATGTCGTTACACTCGAGACGAGTGCAGCCCATTATTTCAATTTTAACGCAAGGCGCCCCGACGTAATCCTGAATGCGGAATTTCACGTATCTTGCCTCAATTGGAACGGGAAGATTAAGTACCGACAGAGTTGGCTCCAAAATACGAAATTCGACCGGCGTACCATCGGGATTCGTGTAATCCTTGAAGGCGTCCGTTAATTCGTCGGTATACTGAATTCTCACGGCCGATGTGTAAGCAACATTTCCATCGGATCGCGCCACTATTTGGGTCCTGAAACCTCGAATAATCGCTGGTGCTTTCATGTCTATCATGACCCAATTTGAACCGGGCTCGACGTTGTTACCACACCAACCATCGCCGTTGTTCAAACGGACACCCTGAGAAGAATAATCGAAATTGATGACATTGTAAATCAATGAAATTTTTTTTTTAAAACCCTGCAAATTGAACATTTGTAGATTGCTTCCTCATCTTTATCCATAGTTCACACAGCTTCCTCTATCACAGTATGGCAATAAAATCTGCCTTCCTCACAAAGGAGGCTTCGTTAACTATCGAAAAACATGAGTAATCAATGTGCAAATTTGCCAAATTCTTTCAAATTTACTTCTTGCCAAATTCAATAGCGAACAACCTTGATCACTGTTTTGAATGTGTACAAAATTTCGGTACGATATCTTGCAAATAGTCGAAGTTAGAGTACGCTATTTTTTAAAAAAGCCCAAATTTGATGAAATTTTAATCATTCGATCGATTTTCGCCAAATTGAATAACGAACAACCTCGATAGCTATATTAGCTCTGTGCGAAGTTTTAGTGCAATATCTTAAAAAGTGCACAAGTTAGAGCGCTTACACTATTTTTCAAAAAATTAAAAACTTTATAAAATTTGCATCCCCCGATGGATTTTTCGCCAAATTCAATAGGGCGACAACCTTGATAGCTATACTAGTTCTGTACAAAGTTTCAGTGCAATATCTTGAAAATTGGGCAAGCTAAAGCGTTTACGCTATTTTTCAAAAAATTCAAAATGTTATGAAAATTTATTCTTTCGATCGATTTTTGCCAAATTCTATACCGAACAACCTTAATAGCTATACTAATTCTGTACAAAGTTTGAGTGCAATATCTTGAAAATTGCAGAAGTTAGAGCGTTTACGCCATTTTTGCAAGAACAAAAAAGTCGATAAAATCTGAACACCCGTTAGAATAAGAACAAAATTTTTTCATAATAAAGAGCAATTTGTGCTCGACAAGTGTGTCAAATTTCAACTGGATGAAACAAAGCTTCCTCCATGAGGAAGCAAAAAATAATTGATAGAATCTGTCCAAAAATCGTTTAAAAGAACAAATAAGAAAAATCATCAAGGATGAAAAAGGTGGACATTTTTTGGGAAAATTCGTTAAAATAATCATTCGACCAATCGTTGGGAACAAAACTATTAGAAATCGTTAGGAACATCATTATATATATGTATATTAGTTTTTTATAGTTGCACCACACTTTTTCTCATTATTTTCATTCTGAACTCACAGTTTTTGTGTAACCATTTTCGGAACTCGAGACGGTTATCGATTCGTCGGGTATTCCACCGTTAATGAGACCCAAATCACCGATCGGACGACATTCCATCGTGGGTGCGAAACCGGATTTGCATTTGCAGGTAAATGCACCCGGTGCATTTATGCACTCGGTCGATGCAAGATCGCATTGACTCGATGCGCATTCGTTTATGTCTAAAAATAATCAATTCGAATTTGTTTAATTCAACAACTGTACGAATAATAGAATTAAAAATTGCGACAGTATGTATTTGGTAAATAACTTTCTTGAACGAAGAAAGGTGTTTGGAGAATTATTTATCTAGTATTGGCGGGATCTTTTAATTTTTCATTAAAAGTCCAAATATAATAATGTACTTGAAGTTTCGAACGTTCAGTTGAAGGAAAAATCAGTAAAAGTATTGATTTAATGACAAATTAGAAGAGCTTGGGAATAACTTAGTGATTAATAATTTCACATATTCAAAGATATTTTAAGAATTATTTCGAAAGTGTTAATAAAGTCTTAAAATTGTTCTTCAAAAGAATAAAATTGTTGATTTTTCGTTCAAGTCCATTATAATAAATTTCTTCAAATACGCAAAATACCAACCTTCGCAGGATGGAACATTCTCAAAACGTTGATCAGTACCGCACTGTATAATATTCGATCCGGTCAATTTGTAACCACGATTACACTGTACGCGTGCTTCATCACCGAAATAATATTCCTTGCGTGTATCCACGACAAAACCATTTTTCACAGTCGGCAATATCGAACACTGGGCTCCTGCAATACATAAAGTAGACAATTTTGATTTACATTTTTGTTGATAAATATCTCAACGTTGGCTTTCTTAGGGGAGACCGGGGACAAAAGTAACAGGGTACAGTTGTAACATAGCGAATATCTCCCAAACTATAGTAGGTACCACCGTGTCCTTCAGGCACACAATGCGTCTTGCAGTTCCTCACATTTGGTTACTAGGCTAGGACACATCCGCACTAAATAGCCTTGATCAGAGAGGTGTATTGGTATTGTCAGGCCCAAAGTAAACTTTTGCGGCTTTCGATAAACACGAATATCTCGATTACTGTGCTACATATAGTCATTATTTTTTTTTCATAAGCTTCCTTGGACATTTTTGTGTCAACTTTCGCGGTTTTTAAAGCCTCCAGCTTGAGAAAATTAATCAAATTCTAACTTTGAAGTAGAAAAAACCATCCGGGGACAATTGTAACAATTTTGCCGGGGACGGTTGTAACAGTTTGTCGGCTGTCAGTTGTCATGATAATTTCACATCTAAACATTGAATCTAACGTCAAACGGACCTTTTTTCTTTAAGTTTCCGTGTGCAAAAATGCCTCTGCAACGCGTAAGAATCACGCAACAAGCCTGTGCCTACGTGTCAACGTACGAAGAAGCGTATGAAAAGATCAAAAATGGAAAATCTATACAGGCAACCACGGCACGTATCTTTGGGTTATATGTCATGTTTCTTTGACAAGTTTGGTGTGTCTGAGACTCTATTCAATTATTTCATGATTTTTATCAACTCGATACGACTATTTCCATGTGTTCAGATTTTATCATTGTGAACGTAATATATATCCCTGTGATAATGTTTGATGTTGTAATAATATTAAATAATATTGGTCACAATGAAAGACATAATTTTGTTTTAAAATCTTATGTTACAACTAGCCCCATCGACCGTTACAACTGTCCCCATCGACTGTTACAACTGCCCCGGGGTAGGGGATGGTTGTAACAATTTCTTACACTTTTTATAAAGGCCTATACTTTTTTTTCAATTCTAGTTACAGACTTCAACATAGAACCATTTTGTAGATAATTAAATGCTCTATGCAGGGGTATACGTGTGATTTATGTAAGCATTATACTTTGGGCCCGGGAAAAGCCAAAATACAGATTGTTACAACTGTCCCCGGTCTCCCCTATCAAGGAAGTTTTATGATTAGCGAAAAATGATGCTGAAATAGTTTTCTACTTCCAATTATTACTTTTTTCTTTCGCTTCCACATTACAATTTCAAGTTTGGTTAAATATTATTTAAGTTTTAGAACGATAGCCGCATAAAGCGACGCAAAAATTCTCCAGAGAGAATCGTCACTAAAATGGCTATAACTGCGTAAATTATTGGAATTAAAAAATTTCCTTCCGAGGATACATTCTTAATGGCCTAAACTTTCAGAATATGCAAAAAAAAAATGATTTTTTCAAAATTCTAGACTAGAACACTCTCAAAACTTACTTTTTCATTGCGAGACATTTTTGTTTCAGAAGATGAATATTTATTTAGCTTACCTCAAATTCTAAAAAATTGTATGGACATTCACACGAAAGACATTTTGGATACAATTTCTATTTAAATTTCTATTCATTCGTCTATTGGCAATACTTTGTTTTTGTTGAATATTAATTGGTAATATTATATTTCCATTGGAAATTCTCTTATAAGAAATTTCGTTCAAAAAGAAGGTTTTGTGATTGATTTTTTTTATTGATCAGAGCTATTTCCATTTGATTACCATTATTAAAATCAAAATTAAGCTATGAATTGTAGAAAAAGTATTGGTAAAAACGAAATTGCATCTTCTTGTCATAAGAGCAATGTATATTATTTTTTTCAAATTTTCTGTATCTTTGAAACATTTGTGTCATTTTTAGTTAAAAATCGTCAAAATGCCAAACTCTGAGACGAAAATTAGTGCGTCGAGCGGTCAAAAAAAGGGATTTATTTTGTCAATCAAAATGAAAAATCATAGGAGATAATAGCTGAGAAAAGTAATATTGTACTTTAGTGCTGTTTCATTTCACATTGATTTTTTCAAAATTCTAAACCAGAATGCCTCCTTAAGGGGGAATATACACCGGGAAACGGTAAAAAAAGTAATTTTCGAGAATTTGAAATCGACGATTCTATGTAGGTTTAAAAAAAAAGTTCTCTATTTTATTCATGTGTCAAACTTTAATCGCGTTTTTCTCAAAACTTTTTTTTAAATTCAGTAGTCAAAATTTCTCAAAAATCTTTGGACCGATTTCGCCTAAACTTTGCACACTTCTTTTGCATACTAAATACTCGGTTCTGAACGAAGGATTTCTTTTTTTTTTTAATTACAACTTATTTTTTTATTTTAAAAAAGAGCAATTTTTGGCTAAAATCAGAGTTTTTTTATTGCACCTTTACTAAAAATTCAAAAATGAATATTTTGTTAATTCCTTCGTTTAAATCCAAGATAAACTTATGTAACAAAGAAATTTTTTTGGTTTTTTAAATTTCAGATGAAGCAATCATGAGTTATCCTGACTACCGCATGGAAACTTTTTTTTTTGAGGTGACTCGGTTCTCACCACTACCACTGGCTTATTTTTCAATATTTAAAAATGAAAATTTAGCAGAATATTCTTAGAATAATGATTAATAATGTAAACAAGATTAAAAAATATTAATAAATACGGTACTCTGAAAAAAAATCACAAAAATATGCTTTTTTTTTTTGTATCTCAGACCCTTTTCCCCCCTTAAGAGGAGGCTAAATACCGACATTAGCACCTCGAAAATGGATTCCAAACTTGCTCTGGCACCAATAGATGGAAATCAATAAAATTTTGACAGTATCATTAGAATTATAGCACTAATGGAGCCTCACTAAAATTTTTCTGAAAAACAAAAAAAAATTACAGCGCCGATTATCATCAGGAATCTGCAATTGAAAATATTAAATTATAATGTTTGTACTGCATTTCGGCTAAAACCAAGAGTGAGGCTCCATGAAGAACATAAAAGTACGAATATCGATACGTCTTGGACATTATTTTATGAAAAACCACAACGTAAGTTTGGAATCAAAATCAGGAGATAAATGTTGATAAATTTAGTGTTTCATCGAAAAACGAAATGGCGAAATCAAGTTCACATGAAATGCGAAAGAGGGCAGCACCATGGAATTTTTATGAAATAAATATTATTTTCTCATCAGAATTCCATCCAAACTGTCTGAGCTGTGAGTGGCAATGAACGAAAACGTTAATTTATGTCTCGCATTTATATTTTGCAATCCATTCATCATTTATTTATAAATTTCATTGATATTCATCCACGGTTATCGGAAAAAGTTTGGACACCGATTTTGAGTCGATAATACAGGGCTTCAAAAATAATGTCGGTATTTAGCCTCCTCTTAAGTGGAAATAAAAAGAATAAACTTACGGGAACAAATTGGCACGTCGTCGGACCATGTACCATTGCTCATGCAAAGTATAACCGGATGTCCGTTTCTCACGTAGCCGGGTTCGCACTCGAATCTCACAATCGTCCCGTAACTTCGTCCACCGCCGTTCAAAATCGTAATATTAGCGTTCGGCGCTTCCGGAAGTGGCGCGCACTGGGAAGCGAGACACGATGGTTTCTTCTCCCATCGTCCGTCAGCGAGACACGAAATTTTTTCCGTCGGTCGACCCGTGGGAAATGCGAATCCAGCGTAACACTGATACGTAGCGAGACCACGATAAGTCACGTTCGAAGAACCAATGGAAAAACCATTGTCGATCTGCGGCACGGGACCGCAATAGACCTCTTGGCACTTTGGAATGTAAGTTATCGACCAATTTCCACTTGGCAAACATTCGGTCGTTATTCGTGGTTTACCGGTCGCGAATTCCTGTCCAAGCGGACACGAGAATGTCACGACTGTGCCAAACGCCGTGTCTCTGTTCGAGGCCAATGCTCCCTCGCCGGGTTGAAGAGGTGGGCAGTCTGGAATGAAAAAAAAATTATTTAGTTAAACAAAGTATAGAGTGATTCCACGTCAAACTAGCAGGTCAAAAAAATCGATGTCTCCGATCATAAGGTAAATGTCCCAATTATTGAACAGGTCCCAATTATTGAACACTATCTTGTATTTTTATTATTTATATCACTCAGTACAATAATGGACGCTTTTACGTCCGCGAGCGGACGTGAAAACGTCCATATTGCACCTCGTGATGTAAAATATCGTACATCACTCGGCGTAAAAACATTTTCTAACTCGTGTGATTGCACACTCGTCAAAAAATGTTTTTACGTCCTCGTGATGTAATGTACTATTCTCATTCACCTGCATGCATTTACTTATATATAAAAATTTCATTACATATATGGAACTTTTAGCTATCAAAATGTTACCTTACTTGTGCAAAAAAGCTTTAATTAATAGAGAAAAAAATTATTTAATCAGCAACGGTGACTCGATTTGACGTCTCGTGGTAACTGCTTATCGTTTTCGCTAAGACGCGCCGCTTCATGCGTAAGGGCATAAAAAATTTAAAAACTGTCGCATCTCAAAAAGTAAAGGCGTTTCAGGTTCCTCAGAAAATTTCTTACAAATAACAATTAAAAAAAAAAATTAAATGAATTATTTGTTAAAAAATACGGTTTTCGATCATTGGGACATAGAAAATGCAGTGTGTCCCGATTATTGGACACTTGAATTCTCCAAGATGGCGTCATTAAACCCATCAAAACATCGAGACAGTTAACGTGTGACAGATCGTGTGAATCGCATTTATTCAAACAAAAACTGTAAGTTCCTGAATTTTACGTTCATTCTTTTAATAATAACTCTAAGATCGTAAAATATATTTTTTAATTGTATTTTCGTGCAATAAAGATGAAAAGAAAAGTAAAAAGCTAATATAACCTAAATCTAACCTAAAAATACGAATGTAATGTTCAATATTTTTCGATCTCCGATATTTCAGTCGAAAAACAAGAAAACTGCGACAAAATCAAACAAAAACAGAACATAGAAACGAGGCAGCTGAAAAGAAAAATAAAGTAAAGTTCGAGTTGAAAAGCAAAAATAAACCAAATGCGAATGAACCAAAAACCTGTCAAAAGAGACTAAATATATATTTTTGTATTTTTACATGATTACTAAAAGATTATTCAAGTGATTGATTTTGCTTTTATTTCTTAATATTGTACCCAAAATAATATTTTCAGAATGGAAAAACAATTCTCGAGAGTGTTCGATAACTGGGACATGTCTGTTCAAATATTAGGGACATAGGCACTTCTAGTGTTCAATAATTGGGACATTTGCATGCTTCACATTCTTATTCTTTTTTTTCATTTGAAATCATTTAAAAATAATTTAAAGGGTGATTTTTCGAAAGTAAAAATATCAAAGTATCATTTGAACATGAAAGCGATGGTTTTTTTCTTGATTTTATATTTTTTTCTCACCGAATTCAATCCCCAGATCCTCAGCTGTTCAATAATTGGGACATTTACCTTACTCTCGATATTTTCCTGTGTTTTCCGTCATGAGAAAACATTGCTGTTAAATCGCTAGCCCAAAATAAAATTATTTTTACGAATTATGATTTATTGAAAATTGCGTACTTTTAACGACACGAAAAAAAAATTTTTTGCTTTTGTGTCTAACTCCGTCGGATTTTGTAATTCGAGAACTTCGCTTCGAGAAATCGAAACTGTATTCAAAATCCTTCAAAATGAGCACAAATTAACCTCATTTGGTGCATTTATGACGTTACAATCGTAAAACTACGTTTTTTTCGGAAATCAAGAATAACTGAAAAACCTCATTTTTTTAAAACCCAAAGAAATCATATTAAATTTTTACGACAAAAAATCTATATTTCTGTGGAGTTTTAACTAGTTCTGACCAATACATTTTGAATTATTGATCAATTTCATCTTTCAGAAATCAGTTACAGCTATTTTGGGACTTTCAGGTTTTGACTTTGGGTTTTCTGAGAATTTCGTGAATAAAATCGATCGTCATTGTTTCAAAAAATTATAAAATATTTTATTTACAATTCTTTGAGATGCATCTTTATTGTAATTGTAGAATACCCGAAAACAAAAAAGTTGTTTTTCGAGTCGTTAAAAGTACACGATTTTCAAAAAATTATAACTCGTACAAATAATTTTATTTTGGGCTACTGATTTAACAGCAATGCTTTCTCATGATAGAAAACAAAGGAAAATATCGAGAGTATGATCGGAGACATCGAATTTTTTGACCTGCTAGTTTGACGTGGAATCAGTCTATAAAATAGTACATTGTGATACGAGTGAGATAAAGCGAACATTATACGCTGCGGCTCATGCGACAATTTCGAGCCGCAGCGTATAATGTTCGCTTTGCCTCACGAGTATCGCATACTATTTTTTGTAAGAAGTGTATCTAATATGCAGAAATAAATCAAAGGAAACCGCAATGGGGTCCAGGGGCGAAGCCCCGATGAAGTCAAGGGGCGAAGCCCCTGCGGGGAGTTCAGGGGGCGGAGCCCCCCGAAATAAAAAACTAGTTATTTTTTGTTTTTTTTTAACGAAACAAATAATCAACTCGAATTATTGAGAATTTAAAGAAAACTATCAATTGTCGCTATTTAAAAAATCGCAGCTTCGAATCGCAAATTCAATGAAGTATTTGTTTGAAAAAAAAAGAAAAAATGATTATTCTCTTTTTCATCCTGGACATGATCCAGATAGCATCTTCACTCAATGGTGAAGACAACGTTGTGAAATTTGAATTTGGCAAAAATGAATTTGAAAAAATGTAGCTATTTTCGTCGGTTTTGTTTTATCAAACAAAATTATCGACTTGAAATATCGGGAATTTGAATGTAAATAAAAATATCGTGTCTCCTTAAAATAAATAAATAAAATTTTACGAATTTTTTACGGATCTTTTTGATGGAAGCAAAGTATCGATGAGTAACAACGATATGTTCAAAGTTCTTGTTACAATAATTTAGCAACTTGAATGTTACGAAGGGTCAATCGAACATTCTGAACTGTCCCAAAAATTTTATGGTTTTTTCAACGAAGCAAACAATCAACTCTAATTATTAAGACTTTAAATAAAATTTGAACCATTAATTGTCGTTATTTAAAAAATCGCTGCTTCGAATAGGAAATTCAATGAAGTATTTTTTGAAAAAGAAAAAAAAATCCTTATTCTCTTTTTCATCTCGGGCAAGATCAGAATAGCATATTCACTCAATAGCGAAGAAAACATTGTCAAATTTGAAGTTAGTCAAAATGAATTTGAAATAATGTAGCTATTTTTGTCGGTTTTGTTTTATGAAATAAAATTTTCGACTTTTTATCAGATGAAATATCGGGAATTTGAATATAAATAAAAATATCGTGTCCTTAAAAAAAATGAGTAAAATTTTGCGAATTTTGTTATTGATCTTTTCGATGGAAGCAAAGTATCGATGAGTAACAACGATACATTCAAAATTTTTGTAACAATAATTTATCAACTTGGACGATATGAAGGATGATCGACCGTTCTAGATTGTCCCAAAAATCATAGAATATGTCCCGATAGTTGATAAAAAAAATTGTAGCAAATTTTTCTCAGTGCATAAAAATTGGCTTGCCTTGAAAATATTGAAAACATATACATTTATTAGTCTAACATGATGCGTCGATGAAAAATAAAAGGTTTTCTTCGCTGTATAATCGGAGAGTTATGAAAATGTGATAATGGGTCATTCCACATCAAATCGAACAATAATTGGAATCGACCCTCTTCAATTTCGATGAAATTTGGTCGGAAGTTTTCTTTTATCATAAAACGAAGTTCTACAAAAAAAAAGTTTTTTTATCGCAAATTTAAAATTTAACAATTTTTCAGGTTTATTTTTTAAATATCTCGAAAACTATTATGTTTACGAAAAAATCATTCTGGTTTCGTCTTAAAGCGTATATATATTTGGGGCTACGAAAAAAAAATATTCTGAAAAAAAAATTTGAAAAATGATGAATTTGGAGAATCTTGAATTTTTCGAAATCGTGAAAATCCACGATCGACATTAAATTTTTCGTTCTATTTTTTTAATATAATACCTAGTACTGATCTTAAAAGATCCTGAAATTTTCAGAATTACGTTTTTTTTTCAAAAATATGAATTTTGGTAAAAAAAAAATCTATTTTTCCTTACCTCTGAGTTAAGTAAAGTTGAGCACTCTTTACTGCTCAAAATGACAAAATTACATGATTGCTCAACTTTACTTAACTTGGAGGTGAAAAAAAATTCTCTCTCTGACACAAACCCAGAACGATTTTTTCGTAACAATAATAGTTTTCGAGATATTTAAAAAATGAACTTGAAAAATTGAAAAAATGGTGAAATCTTGAATTTTGCATAACTTTCGAAAAAATTTTTTTAATTTTTTTCCATTGGGAGAACTTTGTTTTATGACAAAAGAAAACTTCTGACCAAATTTCATCGAAATTGAAAGGGGTCGATTCCGACTATTGGTCGATCTGACATGGAATGACCCGAATATTTTGAGATTTTGAATGTTTACCTGCTGAGAATGATGCCTCCCATCCGCTGCTGCTTCTCAGAGCATCGGAGACGAATCTGATCAGCATTTCACCGCTCTCGGCGGTGAGGGTTATTTTTGGTCTTGTGTTGGATGTGAAACCATTGCCCGAGTGCAATCTCAGTCCGTTGGTATTAGCGCCGTCGTAAACTTGAACGTAATCGGTATTGTGAACATTGAAATTGACGAATTTCAACGACAGCGCGGTCCCCTGAGGATTTTTGACGCGATAAAGGCACTCCTGATTATTCGGATAATCATTCAAGCCGTAAGAGGGCGATTGTACGGTTCCGTTTCTCGCGATAATCGTCGCTTTGCAGCCCTGTGTGTAACGTATGCTGAAACCGCGTCTCGAATCACCGAGACTCGTTTTGAAGTACAAATACAAATTGTTGCCCGTCGACATTATCACCGTTGGATTGTCCTCGGTTTTGCCGGTCAAACGTGCAACCGGACGACCCATCGGCGAGTCACCGTCCCTCACGAGAATATAATCGCGATCCATCTCGAGATCCAAGTGTTCGATCTGAAAAAAAGTAATGAAAAAATTAGCTTTATCTAATTTAAAAAAAAAAAATGAGAAACTGAAAGTCCACACGGAAAAAAATGATCTGTGAGAACTGCTGAGATTCCTATTAATTTTTATAGTTTTCCCCATCAACAGCGCCTCCTGGAAGGGCAAACAGTGAAATTTGCATATTTCTTTAAGGGCGGGGTAAAGTATTTAAATTTTTTTTTTCATTTTTTTTTTCATTTTTTTAATGAATGCATAATATCTCAAGATTATTGTGTTAAAATTTCAAGTCGATCGGAGTAAAATTGACGAAGTTATGAGTATTTGAGCGTCTATTGCTCCATGCCGGGTTTTATACCTGGGCGGCAGCTGCGCGGCGCGCTATTGTTTTTTCATCATTTTGTTAATAACATTTTGGAATTATTATTATGCAAAATTAATCTTTTGAGTACCTTTAATATGCATGAATTTTCTCAGATTTTTATGCAATCGAGAAGTGTTCTCAAACTTATGTGCAATGAGCGCTAAGCGACCAAACTCTTCTGCGTTTTTCAAACCGTTTTTCTGAGACTTGTCATATTTGAAGTCCGTGTACACGATAACTCAAAATCTACTGGACCAATCGCTTTGAAATTTTGCACAGTGCTTCTTCACATAATTCACCAGGTATTGTCAAGAGCTTTTTTTTTTTTAATAATCACTAATTTTTCAACAACAAATTAGCCGATTTTTTAAGCGAAAATCGGGTTTTTGGCTCCCAAGTGCTACGAAAAATCGAAAAATCGAAAAAAAAATCCTCCCGTCATTATTTCGAGAAACATCTCCTTTAACAAATGCATTTTGATTTTTTTGTTTCAGATGATTCTGTTGCGAGTTATGGTGTACACCGCAAACCAACTTTTTTTCGCGGCGCCTCCGGGGTTTAATTTTCACTCGCTCAATTTTGAATATTTTGCAATGCAAATTTAGGAGAATTTTGTTCAAATGTTACTTTATTATATGTAAATTTTTCAATAAACGAACACTATCCGTTACGCAAAAAAAAAATCTTAAAAACATGCCTTTTTTCGCCGAATTAACTTTACCCCGCCCTTAATACAATATACTGATGTCACATATGACATGGTACATGCCCATCAGACGAATTTTTACAGTGCGAAACAGTCAAATGTATACTACGTGAAACGTTATATTTCTATTGTATCCGGTGAACTTTTTACACATTTCACATTGTAAAAATAATCCAGGGTCTATGAAAAAATTACAGTGTAGACTGTAAAAATTGAAAAGAACGTAGTATATTTTGCAGTAGGTTTTTTATTTTTCACTGAAAATACTGCAATTATTGCAATTTCTAAAATAAATTATAGTTTAGTGAAACGTTTCGATATTTGAATAAATTCTAATTTATTCAAATATTGCAATAAACCGTTATTTATCCTCGCCCAGGCTCATAGCTACGGGAGCTATGACTAATTAATCGTGAGATCAATTAATGAAGCGAATTAGTTTAACCTTGTACTCATAAAGAGCACGAGCGTCACCGAAATGCAATGGTGATCTGTTAAAAAAATGTAGTGTTCAGACCATAGGACTGCTCGACCACAGAACGCGGGTGTTGTTTCAACAATTGTATGTCAATTGAGGACGCCGACGTTGGTAATACATCGGACCTTATAGGTGCTCGGTGGCTCTCTCGCTGGCGCGAGAGGGCGCGCCGTCCGACGCTATCTAGCGGATCTCGGACGAAATGCCGAGATCGTGGCACGCCGCAGGTCGTCCCGTTACAGTGCCACACTGTAAAAATTGAAATTGACGTTGCATATTTTGCGGCGCGCATTTGATTTTTCACTGGGAACACTGCAATTTCTAATGATGTGCTTTGAATATTCTACTGAGACCATTGTAAATTTTACAGTTCAAACACAGTGGATTTCGACGTTTCTGCTTGTGATTTCTACTTTATCATTTTTTTGCGGTGAACATTGCATTTTTTACAGTGTAATTTAGCATTTATAATGGTTTGAAAAGTAGAAACTACATTAAATCCATTAATTTATAACGGATTCCCAGTAAAACGCTTGTATTACAGTTCTGAACCGTATGTTCTGCTTTGAATTAAGTAATTTTTCAAATATTATACATGAATTGTCACTGATCATTTTTTTCCGTGCACTAAACTATTCTTGGAATACTGAAAAATTCAAACAATTCACGATATCCGATTAATTCCATGCAGAGCTGGGTAAAGTACTGGAAAGTACTTCAATTACAAAGTAAAAAGTACCGTAAGTACTTGAAGTATCAAGTACCGGCAGAATTTTAAGTACTATCTACTTATTATTTGAAGTAGTTGAGATTTAAAGTACTTGAACAATCAATTACCAAGTATCAAGTACTTTTCAAGTTTCCCGATATATTTCGTAAGTTCTAGTTCTTACATGTGATAACTTACTCTCATTTGATTTTTATTCAAGTACTTTTTGTATCAAACCATATTTTCATGTTATGCAATACACTGAGATTAGGCTGCCTAATCTTCTGTTTCTTAGGTCTGTTCCAATTTGCCTAATTCAGACAAATTGGTACAGAACAGAGCTGGGCAAAGTACTAGGAAGTACTTCAATTACAAAGTAAAAAGTACCGTAAGTACTTGAAGTATCAAGTACCGGCAGAACTTGAAGTACTACCTACTTATTATTTGAAGTAGTTGAGATTTAAAGTACTTGAAAAATGAAGTACCAAGTATCAAGTACTTTTCAAGTTTCCCGATATATCTCGTAAGTTCTAGTTCTTACATTTGATTCCTTATTCTCATTTGATTTTTATTCAAGTTTTTTTTGTAACAAACCATATCTTCATCTTGTACAATACACTGAGATCAGTCTGCCTAATCTTCTGTTTCTTACGCCTGTTCCAATTTGCCTAATTCAGACAGATTGGTACAGAACAGAGCTGGGCAAAGTACTGGAAAGTACTTCAATTACAAACTAAAAAGTACCGTAAGTACTTGAAGTATCAAGTACCAGCCGTACGTGAAGTACTACGTACTTATTACTTGAAATCCTTAAGATATATCTCGTAAGTTCTAGTACTTACATTTGATTTCTTATTCTCATTTCATTTTTATTCCAGTACTTTTTGTATCAACCCACATTTTCATCTTATGCAATACACTGAGATGAGGCTGCCTAATTTTCTGTTTCTTACGTCTGTTCCAATTTGCCTAATTCAGACAGATTAGTACAGAACAGAGCTAGGCAAAGTACTGGAAAGTACTTCAAGCACAAAGTACAAAGTACTTCAAGCACAAAGTACAAAGTACCGTAAGTACTTGAAGTATCAAGTACCGGCCGTACTTGAAGTACTACGTACTTATTACTTGAAGTCCTTAAGATTTAGAGTACTTGCAAAATCGAGTACCACGTATCAAGTACTTTTCAAGTTTCCAGGTATATCTCGTAAGTTCTAGTACGTACATTTGATTTCTTATTCTCATTTGATTTTTATTCGAGTACTTTTTTTATCAACACATATTTTCACCTTGTGCAATCCCTAGTGGATGAAGTCACCACTGAATCACGGTGATTTTTTACGGTGACAAAGTGCCCACAAAATCACCGAGATCTTGGTGATTTTAAGGTGATTCCACGGTGATTCTCATGGTGATTGTCACCGTCACAAAATCACCGTGACAATCACCGTGGAATCACGTTGGAATCACCTTAAAATCACCAAGATCTCGGTGATTTTGTGGGCACTTTGTCACCGTAAAAAATCACCGTGATTCAGTGGTTTTTCAGGGTGAAAACATCGTCACCCAATCCGCTAGGGATGCTCTGAAATTGTGCTGATTAGGCATATTGGAATGGAAGTATTTAAACAAAGAATTAAAAATCATTTGAAAATAGCATTGACGACTTGTAATTACGATTCATTTTGATACCGGTATAATAATTCGTTTTCAAAAAACTATCGTAGGCGACAATTAAGGGATAGTATGTCCATACGTCACGAAATATTATTTTCAATTACATATTCAAAGGCTTTGTACATGCAACGATCAGCAAGACACATTCAAAAGTACTTGATACTTGTACTTGAAAAAGTACTTGAAGTACAGAAAACTATTTGAAATTTCAAGTACAATACTTAAAGTACTTTTTAAGTACTTGAAAATTCAAGTACAATACGTGAAGTACTTTTGAAGTCCTTCAAGTACGTCGTAAGTATCGGGTACTTCAAGTACTGCCCAGCTCCGATTCCGTGAAATAATCAATTTCAACTGACTTGACGACCCGAATTGCTCGAAATAATTTTGCTAATTGCCATTAATGTCGCAGCAAAAAAAAAATCCTTTCAACTCTTACAGATGTAATTTGAGTAAATTAATATAAAAATAATTAATTGATCAAAAAAATCGTTACTCAATCCACGTCATAATTGGAGAGAATAATTTTGCAAATTCGAGCGAAAAGAAAGAAGTTAAAAGAAATGAAAAAATTCTACTCAAATTAATAAATTTCAATGGTGCTCAACGATAACTAAAAAAATTCATATTTGTAATTGTAATGAGTTAATCGTCGTAGCTTACACGAATATTCCGGTGGGAAACAAACGTTAAAAATATCGATAAGGTTTAATTTGTTTATAAGAAATACTTTTATGATGCGAAATATTTTTTTTTTAGTTTGAAAAACGAAGTTCTCATTCGTTCTTCTTACCTCAAGCGACATAATTCGTCCTGGCTGAGCTTGCAGTATGTAAAGGCACTCCAGTCCACCGGGATAATTTTGGGGATAACCTGGTGAAGTGAGAACCTGACCCTGAGGAGTTGCCCGAAGTATACCGCCGCAAGTTTGCGGTTCGGTTTTCCACGAGGCCCTGAAACCCTTCCTTTCGACTGAGGAATCGGTGCTGAACTTGATGATCATGAAATTCGACGCCGATACAAAGAGTTTGTTGCTCAATTCTTGTTTTCCCGACAGAGTTGCGAGATTCACCGATTTTTCTTCGGTTCTACCGCCGACCAATATCTGCACGATGTCGAAGCTCTTCTCCGTCTCGAATTCCTGAAATTGCAGCAATATATTGTGTCCTTGTGGTCCTTCGAGGGTCCATTTGCAATTGCTCAAGGGTGTATATTTGTGCGGATAATTCGGACTCTCGACAACGTCACCGCTGCTCGCCATGTAATATTGACAATTTGCCGGACAATCGATCTCGTCCGAATAATCACCGCAGTCGTCCTGTTTGTCGCACTTGAAAGCCGAATTTATGCATTTTCCATTCGAGCAGTGAAACGATCCTGTTTGGGACATTGGTTTGGTTATTAAAAAACAGAGTTTGGTTTCATTCTCAAAAATTCAGAACGCCAAAGTTTCATTAATTTTCTACACTGAGAAAACAGTTTATTTGCAGTAAAGAAATATATGGGGCGTTCCATCCCAAATCGGACAGTTTGAAAAACTTTTTTTTGTTTCCTCAATTTTTTCTATATTTTTTAGTACCCATCAAAAGTCCCTTCCTGTTAAATTTTGAGATTTTTTCGATTACCCGTTCACAAAATATTAAATTTAAAAAAAACCGCTCTTTTTGCAGTTTTTTGGCCATAACTCTTCAATAACAGTCCAAGTTGAGTGTTTTTTGTTTCAAAATTTTTGGTTTTTTACGGGTATTTCAGAAAAAATTAAAAAACATATTCGACGTGTTTTTGAAGAAGTTTTTTGAGTTTAAAACTTTGAATCGTGTTTTCAAAAGTGAGTGCATATTTCGATTTATTTGAAAATTTATTATTTCAAACTTCTATTTATTCAACAACTTTTAAGACCAGTCTCATGGGCCCTCCATAATTACTATTTTTTTTTCGATTTTTGAAAATCAAAAAAGAAAAACATTTCTGTAAATTATTATGAATATCAATTTTTGTTACTGTATACAGAGTATAGTCTTTTTTTTCATTAATTAGAATTTATTTTGACACTTTTTTTTATTGTTAACAATCGTTAAGTTAACGAACGATAATAACAACAGTTTTTATTTATTCACGTATTCTTTTGAAGATTTTACATATACGGTTATTTTCAGAATTAGAATATTCTTTTGCCAATACGTTTCCGTTGCTCATTGAAATAATTGAATGAAATTTTTGTGTCCCTGTGATTGACTTAGCAATATTGTATCGCAAATAAAATCTTTCTTCTGCATGTAAATAGTGTTTCTCAGGTGAAAATTTGATACCAATATTCGGTAGACTCTTTGGTTTCGATGTCCAGTCATACAATTCTTGAACTGTTGTTATTTGCTCATCGATTAATTATTAATTATTAATTTAAAAAATCTGTTGAAAACCAAAAAGTGTCAAAATTAATTCATAATGATTAAAAAAATATTGTACAGTAACAAAAATTGGAATTCATAATAGTTTACAGAAATATTTATTTTTTTATTTTCAAAAATCGAAAAAAAAATTAATCATGGAGGGCCCACGACCGGACTAGTTTTAATAGTTGTTAAATAGATAGACGTTTAAAATAAAAAAATTAAAAGAATAAAAATATGCACTCACTTATGAAAACACGATTTAATGCTTAAAACTCAAAAAACTTATTCAAAAACACGTCGAAATTTTTTTTTGTTTTTTTTTCTGAAAAGGCGATAAAAAACCAAAAATTTTGATAAAATTTGATTTGGACCATTATGTTATGACCAAAAAACCGAAAAAGAGAGTTTTTAAAAAAAATTTAATATCTCGTGAACGGGTAATCGAAAAAATATCAAAATTTATCAGGAAGGGTCTTTTGATGGGTACTAAAAAATATGAAAAAATTGAGGAAATGAAGAAAAAGTTTTTCAAACTGTCCGATTTGGAATGGAACGCCCCATATTTAGTTGGCGTTTTTACTTAAATATTTCTTAACTGTTACAAAATTTGTAAGTCGTTAAGAAATATTTTATTTGTGTCAAAATAATTTATTAACTGTTGAAAAATATGTATTGAATTTATTAACTGTTAACCAATAATTGCTTTTGCTATACACTGCGACCTCGATTATCGGAATCCTTCGGGACCGCCTCTTGCAAGAACTGGGGTTGCGCACATTGCACAGAACCGTCTCTGCGCCGCTGGTGGCTGACGGTGGCCTGACGCGATTGGACCGTCTCTGCGCCACCAGCGGCGCAGAGACGGTTCTGTGCAATGTGCGCAACCCCACTTCATGCAAGAGCAGGTCCCAAAGGATTCCGATTATCGAGGTCGCAGTGTATTCAACTTTACATTTGTTAACAGTTAATAAATCCTGGTATATTGTTTTCTCAGTGTACTTATTGCAATTTTTCTCAAATGTAATTTTCAAAACTTTTCAATTTTGTTTATTACTCGAAATGTTGTTGAATTCATTTTCTTTGTATATTAAAAAGGCACCTTTGCAGCTCTACCAGAAATGAATGATAGAGCTGTAAATGCGTCTATTAGAAGAATTTTCGCAAAGAGACTTTTCTCTAAAACAGAATAATAGGTATGCAAAACTAGATCGTTTTTTGTTCTCACAAATTCATGTAATTACATTACAAAATGATCCCTTTAGGGTGCAACATCCGTTTTTTCATATACAGATATATGCATGTGAAAGACAATTTACCTGCGGGACAGGCATTTGCACGACACATGAACGGAAGTAGAGACTCGCAGGTCGTCAGTTCCCATGATTGTTGCTGATCGTCATTCACCGCAACGTCCACGCATTCGCCAGATTTTGGATTTGGCTGTCTCGAAGCCCAAAAACCTGAAATTTTTTTTTTCAAATTACAACAAAGAAATTGTTATAAAATTTTGTTACAAATTTCCTCATATCTCATTTTCTTTTGATCTACTCAATGAATATTCAACATTTGAGTGTTAAATGCGATCGGTTTTATTCAAATTTGTATTTTGGAGTGTGCGATTTTTATGAATCCCAATATTTACACTGCCGTACAAAAGTTTGGAAACTTCGCACAAAAAGTTTCACTGCTCTTTTGAAAATGAAGATATTTCAATTTAACAAGTGGCGTTTCAAAGGGCACATATTTAGCTTCATTTTACTTTTTCCAATTTTTTTTTTTTTTTTTAACCCGGTACGTTCTTTGAAACATAATCGTTTTTTGTTTTTTTTTGGCGTTGAAATTTTAGCGTACGACCCATGCACTTTTTTTAAAACTGTTTTTTGCACGAACAAATTTGTGGGGGGAGTATAAGTTTTAATTTAGATTTTTTTAAATTTTCGTACGATTTTTTTCGCTAAAATATTCAGATTTTTGTAAAAAACGACTGTATTTGTAAAATGAAGCGTAACTCTAAAATAACTGGATTTTCATGAAATTACTAATTGTAAGAAGGTAAAAAGTTGCATATAATTATTTTGGATTTAAGGAAATTTTTTCGGATTTTTTTTTCAAAATTTTGTTTTTGAAATTTTTCCTGTCAAGGAGATATTTTTTAATCTTATTGTTAAACAATCGGATCTCTTACCTCATCTACACGGGTTTTCCGATAAAAAAGCCATGTAGATGAGGTTTTTCGATGAAAAAGCCGTTTAGATGAGGCGAAAGACTCAATTGTAAGATAAAAAAATATCTCGTTGACAGGAAAAAATTTCGAAAAAAAATGTTGAAAAAAAATTTAAAAAAATTTCATTGATTCCAGAATGATTGTAGTTAACTTTTTATCCTCTTAGTGATTTCACAAAAACCTAGTAGTTTTAGAGTTACGATACATTTTATAAATAAGGTAGTTTTATTGCGAAAAATTGAATATGTTTGCAAAAAAAATCGTACGAAACTTAAATAAAAACGAACTTGAAGCTTATACTCCCCTTCCCCAAAAGTTTTTCACGCTAAAAACAGTAAAAAAAAATTTCATGGGTCATGCGCCAAAATTTCAACGCCAAAAACAAGCCGAAAAATGATCATGTTTCAAAGGGCGTACCGGGTTTTGAAATAATGGAATTTTTTTTGTTTTTAAAGCGAAATGAAGCTGAATATGTCCCCTTTGAAACCCCGCTCGTCAAAATGAAATATCTTTATTTTTAAAAGACCAATGAAACTGTTTGTGCGGAATCGGGCGGATGCATCCAAACTTTTGAGTGGTAGTGTATATGAGGCATTCTACGCCGTTTCGACCTGGGTCTGACCCTTCACCTCTCCGATTTGTTCGCAATTTGTTATGCTTTTTTAGTACCTCTGAAACGCACTCAGGATTTTTTTCAGATTTTTTTGATTTTTTATAATTTTTATAATTTTATAAATAATTTTATAAATAGCCCAATTTTTAGCCCAAATTTAAAAATCTGAAAAAAATTACTAAAATCTCGTTTTTTGTATAAAAAATGTCGAGCGTTGAGCCAAAGTGAGGCAGGAGCTTCCTTCAGTTGATAACAGGCTTTTTTGAAAAAAAAAATAGAACAAAAATATAGAAGGAGACATCCGAATTGAGTCGGCCGTTTTCCAAACGTTTTCGTATGAATTGAAGTTGTTAAAAAAAAAATATCGACTTCGGTGACCGGGGGGAACGAATAAGTTGAAAAAATTACAGACATTTTTTCAAGGGCCCAATTTTTTGCCCAAATTTAAAAATCTGAAAAAAATCACGAAAATCCGGTTTTTTGGATAAAAAATATCGAGTGTTGAGCCAAAACGGGCAGGGGCTTTCAAACACTTTCAATTCATAAGAAAATCTTTGAATAACGACTCAATCAATTCAGGTGTCTCCTATTTTTTTTCAATTTTTTTTTCGAAAAAGCCTGTTATCATCAGAAGGAAACTCCTGCCCACCTTGGCTCAATGCCCGAAATTTTTTATACAAAAAACGGGATTTTTGTGATTTTTTTCAGATTTTTACATTAGGGCTCTCAAAAATATGCCTGTAATCTTTTTAAATTATTCGTTCCACCCGGTCACTGAAGTCGGTATTTATTTTAAAACACCATCAATTCATACGAAAATGTTTGGAAAACAGTCCACTCAATTCGGATGTCTCCTTCTATTTTTTTTCAATTTTTTTTTCGAAAAAGCTTGTTATGAGCAGAAGATTTTTCTCAGATTTTTAAATTTGGGCCAAAAATAGGGCTGTTTATAAAATTATAATTAAGTCAAATCGCGCCAAAAAAATCTGAAAAAAATCCTGAGTGCTTTTCAGAGGGACCAAAAAAGCCTAAAAAATTGCGGACAAAATCGGAGAGGTGAAGGGTCAGACCCAGGTCAAAACGGCGAGGAATGCCTCATATAAAAACGTAAAACTCGCGATTACTGCACCGAATCGCGTAAATTGCAGCTGGCGAGCGTCTCGACGAGTTCGCTGAGCGCATTGTTGTGGGAAAAGTGTGTCTTCGTGTTGACGTCTTACACACACGTTTATATACGAGCTATTCCGAGTGAGCCCAATGAACGTTTGACCCTCATCCTTTTTGGATTTGGTTTATAATTTCTCCTACGATTTTACTGTGAGACTAGAGAGCACGCCCAATTTTTTCCAGATTTTTTTCATCTGCTGTATTTTATGAAAAATAATTTGTTATCCTAAAACGAAGAGACCGGAATTTAAAAAAAATATAAATTATTCTCAAAAGTATCCGTAATTCCTTGTATAAAAATTTAGGAGTCAGCATTGGCCGATTTTAATTTTCTGCCGATAAAAACCTGTTGACAGGAAAAATAGATCTAACCTATGCCGTTCATAGTTGGTAAAGTTCAATATAAAAGCTATTACATTGAAGCCTGCATCGTTGAAACGCAATGAAAAAAGGAGTTTAATTTCTCAATTTCAGGATTTCAAATACTTTTCTGCAGTATGTCACCCCAAAAAATGTCTGAACCATTTTCCACACAGAACTCATCCCTATTAAGGAATGAATTTTAATTTTTTAACAATTATTTCCGTTGCACTTCAACGATGCAAACTTCAAAGGGCAGTTTTTTGAGACATTTTTATGATTTTGGAAATCCGACGTTTTTGTTTCATATAAAGATGTGAAATTTTCAAATGGACCAAATCGATTGACTGCTTGACTCAAATCTGGACTAAATTGAGTGAGTATTTACATAGTTATAAATTTAGAAAAAATGGGGGGAACAATAAAATCCTGAAGGGTGGGGGTGCATTTATATGGGGCACTTATATGGGGCCCTTTACCTCTTCGATTTTGTTCGCGATTTTTTATGGTATTGTATTACCTCTGAAAAGTACTCAGGATTTTTTTCAGATTTTTTTTGAGCAATTTAACTCAACTATAATTAAAGTAAACAAATTATTTTTAGTCCAAATTAAACAATCTGAAAAAAAATCACAAAAATCCCTTTTTTCCATATGAAAAATTTCAAGCGTTGAGCCAAAGTGACAGAAGGAAACCCCTGTCAACTTTGGCTCAACGCTTGAAATTCTTCATATAAAAAACGGGATTTTTGTGATTTTTTTCAGATTTTTACATTTAGGTTAAAAATAATTTGTTTATAAAATTATAGTTAAGTCAAATCGCTCTAAAAAAATCCGAAAAAAATCCTGAGTGCTCATCAGAGGTACTATAAAACTATAAAAAATTGCGGAAAAAATCGGAGATGCGAAGGGTCAGACCCAGGTCGAATCGGTTTGGAGTGCCTCATATACAAACGCATGTTTACATTTATATAGACGTTGGGAGTTCCGCGTTTCCGCGACCTCGATACGATCCCGCGGAGACGAAAACGTGCTCCGTATCTCGGGAAAGCGCACATTTTTCCGTGAATCGCGAGCGGAAAAGAGAGAAGAAGCCCCTCCCGAGTAAAGAAAAAAAAGCTCTCGGCATTTAATCCGTTAGCTCGCAATTTTATTAACAAATTCAATTATGCGCTCTCTCGAGTCATCAACGCTCTTAAAAGTGCCGATTTGCCCGTGAATTCGCGAAACCGTGAACGCGTTTCTCCGATAAAGGAAAAAAAAAATTACGGATAATCCTGGTTACGTCGGAGCGTGAGCAATTTCGCGTTGAGAAGATAGAAAAAAAAAACAGAGCAACAGAGCGTGCAGAATTTTATTTCTTGATTTCATGAGCGAGAAATTATAATTGTGGATTATTCATTTAGGAGAGGAGAGAGGGGAAAAAAATTCTTTATTGCCCTCCGGACGTAAAAGTGCCTTTTTACGCCCACTTCGTGGGCTTAAAAGGCACTTTACGCCGTCGGGCGATAAAATATTGTATCTGACTCGTGTGATTGCGGCATTCGCCTTCGGCTCATGCTGCAAACTCACACTCGTCATAAAAAGTTTTTTCGTCCTCGGGTCATAATGTACTATTATATCACTCAGTACAATAATGGACGCTTTTACGTCCGCAAGCGGACGTGAAAACGTCCATATTGCACCTCGTGATATAAAATATCGTACATCACTCGTCAGAAAATGTCATTACGTCTTCGTAATCTAGTGTACTATTATTTCCAAAAAGAAAAATCGCTTGAACAATATGAGGGATTTTCTAAAATGATGTTTTAGTTGAAAAATATAGACCAATATATATAGAAATATTGTATTCAAGAAGAATTTAAATATGTTTAATGTAGGAGGTTGTCTCTCAACGATTAAAAAAATGTTTAATAATTTTTTATTTTAGGAATATAACTTTTTAATCTATTTTTTATACCGAATTTAAACTTCACTTATAAAACATTCTCTAAAAAATGGTTTCGACTCTAATTTTAGAATTTTCTATAATATTCTCTGCGGCAAATCGCTAAGGTAAATGTCCCAATACCCGACCACGTCCCAGTACCCGACCATTTGAACCAATATATCAGCAAGTTAAGCGTTCACTTAGGGGGGTCGAGTCAGCGTCAAAACGGCGATTTTTAATAATAAATTATAATTTTTGTAGAATACTTACAAATATCATGTTATGTCCACCATTTGAGGTACCAAATGAACAATTTTTTGGGACTAGTTAGAACCCTTGAGGTGCACCGGTGTCCTAAAAAGCCTAGTTTTGAGTTTTTACACTCTGCGCATGATTCAGAATAAACCGCTGGACGGATTTTGTTCCACGGCGTCTCATTTCTTTCGTAACGCTGTTTCCCACGGGATGAACGCGGCACATTTCGTTTTTTGCCCTTTATTTCAGAGTTGCAGGCCAGTTTTGAAATTGGTAGCCTATTTTGAACTTTCCAGGCATTGTCCTGGTCACAATGTTGACTTGAATCAAAATGTGCCGCGTTCATCCCGTGGGAAGAAGCGTTACGAAGGAAATGAGATGTCGTAGAACAAAATCCGTCTAGCAGTTCTTTCTGAATCATGCGCAGAGTGTAAAAACTCAAAACTAGGTTTTTCAGGACACCGGTGCACCTCAAGGGTTTTAACTAGTCCCAAAAAATTGTTCATTTGGTACCTCAAATGGTGGACGATACATCATATTTTTAGGGATTCTACAAAAATTATAAATTATTATTAAAAATCGCTGTTTAGACGCTGACTCGACCCCCTTAAGAGAAATCTTAAACTGTGAATTGATTTAATATCCAGGATTCATAATCTACGTATACGTCACTACTTTTGATTGTTCAAGAATCGTCTGTAATTTAATTTTGGATAAATATGACAGCACGCGTACTATCCGGGGCCCGGAAGCCATTATCTAAGCTGAAGTACTAAGGAATCGCGATATCTTATTGAAGCTATTTTGAAGTGGTTTTTTATTGTTTTTGAACTGAGCCTAGCTGTTTTCATTCGGAAAGATACCACTAATTTGATCATGTTGTCTCAATTAGTCAAAAATGCGTTTTAAGTATTTAATTTTCATGTCCGGTTATTGGTACATAAGAAATGTATCATGTACCGATAACCGACCATGTGTCTGGATATCGGTACTTGCTTGCGACTATCAGTCCCATTAACCGGACATCTGCTGACATGTATATTATTCGTGCATAGCCTCAAAATTTCGGTGACACATTCTCCGAGCAGCGACGCATTTTTCTCAATTCACCCCCTCCCTTCCCCCCACCATAGAGATGAGTCGTCGGTTATAGGGTCATAATGTGTGGTCGGATATTGGGTCATATAGAAAAATGGGTGGTCGGGTACTGGTACATTTACATTTCTCAGTATTTTCGATTATTATGAATAAACAACTAATTGTAGCAACAACTATACCCTGTGTTTTGGAAACTAGAGACTTCAAGCTTTCCAATAGTCATAGTCGTTATAGAAAATAGTTTATTTTTGAACGCGAAAAACAAGTCAACTTTTTCGTCCCCTCTTAAATGGTCGGGTTATGAGACATTTACCTTACAGGGTTTTTGTTTTTCCTTTGGAGGTACTTTATTTTAGGTTTTTTCTGGAAAATTCATGAAGTTGTTGTTGTAAACTTACCGGCGTATTGCGAGACCAACATTCCAGCTGCCGATTCTAGGGTATTCGTTCGCAAATCGTCGAGTGAGGCCAGACCAAGCCAATAACGATCTAAATGCCTTCCTACCATGCTGACAGACATATTGTTCTCGCTGTACGATTCGACGATCATGAGCTCGCTTCCGTACCTTAGGAAATAAACGTTTTAGATAACAGATGAAAATTAAACGTTTATTAAGGGGTTAGGCCACTCTAGGATTAAAAGAAATCGATTTTCTTTTTTTGTATGAAAAAGGTACCTTAGTATCTATAAATTTATATTCCAAAAGTTTATGTGCGTGAATAATGCCTAAGTACTCGATTTTCGTATTCTAGTGCGACCTCTTTTCACCCGCAGCGAGCTTTCTGAAAACTTTGAAGTTGTTTAGACGCAAATCACGTTTAATGAGGAAATTCTGAAAATTTGGTATGTTTTTCAATCAAGTATTTAAGAGGTCGTGTAAAAATTTCACGACGATTTGGAAGCTCGTTATCGAATAATTAAGATTAACAAATTAAATAAAAGTAAATGTAGTCTTAAGGAAACTGCTATAACTTTGCGATAAGTTTTTTTTTTGACCTCTCAATTTTTCAATATCCACAATATACTGAAAGCAACGGCAAGAAAACGAAGTTTATTGATAAATTTTTTTAAAATTTGTTTAAAAAATTGTTTTTAACAAAACGTTAATTGCGTAATAACGAGCTTCCTGATCGTCGTGAAATTTTTACATGGCATCTTAAATACCTCATACAAAAACATACCAAATTTTCAGAATTTTCTCATAATTTTTTATTTTAACTCTTAAGGAGGATGCAAATAAAATTCTGAAAATTTGGTATGTTCTTACATGAAGTATTCAGGAGGTCGTGTCAATTTCACTACGATTAAGAAGCTATTTATCGAACAATTAACATTCAAAGGTTTCATAGATTCTAAACAACCTTAAACGCAGAACTACATTTTTAAAGTCGGCCGAACTCATAACTCAAATAAATTTCAACCGATTCATTTGAATTTTCAACTGTACATTCAAATTAACGTTCTCTGAAGCAGTACGTAGGATTTTTTCCTTATATTGCATCATTCCTTTTTTATAAACTACGATTTTCTCGTGGCATTTTATACTTTTTGATTTTAAAATGCGCCATTTTTACAAAAAACAACATATCGGAAAAATCCTTCTATATCTATTTTTATATATAATCGAAAAAACTTTGGTGGCTCATCGTAATTCAAAAATTATGAGAGTCGTTGGATCGGCCGTTGACCTTCCAGAAATAAAGGCGTCATCGGAAAAATGCTGCACAGTCGCCATTTTAACATATATAGCCATGAAAAAATAATTTTGTATTACCAATTAGATGTATAATAAAACACTTTTTTTGTAAATTCGATTTATTTTATGGTTTCGCTGAAAAAAAATCACGAAATGTGATTTATAGAGCGAATAAATATTCTGAAGAGAATCCGAATCAAGGATCGAAACGTAAAAATTACTTGAAAAACTTATTCCGTCGAGACCTTGGAATTCACTGGCCGAATCGAAGCCGATTCAATCAAAACATTATTATCACGAAATGTGCCCTTTTTGGTCTGTAGAGTGGCCTAACCCCTTAATTTAGACGGATAAATCGATATTATGCTCGTGATTAATAAGGTAAAAAAAATCGTTATTCATCGTTCAAAAAATTATCTAAATATTTTATCTGCAAGTAACAAAGCGCAATTTTGAGTAAAAAAATAGTCTTACCTCCTGCATAATTCAGCTGCTTTCTCCCACGAATGCCTTATATTGAAGAATTTGTAGCAGTGTATCCCTCTCAGTTCCCATCCTGTTAAATCATAATAATAATCAATTTTTGTGACTCCAAGAATTTTACAAGATCAAAAATAAAAGATTCGTCAGTGAATTTCGGTATTTTTTAGTATTTTTAAATACTACAGAAATAAATGCTACTAAAAAAAAATACTACAGTAAATAAATAAATTTTTAAATAATACAGTATATTTTAGTCTTTTTTTTAAATTTCAGTACGAATTTACTGCAGTTCATAGATTAAACCAACTAATTTTATTGAAATGGAATGATAAATTCATCAAATCGATATTTTAATTTATCACGCTTCATTTATATTTAAAAATCAAAATCGTTTATTCTGATTGAAGGCCGTATTCTGGTATAGAGACATACATTTTGTGCGTTTTGTCGAGCTCGATAAAAAAAAAACAAAAAATATTCTTACCATTCTTTTGTTTACAACATATTTATTAATATTTTGACAATAAACAAAAAAATGTTTGAGAAAAAAATGAAAATGAAATAAGTTATACGTTGGTAAAGTTGGAGCAAAAAAGGGGTATGCTGGCTGATATGATTGCAACCCTTCTAGTCATCGGATACAAAATTTAAAAACAGATGATTAATTAGTAAGAATGTTGCTATAGCCCCTACCTCAGAGAAAACCCAAAAAAAAAAATTCGGAAAATGGTGGCAGTCTGAACCAAAATAGGCGTTTTTCGACGCCTTTTTTCATAGTTTTTAATTTTTTTACAATGGGAAAAAAAAATTTTGATACAAAAGTGGCAGGGGCGATAGAGAGTTTTACATTGAAGATTGTTGAAAATTTTTAAGTGAATCGGTTAACTAGAACTTGAAATGTCATGTCAGCCGTGTCGATAAAAGTAGTTTTGAGAAAAACGTCACTAAAATTGCTATAACTTCGTAAATTATTGGAATTAAAAAATGTCCTTTCGAGAATATATTCTTAAAGGTCTTAACCCTATGAATATGAAGAAAAAAAATGATTTTTTCAAAATTCTAGACCAGAATACCGCCTTAAATGAGAGAAAATGTTACGGCGAAAATTGCGATTTTTCTTCACAATTTTTTATAATTTGTTTTTGTTAATGTTATAATTTGATATATGAAAAAGTGTCGATGGACTGCCACGTGGGAATTATGGCGTCGATGCGAAAGGCGGCTAACCGGTGACCTATACGGATGAACGATGAGGCTCGACCTCGATCGTTTTTAGTGCGAGCTCTCAGCGCCTCACATGAATATGTAGGATTTTCTCATCGGACGTGCGAGTTAGACGAGAAGAATCGCGGCTTTTGCAGATTTGGCGATGCGGTGGAAAAAAAGAGGGAAATAGACACTGGTCGTCCGCAAGAAAGAAGAAAATCCCATTCCACAATCCGCCATTACGATTTTCATTGACAACTTAGACTCTCTCTTAAGAGGAGGCTAAATACCATTTTTATTCAATCCCTACATTATCGACGTATCGTCGTTGTCCAGTCTTTCTCCGACAACCGTGGATGAAAATTAATTACATTTTGACAATTAAGAGGGAGATGAATTAATTAACAATTAATTGTCAATTGAGGGCTAAAATGCGTTACAGCTAATGCCAACGAACTCAATCGAGCCCCCTAAATATTATAGGTTACTCGTCAGAATCCATGGTGCTGCCCTCACTCGCACGTCTGTGAACTACATTTCGCCATTTCGTTTTTCAATAAAACTACAATTTATCGATATTTATCTCTTGATGCGCCATCCAAACTTACGGCGTGTTATTTTGATAAAATAATGTCGAAAACGTCTCGATATTTGTGTCGTGGCGTTCTTCATGGAGCCTCACTCTTGGTTTTACCCGAAATGCAGTAAAAGTTTAATAATTTAAGTTTTTCAATTACAGTTTCTTGGTGGTAAGTGAATCTGTACATTTTTCTTTTGTTTTTCGAAAAAAATTTAGTGAGGCTCCATTCCTGCCATTGTTCTGATGATGTTGTTAAAATTTTATTCAATTCCATCTATTTGTATAAGAGCAAGTTTGGATGGCAATTTCGAGGTGTTAGTGTCGGTATTTAGCCTTCTCTTAAGAGGAGGCTAAATACCGACACTAACACCTCAAAAAAAAAATTACAGATTCACTTACCACCAAGAAACTGTAATTAAAAAACTTAAATTATTAAACTTTTACTGCATTTCGGGTAAAACCAAGAGTGAGGATCCATGAAGAACGCCACGATACAAATATCGAGACGTTTTCGACATTATTTTATCAAAATGACACGCCGTAAGTTTGGATGGCGCATCAAGAGATAAATATCGATAAATTGTAGTTTTATTGAAAAACGAAATGGCGAAATGTAGTTCACAGACGTGCGAGTGAGGACAGCACCATGGATTCTGGCGAGTAACCTATAATATTTAGGGGGCTCGATTGAGTTCGTTGGCATTAGCTGTAACGCATTTTAGCCCTCAATTGACAATTAATTGTTAATTAATTTATCTCCCTCTTGATTGTCAAAATGTAATTAATTTTCATCCACGGTTGTCGGAGAAAGACTGGACAACGATGATTCGTCGATAATGTAGGGATTGAATAAAAATGGTATTTAGCCTCCTCTTAATGATATAGCTGAAAATTTGCTAAAATTATGACCATTCCCCCTTATCTTCAAGGTTATTAAGTTACAATTTAGATTTTAATAGAGCACGGAAAAAACGACTTAGTGTGGTAACCAATCATTTAGTTGATCCAACCAACTATCTAGTTAATCTAACCAATTTCTCTTCTGGCGCTCAGAAGTGATTGGTTGGATCAACTAACAATAAGTCGTCTTTTCCGTGGGTCAATAGACATTGAGTCATAGATTACCGGAAAAGTCGCCGGTTTTTTAAAAATCGAAATAATTTCTTTACAAAAAAAAATATTTTAAATACACTGAAAGAAATTTTATTGCACTATTTGGTTTTTCGCGTAACGAAAAGTACAATAAAATATAGCAATTTAGGGACAATCGAGGTACAGTTGCAAAAAGTACGAGTAACGAAATACAGAGTTTGATATCTTCTGTTGCAATAACTCATAATAATGTTGGAGTTTTAGCTAAAATAATAACGGTATTTCTAAGTCTGTAACATCGAAATTTGCTATGGTCTCGGATACCGAAAATTACAATAGTGCTTTACAATTACAAAAAACTCCATCTCCAGGTCGTACTCAAAAAGTTCGTGAAATTGAAATCGCTAATCTTTCTATAACTTACGGGATTTTTTATTGTTCGACTTTTTTTTAATTATTAAGAAATAATTATGTACAAAACTCCCCAAAGTGATGAGAAAGTAAGGCGCCAGGCTGTTTTAATTTGTACCCTTTCTCCTTTCTCAAAGATTCAAAAGTCCGAATTTTAAGATCTCAAGATCGATCTTAACATCAAACTTAAGATCTAAACTTTCCATTGAACTCAAGTTGTAACTTAAGTTCCAATTTAAGATGAATCTTAAGTTTGAACTTGAGTCTCATTATAAGTTCACACTTGAATCCAAACTTTAGAGCGAACTTCAGATCGATCTTAAGTTCGAACTTAAATTTGGTTTGAAGTTCGAACTTAAGTTGTATTCATCTTGAGTTTGAACTTTAGTTCGATCGAACTTAATTATTTTGACACCTGATATCAAAAAACACGGTGGAGGGAGGCGATGAAAGAAGTTTGATCGAACTTAAGTTCGAGGTCAAGATGGATCTTAAGATCAAACTTTAAACCAAATTTAAGTTTGGACTTAAGTATGCACTTATAATGTCACTTAAGTTCAAACTTACGAACCATGTTAAATTAGAACTTACGTTCGATTTTAAGTTCCAACTTGAGTTCGATGGAAAGTTTGATCTTAAGTTTGATTTTAAGATCGATCTTAGGATAGATCTTAAGAACTTAAAATTCGGGCCGAAGAGTTCAACCCACATGGAAATAAAATATATCGGTAAATATTACGGAAAATATATTTTTGGATATATTAAGTATATTTTGTCCGAAAATGTATGTATTACAAATATGATTTTAGGTATATTTTTAATCTATTTAAAAATATTACAATATAAATATAAAAAATGTATTGAAGATATATACTAAATATATCAAACATATATATTGAGTGCATGTTCTATATATTTTAGATACATTTTTAATTGGTGTATAAATATACACAATATATATGTAAAAAACATATTTAAGATATATACTAAATGCATCAAACATATATATTGAGTCTACGTTTTATATATTTTCGATATAATTTAAATATATGTTTACATATACACAATATATGTTTTTACATATATCAAAAAACATATTTTTATGCACAATAATCATAAATCTAAAATATATTTAATATATATTTCAAAGAAATATTTTCTGCCGAAAATGTACTTATCACGAATATATTTTTGAGTATATTTCTTATATGGAATATACATATTATATATTTAATATATATCTGATATATATTTTAGATACATCTAAAATGTATTTAGAATATATAATGTACACTTCAAATATATTTTAAATATATTTTTACGTATATCGAAAAATCTATTTTCCGGTATATTATATTTCCGTGCGGGAAGGTTCAGTTGAATTTTAGTTTGGTAAGACTTTCGAAAAATAGTGAGGTTACTAATTAATTAGTAAGGTTACTTGAATTAATCTTAATCAATACGAAGATTTGCTTTGATATTTGCGCTGATATTTTACTCAAAATGGAACGCTCTCTTTTACGTGTTGGATTGTCGTTGGTCGGCGCTTCTTCGGTTTCTTTGCCTCGGGCATTATTTTCATGTGACACTCGCGAGAGGTTGTCGACTTTATATCCACGAGAGCAGACGCAGCGTCGTGTGTACCACCCAACACATTTTTTTTGGTCTCAAGAATACATGTCTCTGAGCACACTTTATAAATGCCGGACGACAAGGACAGAACGATAAAGTTCATCGTTGCATCCGTGTCCGGTCTCCTCTTCGAGAGACTCAATTTCTCACATGCGCACAGTGTCGTCTGGCTTTGAGTCGGTTTTCCCCTCTCTTGGGAGCTTCTACCTCGGATATAAGCGGTGTCCCTGTACCGGGAACTTGATCCGTGTCAGACGACGAAGGAATTTCTCGCTTACGACCAAAAGTAAACCAATCCCAACGTGAACCTACTTAATTCGTTTTTTTTCCTCTTATTTCGTGCAAACTGTGCAAAAAGGCTTCCAAAATGAAATTCCAAAAGTAAACGAAATTCGACATGGAGCCACTTGATGCTTTCCATTGTTTACGTGGAAATTTTGGGCCTTGCAAAAAAATATCAAAATTAATTTTGAAAAAATTTGGCTCCTGTTATTGTCTGAATAATTAGGAAAAATCTATTTGCGCCAAGTTCGTTCGACCATGATATATTGGATAAATTTAATTTCGATAATAAGTTTAATCTAATTATCAATTATCATTTATTGAAGAATGTAAACCAATCCCAACGTGAATCTATGTAATTCGTTTTTTATTCTCTTATATCGTGCAATCTGTGCAAAAAGACCTCCAAAATTAAATTCCAAAAGTAAACAAAATTCGACACGGAGGCACTTAATACCTTCTATTGTTTACGTGGAAATTTCGAGCCTTGCAAAAAAATATCAAAATTAATTATGAAAAAAATAAAAATTCTTCAATAAATGATAATTGAAGAATTTAAACCAATCCCATCGTGAGTATACTTAATTCGTTTTTTTCTCTCTTATATCGTGCAAACTGTGCAAAAAGGCCTCCAAAATTAAATTCCAAAAGTAAACGTCCAAAAGTTCAACATGGAGCCACTTAATACCTTCCATTGTTTACGTGGATGTTTTGGGCCTTGCAAAAAAATATCAAAATTGATTTTGAAAAAAATTAGGTCCTATTGTTGTTTGAGTAATTGGGAAAAGTAAATCAATAATAAGTTTAATTTAATTATCAATTATCATTTATTGAAGAATGTAAGCCAATTCCAACGTGAATCAACTTAATTCGTTATTTTCTCTCATATCGTGCAAAAAAGCCTCTAAAAGTAAATTCCAATCGTAAACAAAATTCAACATGGAGCCACTTAATATATTCCATTGTTTACGTGAAAATTTGGGGTCTTGCAAAAAAATATGAAAAATTAATTTTGGAAAAAATTGGGTCCAATTGTTGTTTGAGTAATTGGGAAAAATCCATTTGTGCCAAATTCATTTGAACATGATATATTGAATGAATTTCATTTTGATAATAAGTTTATTCTAATTATGAACAAACGTTTATCGAAAAAAGTAAATCAAACCCAAATAAACCTATTTAATTCGTTTTTTTTCCATATCATGCGAACTGTGCGAAAATTGAATTCCAAAATTAAAAGAAATCTAACGTGGAGCAAAATAATAGCTTCCATTATTTGCGTGAAAATTTAGGCCTTGCAAAAAAATATCAAAATTAAGTTTCGAGAACAAATTGGATAAATTTGTTGTCTGAATAATGAAGAAAAATTCATTTGTGTAAAATTCGTTCGAAAATGATAAATTTCATTTAAAGAATAAGCTTAATCTAATTATCAGTTACCATTTATCAAGAAAATAGTTCTTGTTGAAAGAGATTAATGGGAGGAGAAAAAAAAACAAAATAAGTGAATAATCGTATTTGGCACGATCAAATTTATCGACTAACTCTGAAGAATTTTGCAATCGGTTTTCAAAGATTAATATCGGTTGTTCGCTGGAGAAACGAATTGCGATATTCAAAATAGCTTGTGTTGAATGGAAAATATGTAAGAACTTGTCATGCGTAATGTTTTTGACTCCACGGAATTTTTAAGACTGACAGATTGAATAATTTATCAATCACACTTTCGTGCTTATCCACGTGCATAAATGGACCTCATGGGACGTCGAAAAATTACGAAACAGCCTGCATGGGATTAATTGAAAAAAAATCAGATACACGTATTGCGTATACGAATGTATGAGTGATTGTGCATTTTTCCATACGGTAAAAATGAGTGGGTCCTCGAATAACTCGGTGGTTTTGAGTCTCAGTGCTCACGAAGCTTCTGATATTGCCTTATTGCTCTTGCGCGTCTCTGACTCTATCTTGAGGGACTTATCCCAAGGTATTTCGTTCCACGTTGGCCGCCAGCTTGGTTATAACCAGCCCGGGAGACTTTTACTCGTTCGGCCCGAAAGGTCATCCGACCATGAGTCCCATTCGCAGATTTTCTCGCTACACAACTTATTTGTTCGCTCCGATGCCATTTTGTCTTATTTTAATTCGTTCGCCATTGTCAAGAAACATGTTCGACCAGAGCAGAATAGGACTGACGAAGGATTTGGGTCTAGTCAATATCATGAAGGATATTGACTAGATAATATTTTGAGAACGTCTCTTGAGAGCTTAATTAAAATTTATTAAAAGATGCCAGAGCTGCGCCTTGTCAAAAATGGGCCATAGAAGCGCACCTGGGCCCAATGCACACCTGGGACATGTTATATCCTCCGCTGTATCTAAGGCGGTATTCTGATCGAGCATTTTGAAAAAATTATTTTTTCTTGCATATTAAAGTTTAGATCTTTAAGAATATATCCTCGAAATAGTATCGTACGAAATTTTATTGTACGAGTGCGCAAAGTGCCAGTTTGAGTGGCACTTTGCGCACGGAGTGCAATAAAGAAATTTGTAAATTCCAATAATTTACGGAGTTATAGCTATTTTAGTGACGCAGCAACTACGCCCATTACGTCGGAGCGTAACTTAAAGGCGGTATTCTGGTTTAGAATTTTGAAAAAATCCATTTTTTTTGCATATTTTTAAAGTATAAGCATTTAAGAATATATCCTTGAAGGAAAATTTTGAAATTTCCATAATTTACGGAGTTATAGCTAGACTATTGGCTCGTCACGTAGAGCGTAACTAGAAGGGGGTATTCTGGTCTAGAATTTGGAAAAAATCATTTTTTCTGTATGTTCTTGAAGTTTAGACATTGGAGAATATATCCTCGAAAGGAAATTTTTTAATTCCAATAATTTAAGGAATTATAGCTACTTTAGTGATCAGCAACTACGCTCGTCGCGTCAGAGCGTAACTAGAAGGAGGTATTCTGGTCTAGAATTATGAATAAATCTTTTTGTTTTGTATATTCTTAAAGTTTAGACATTTAAGAATATATCCTTGATAGAAAATTTTGAAATTTCAATAATTTACAGAGTTATTGCTATTTTTGTGATGCAGTAACTGCGTCCGTCACGTTGGACCGTAACTTTAAGGGGATATTCTGATCTACAATTTTGAAAAAAATTTGCACATGCTTAAAGTTTAGACATTTAAGAATATATCCTCGAAAAGAAATTTTTAAATTCCAATAATTTACGGAGCTATTGCTATTTTAGTGACGCAGCAACTACGCCCATCACATCGGAGCGTAACTTTAAGGTGGTATTCTAGTCTAGAATTTTGAAAAAATTTATTTTTTTGCACATTCTTAAAGTTTAGACCTTTAAGAATATACCCTTGAAAAGAAATTTTTAAATTCCAATAATTTACGGAGTTATTGCTATTTTAGTGACGCAGCAACTACGCCCATTACGTCGGAGCGTAACTTAAAGGCGATATTCTGGTTTAGAATTTTGAAAAAATTCATTTTTTTTGCATATTTTTAAAGTATAAGCATTTAAGAATATATCCTTGAAGGAAAATTTTGAAATTTCCATAATTTACGGAGTTATAGCTATTTAGTGACGCAGCGACTACGCCCATCACATCGGAGCGTAACTTACAATTGAAAGCGGTATTCTGGTCTAGAATTTTGAAAAAAATATTTTTTTTTTGCACATGCTCAAAGTTTAGACATTTAAGAATATATCCTCGAAAAGAAGTATTTAAATTCCAATAATTTACGGAGTTATAGCTATTTTAGTGATGCAGTCACGTTGGAGCGTAACTTTAAGGGGGTAATTTGAAAAAAATCATTTTTTTGCATATTCTTAAAGTTTGGACCTTCAAGAATATATATTCGAAAAGAAATTTGTGGATTCCAATAATTTACGGAGTTATAGCTATTTTAGTGACGCACCAACTCAGGTCGGAGCAAATCCGACTATAAACGTTTTTCTCAAAACTAATTTTCTCAACACAGCTGACATGATATCTCAAGTTCGATTCAACCGATCCAGCCCCTAACACTTTTGTATCAAAATTATTTTTTTTACTATTGTAAAAAAATTACAAACTATGAAAAGAGAGTCGAACAACGCTTTCTTTCGTTCAGACGGCCGCCATTTTACGATTTTTTTTTCCGTTTTTTCTGAGGTAGGGGCTATAACATTCTTAGTAATTAAGAATCTTTTCTTAAATTTCGTATCGGATGACTAGAAAGGTTGCAATCGTGTCAGCCAGCACACTCCTTTTTTTACCCCCAACTTTACCAGCTTATAACTTATTTAATTTTTATTTTTTCTTCTAGAATTTTTTTTTGTTTATTGTCAAAATACTAATAAATATGTTGTAAAAAAAGAATGGTACATATATATCTTTTTTTTTATCGACCTCGTCAAAACACTTAAAATGTATGTCTCTAGACCAGAATACCGCATTAACGAGCATCAAATTCAACATTTTGTTTTCTGAAATTCGTTGAGAGACATCTTTTTCCATGAAGAAAATTATCATCTCGTGAACGGAAAATGGATTTACGACGAGGCTTTCGCGCAGTCAGAAAACGACGCCGAGTGCCACTTTTCTTCGGCTTGTAATTCCCACTTTGGCTGTGTGAACGCGGCTATAAAAGTGCATCACGATGAGAGGAAGATGCGCGCATCTCCGGGGAGGATAAAATCGGGTCTTAACGTCGCCTCTAGAGAATTGTAATGGTGTATATGTGTACAGTATTTTTAGGACTTTCGAGATTGCCGCCGTGGATTCAGGACGAACCGGACTCACGGCTTTGGAATGTCGTTTCCCATCGGGCAAACTTCTTTTCATTATGTTTCTTCTTTTTTTTCTACACTTTATTTTCTTCGTTTGCGCGCGTCACTGACGATCAAAAATCAGCTTGGCGATAGCGCTGGGTATAGCTTTGAATTGGTTTTTTTTTGTTAAGTCTCCTTATTGTCACAGAGTGCAATCGGATAACTGGCCTCTATTCTTTTTGGCCCCAAAATATATTTCTGTATAAAATACTCATGAGTCGCTTGTAGAGATTAGGATTATTTTCAAAAAATCGGTTTATTCTAAATTTCTGTCTTTTTTTCTCATTATTAATTATTAATTATTAATTATTAATTATTAATTATTAATTATTAATTATTAATTATTAATTATTAATTATTAATTATTAATTATTAATTATTAATTATTAATTATTAATTATTAATTATTATTATCGCAAGGTAATCACTGCAATAGGAGCAATTATTCTTGTCACTTAAAGGCGTGAAATTGCGCAAAAAAGACTGAGGAAAAACTTATTTATGGCGAATTCCCATTTTTCAATTAATCAAAAATTCTAATTGATAATAAATTTAAAAAATTGTTACACACGCTATTTACATTTTATGCGCACACTTTAATCCTATTTTTCTTTTTAGGATTCGCAGCCATAAATTTGTATACAGTATATCGTCCAAAAGTTTGGTATTACTTTTCGAACCAAAAATTACATCTCGGTGAAACAAAAGTTATGAATTCATAATTCTGGTAGCATTTAAAAGTAGAAAGCTTTATAATGCTTATTTGAAAATTTCTCTACGACTTTTTTGTCATTCACTAGGTGGCCTTGATATTGTTTTTTTTTGTACCATATTCCAAAATATGTTGAAGTTTGCATCGTTTTAATGTGGCGGAAGTCGTTTATGTTTTAATAAAATTCATTTTTTGCAGAAAATTTTATAAGTGAAAAATCGTTGAAATGTATTTTTGGGTTTTTATTTAGGACTTGGGCAACAAACGCCCAAGCAAACCGTAAATTTCAAAAAAAATGAATCGAATCTCTTTTTTTGCGGTGCAACTATGCATATTTTAAAATTATTCGTAAAATAGTGTTTTTAGAAAGTACCAATGGGAATTTTTTCTTCAAGATATTCAAAATTAACAAAAAATTCCCAAAAATTACAGATGATTTTATGTCATCCGAAAAAAAAATGGCGGAGAATTTTTTTAAAGGCATAATGAGGCTGGTTTCCTTTATTTCAAAATTCTATCGGGGTAATTTGCCAATTTTTTTTTTTCAATCTATCTGTCGAACAATCGGAGATTTGATAATTGATCTCAGATTTTTGGACCATCCTGCACATAAATATTAGTTGAATTATGTAGGTTGGCTTCGCGCTAACAGTGCGAAAATTGTTCTTGCCGTTAACTTTATGTACCAGCATTGTAGAAATATATACATTAGGGTGATTAAAAATAAAAAATTTCTTCTCGCAAACAGGCTCAAAAGTTTCATTTAGGCATAAAAAAAGGCCCAGTAAAACATGAGCTCTTAATATTAATATTAACATCGTCCTCATCGCACTTTTCGATTTTCCATAAGAATAACACATGGGAAAAATTATTTTTACGTCTTCTGATTTTTATAACTAGCAAACGATTTATCATACGGGAAATCTACAGATATATTTTTGTAGAGAATTGAACGCTTTGCAAAAAAAAGATCCGAATTACTTTTTGGTAAGTCCACTCGTTCAAAAGTTATTCAATGCCAAAGCTTAATTTTTCGCAAATTTGGCCGTTTTTTTGACATTACACCGAAACTATTAGTTTTATCGACAAAATGAGGGTGAAATTTCATGTGAAACATGAGTTAAACTTTCGAAAAATATTAACCAATAGTTCTCACTGTAGTAATAAAAAAAATGGAACGATTTGAGAAAATTGTGAAGCAGAAATTAGCGTCAAAATTTTATTTTTCCATTAAGAAAATGACATTTATTGTGTTATAGCAGTAAATTTTTATTTGATTTTATTTTTTAATTTAAAAAAACTAAAAAAAAAATCATTTGCTAGTTATAAAAATCAGAAGACGCAAAAAATATTTGTATTGCACTCCGTGCGCAAAGTGCCACTTTGCGCACTCTGCGTATGCTCAAACTGGCACTTTGCGGACTCGTACAATAAAATTTCGTACGATACTAGTGCGAGAAACTTTTTCTCAACTCGTGTGATTGCAACATTCGCCTTCGGCTCATGCTGCTCGTCAGAAAAAGTTTCATCGCACTAGTATCGTAATATACTATTCCCACGTTATTCTTATGGAAAATCGAAAAGTGCGATAAGGTCGATGTTAATATTGATAATGAGAGCTCATATTTTTATGTGTCTTTTTTATACCTAAATGAAATTTTTGAGCCTGTTCGCGAAAAGATTTTTTTTATCACCCTAATATATAAATGTAATACACACGTGTGTAATACTATATTTTAATGTAAATTCTCGCGTGTATATCAGCTTTATATCCAGCTGGTAACAGTCCGCAGCCTCGTTAACGATTATTATAATAAGCATGTATCTATGAATTTCCGGCGAGTTTTCATTGCACCGCAACCACTTTGAGTCGCACTATTTATTTTCCAATCCTGGCATTCATTTTTCATCGTTTACCGCGATAAATGTATAATTTTCTTCGTCACAATTTTACGATCAATGGTGATAATCTTATCGAATAAAGGCCCGTTACAAAGGCCAAATTTCGTGAATACGGTACCTTCTCGATATAAGAGCGCTCTAGCGTGGTTAAGGGGAACGGCTCTTATATCGAATTCATAACTATAACTCGATATAAGAGCTCGCAAGGCGTACATAGGTAAAGTGGGGGAAGCAATGAAACTCGCTCAAGCGAAAAGGTGGGGGGGGGAAACGCTCCTATATCGAGAACTCTTATATCGAGGCCTCTTATATCGAGGACTCTTATATCGAGGCTTTCATATCGAGGACTCTTATATCGAGGACTTTTATATCGGGGACTCTTATATCGAGGACTCTTATATCGAGGAGGTACTGTATTCAGTTTGGATTTTAATTCGACTCATTTCTCAAAGGCTGAATGAATTTTTCAAAGTTACTTTGTTGAGAGGAAGATTTTTCGAGAGAATTTACGATCTTTCGATGCGGATCGATGAGAAAGGAAAATTGTATGTTTTTCCGAGAATTTTTCCCTCGGAGAGAAAGATGAGAGTGAGGCCGCGGCAATTTGGTTTAAGGGATTTGCCACGGTTGGCAGGAATGAGTCTTGAAGAATTGAGGGAAAACGACATCTTTGTACCTGCCAGATTGGGCTGGGACGGGATATATTATCCGGTTTACCTGGAAAAAGGTTTCGGTCCAAGTGGGGGCAATTTGGAACACCTTGAGATTTCAGTTTAGGTTTGGCCTACGCGGTTTAGTGAATACAAAAATTTCAGTCATCTTCCCCTAAAAATTAATATTTTTTTAACACTTCAATTAATTATATGGAAGATGGAAATTAGAAAATAAATTAACACCGAACTTGCTGGGTTTTTGCAATTTTTTCTCTCTTGCGTCCCAATTTACCCCGACATTTTTATGTAGGGCTAGATAGTCCTGCACCTTTTTCCACCTTTCGCACCGATTCCACCTGTCTTTCGATGGTTTTGTGTTACATATTACCTGTCCTCGAAAGGGCAAAAGAAGAGAGATAAATTTTACTTACCATTTGGACAGGTAAATACATTGGCGTTCGAAACCTGCAACAATAAATGAAATATATTTTTCAATGGATATTATTGCCTTTTGGTCAGTTGTAAAATTTGTTTTCTTCATTGGAGAGCATTGTGAAAATTATGGCAAATTTTCACAAACCAATTAACCAAGTTGATTTTAATTAAAATGAATTTGAAATAAATATTAATTCTTAATAAATTTCATTACTTAATTTATATTAAAAATTAATTTGAAATAAAATTCGATTGTTAATTAATTTTACTGGTTGACTTTAATTCATTTTTAATTTGAGATAAAATTTAATTTTTAATTAATTTTATCGGTTGATTCAGATAAAAATTAATTTGAAGTAAAATTTGATTCTTAATTAATTATATTGCTTATTTTATTTGATGTATTGTCTTTACCATTTTTAACTCTACATAATAATAAATCTACAACCGAGGGAAACTTGGTTCTTGGAATAATTGGAGGATAATTGGTATTAATAGTGAAGGAGGAATCGGCTGCGATTCCTCCTTCCTCCTTCACTATTGTCTCTCTACGGCCGCATACCTAAATCATCACTTTAATTGGTATTAAATTTTGCAAAAACTCTTAAGGACTTTTTGTAAAATTTTGAATTTTAAAAGAGTCTTCACTGCTCTATCTCGGCGTTGGGATATTCATTAGTAAGGAAAAATTATGGAAATTTAATTTTTTCCAAGAGTTTGGTCGAGTTTCGAACGGTAGAGATGTAAGTGTCCCAAAATTACGAAAGATTTTTGGGACACTTTTTGGACAGGACACATTAGCATTCGAAACTTGCAATACTAACATAAAATAAATATATATTTTTAAGGATATTATTGCATTTTGGTCAGTCATAATTTTTTTTTCTTTATTGGAGAGTATAGTGAAAATTATGGCTCATCTCTACCGCTCTTAACTCCACCATCATCTCTACTGCTTTAAACTCTACAAAATAATAAAGCTTCAACGGAGGGAAATTTTATTCTCGCAGAGATAATTGGTATTTAATTTCTGAAAAAACCCTTAAGGGATATTCGTAAAATTTTGAATTAAAAAACTCTTGACTGCTCTACATCGGCTTCGGTACATTCAAAATTAAAAAAAAATTTGGATTGAATTTTTCAAAGTATTGGGCAGACTTGAAAATGGTAGAGTTGTAAGTGTCCCAAAATTACGAAAGATTTTTACGGCGCAAAAAAATCGTAATTTTGTAAAAAAAAATTATTCAGCATAACTTCTTTTGTAATTATAAAATTAAATATTTCAACATAAGTAGAAAATTGCCTCGTAACAAGCACTAAAAAACGGTTTGTCCATTTGATGGTTTTTGAGAATTTGGCCTCGGAATTTCATGCCTTAGTTTATTAGCTAGAAAATTGGACGTAAGAACTCAAGGAGTGTTCTCAAGCTCTTAGGTTTTTCCAATTGCCGAAAAAACCCTCGAAAAATGAAATAGGAGAAATTCGGTGAAGCAAGAGCACTTGGAGAAATTTCGAAATAGAAAATCACAAGTATTTTTGGGTTCGTTAGCATTTTATTATATCCAGCCATTTGCAATTTCAATATTTATACGATCGTAAACACGTTTGAACAATTTTACTATGTTGCATCGAGTTTCACGTGTACTTGGATCGGGACTCTTACTCTCGACTAAATTTTATCTCTCTTTCTCTTTGTCAGACAAATTTACTTCTCCTCGTGATTGTATAGTTGCACGTTATAAGATCACATAGAGCGTGGACTATACCGGCGATCGTTTTTACATTGCAACACGAAGAAACACACGGCCAGTTGCCCATTATATTACTCGAGCGGAGAAAGAGGTTCACTCGTGAACGCGTTTACTATATACTTCAGGGCTGACTTGACTATGTAAAGTACCCCTCCAGTCATCGGAATTTTAAGGGGTTGAACGTGTAATCGTCAGGAGAAAAAAACGTTCTTTTGCCATTTTTTTTTTGACAATTTTGATTATATATTTGCCCGGAAATTTGGTATTTTAAAAAGTCACATCTAAAGAACACTCGGTGATTTTTTTGTGCCAATATCTGTAATTATAATGGAGTCAAAGCTGATTTTTGGGACGCACTTATCAAAAATATCTTCAGCCGAAAAAAGCATACTTTTTGCGATTTTTTTTTACGACAATTGTTATTATATATTTGTTCGGCAAATTGGTATTTCAAAAAGTAACATCTGAAGAACACTCGATAATTTTTTTGTGCAAAAATCTGTAATCAAAATGGAGTCACAGCTTACTTCCGAGACGCACTTATCAAAAAGATCTTCAGTCGAAAAAAGGGTACGTTTTGCGATTTTTTTACGACAATTGTTGTTATATACTTGTTCGGCAATTTGGTATTTCAAAAAGTAGGATCTGGAGAATACTCGATAATTTTTTGTACCAAAATCTGTAATTATAATGGAGTCAAAGCCGATTTCTAGGACGCACTTATCAAAAAGATCTTCAGCCGAAAAAAAGCGTACTTTTTGCGATTTTTTTTACGACAATTGTTATTATATATTTTTTTCGCAAATTGGTATTTAAAAAATTAGTACCTGAAGAACACTCGGTAATTTTTTTGTGCAAAAATCTGTAATTATAATGGAGTCAAAGCTTATTTCCGGGACGCACTTATTAAAAAGATCTTCAGCCGAAAAAAGTGTTCTTTTTTCTATTTTTTTTTTTTTTTAGGACAATTGTTATTATATATTTGTTCGGCAATTTGGTATTTCAAAAAGTAGCATCTGAAGAACACTTGGTAATTTTTGTGTGCAAAAATCTATAATTATAATGGTGTCAAAGCTGATTTCCGAGACGCACTTATCATAAAGATCTTCAGCCAAAAATAGTGTAGTTTTTGCTATTTTTTTTAGGACAATTGTTATTATATATTTGTTCGGCAATTTGGTATTTCAAAAAGTAGCATCTGAAGAACACTTGGTAATTTTTGTGTGCAAAAATCTATAATTATAATGGTGTCAAAGCTGATTTCCGGGACGCACTTATCATAAAGATCTTCAGCCAAAAATAGTGTAGTTTTTGCTATTTTTTTTAGGACAATTGTTATTATATATTTGTTCGGCAATTTGGTATTTCAAAAAGTAGGATCTAAAGAATACTCGATAATTTTTTGTGCCAAAATCTGTAATTGTAATGGAGTCAAAGCTGATTTCTGGGACGCACTTATCAAAAAGGTGTTCGGCGATGAGCAACGCTATTGGGAATAAATGAAAAATTAAAAAACAATCATTCACATTTCGTAGTTTACTTTTTTATCATGTGAATGATCTAAGGGATCACCGAAATACTGAATTAAAACAAAATGGCGGAGGTTGAAAGCGAGTCTTGATTTTCGCGAAAAATTTGTAACTTTTCATTCACCAAATTGAAAGTATGAATCTGAGAAGAAAATCTTTAGAGCTAAAGCTAGTAGAGTTTTAGATTTAGAAAAAGTTCCAAAAAAATTGGTGCCACGTACAGATTTGGTAATTTAATATTTGGACTTTTCGAAACGGAACATTTAAAAGATACATTTCGAAAAAAATGTATTTTTGAAAAATGCGGTTTTCCAAATTTTGTGGCACTTAAACTTTTTTTCATCGTCTAGAATTTTTTTTTGAATGATGGTTTTTCACGATTACGCTCTTTTTGCCGAAATAAAATATAAAAGTGTAATACAAAAAAAAAGTAATTGTGAACGTGCGACCGTTTTATTCAACTGTAAATTAACAAAAATGAGATGAAAATATTTTAGAGGCATTCCTGAGCACAAACGCGCCAAGGGATAGGCTCGTTATTATTGTTTTTTAAAAAATCTTTCATTCGCGAAGTGAAAGCGTGTGGTCGATGGCGTCGACCGGAGATACGAGATTTGCACCTGGCTGCACGTGCTGAGATGTATTACGAGTATATACACATACATACATATGAGGCATTCCACGCCATTTCGCTCGGCCGTGACCCTAACCATCTTTAATTTTTTTGATTTTTGTTTATAAAATAGTATACTATGCAAGGAGTATTTTCACCAATTTTTACATTTTTATCGCGTGTATTTCGGAAGTTACAATTTTTCGAAAAATCTGGATTTCAGAAACTTCGGAAACGTTCTAACGCCGATATCTCTTAAATTAATGGATATATCGAAAAATATTTAGAGATCGATTTTTTTCATATTAGTTCACACTTTCTTAAAAAAAAAAAAAAAAATTTAAATCATCGTTTTCAGCGTGTAAAGTGAAAACAATTTTTTTTAAAGATTGCCATTTTTTTTTTTCAAAAATTTCTCTAAAATAATATGATGAATTATATGAATTTTAATGCTAGTCCCATCGTGGGCCCATTTTTCCTTCTATTTTTTTAAAAATAAATTCAATTTTTTGTTCACGAAAATTTTGAGTGTTTCGTATGAATTACTATAATCATTTTTATTACTAATAATACTCATAAGTAATAATTATTGTACTTACACCCATAGAAAAAATTTATTAGAATCAAATAAATTCACATATTTGCGAAAATTTTATTTGGAATGAATAAGGATTTATTTGTATTGACGAAGATTTTATTTGATCATGCCATTTAGTCATACTTGAAACAAATATATTATAAATTTATTTACTGGTGCCGAATAAATACCATATTTATATTGGTTCGTCGAAATAGCGATTTACTTACATCAAATAAATGATCTATTTAAAATATTAAATTTGAATAGCAATTTATTTACGTCAAATAAAATTTATTTAAATGTGCGCTGCGTCGTACTGCGCGCACAATATGGCGTCGCTCGCCGTCGTGACGACGCTCAGCAGTCCAGAGTTGGCATATTCACGTGTATGTACGTGTTCCGTTTGTACGTGATTTTGTGATTTTAGTGAAATATTGTGATGTGGACGAGGAAACGCGAGATTTTCTTTGCGATTCGGGGTTCGAAGAATATATCGACAACTTCAAAAGTCAATAGGTTGTTAACATGCATGATTCACACGAGTGAGCAAACAACCAAAACTGATTGGCCAAAAAAGTTATTCACACCCAAAAATAGGATGATCTCGTATATTCCCATATTAATCAAAATTCCCTAATTTCCCATATTATTCCCATATTCCCATATTAATCGTGAGTTCCAAGTTTTTAGGTTATGGATGGTCATGGAACAGATGGTCAAGACCGAATAAATTCTTTATTTGTAACAAATAAAAAATTATTAGTGGCAACTAATATAAATTCAATAAGAGCATTTTTAAATAAATTTTTTATTACTGTCAAATAAATTTTTATTTGAAGCAAATAACTTATTTATTGCAGGCAAATAAATATTTCATTAGGGCCAAATAAAAGAAGCTAAGAAATAGTGAACTAGAATTTAAATAAATCCAAATATTCGATACTAATAAAACCGTATTAGGCCCATATTTAAATAACAAATTTTATTTGTTTCAAGCAAATTTTATTTGTTTTAAATAAATCTTTTCTGTGTGTGTATTTACAATTAGTAATTGTAGTGATAATTTTACAATTAGTAGCCCGATCTAATATGTTGAAGAATTATTTTTCCATTACTTTCCTATCGAAGAAATGTATGCATTATAGCAGAATATATGAATGAAATACATGTTTTTTATCTTGAGAAAGTTATAGATGTTAATTTTCTCACTCATTTCAAAAGTTAACACAATCGAGACTGATCAGATTTTGAAAAATCTTTTACTCTTAAGGCACCGTCCTTATCAGGGACAACACAGTGCAATTTTTGGGTACCCGTTATCGTTTTCATCCGTTTTTAAAATCTGATCAACAGTCTCGATTGTGTAAACTTTTTAAACGAGTGAGAAAATAAATATCTATAACTCTCTCAAGATAAAAAATATGTAAGTGTTTCATGCATATATTCTCCTATAATGCATACATTTCTTCTATAGAAAAGTAATGAGAAAATAATTCTTACTTACGATAAAAACAATATATACGATAACGATATAAAAATAATTATTACTTACTAGTATTATTTGGAATACAACTTATTATAGTAATTCATACGAAACACAAAATTTTCGTGAAAAAAAAATGAATTTATTTTTAAAAAAATAGAAGGAAAAATGGGCCTACGATGGGACTAGCGTTAAAGTTCATATAATTCATCATATTATTTTAGAGAATTTTTAGAAAAAAAATGGCGATTTTCCAAAAAAAAAAAGTTTTCACTTTACACGCTGAAAAAACGTCGACAACGATGATTTAAATTTTTTTTCCTTTTTTTTTTATGAAAGTGTGAACTAATATGAAAAAAATCGATCTCTAAATATTTTTCGATATATCCATTAATTTAAGAGATATCGGCGTTAGAACGTTTCCGAACTTTCTGAAATCCAGATTTTTCGAAAAATTGTAACTTCCGAAATACATGCGATAAAAATGTAAAAATTGGTGAAAATACTCCTTGCATAGTATACTATTTTATAAACAAAAATAAAAAAAATTAAAGATGGTCAGGGTCACGGCCGAGCAAAATGGCGTGGAATGCCTCATATATAAATGACGGATTCTTTTAATTACCGGCATAATCCCAACCTTCGAGATTTTTTTTTTGCAACTTTTAAAATGTTGTACTAAATCGGCAATATTTTTAATCATAAATTGATAATGTAAAGCACATTTTTCATCAATTCCATTTAACTGTTAAATTTAAAATCAAAAATATTTCTAATCAAAATACCGTTTTGCAAAACTTCAAAATTTTTTTAACAGCAAAAATACAGCCTTGTGAAGTCTGGAAACTGATCAAGTAGACCAAACTCTGCGTGCACTGAAAAGTACTGGTCTGCCGCAGCAACGGTATTTTGTTTAGCTGTCAGCTGGTGGTAACTCGAGCTAAACGTACTGCCCCGATCGCCAAATTTTAATACTTCATAGTACCGCTACAATGATATTGCCGTTTCAAGCATTAAAACTGGCGCTAGAGCGTTACCTTATATAGCTGATTTGCCGATACCAGTGAATAGGCGCTATAGTATGCATGTGAGCGTCGCGAGCGTGTGATGTCACAATAATATTATGTTTAATTACTTTTTGTAATAATTTATGTTGTCTTTGAAATACATTCTTACGTCTAATATCAAACTGTTACTCATTTTCCTAATATTATTGTTATTTAAATTTTCATTATTTTCATATTTGATATTACATACATTTATAACCTAAATATTCAATTCAATCACGCGAGAATAATCAATAACGATTAATAATTAAAAAATATAATATTTTTAATTAATAATCCTTATCGATTGAATATTTAGGTTATGAATATATATTTTTCTCATACGGTGGTTATCCGGCATATATCTGGTTGAATAAGAAAACAGGATATACTTTCCATCCAGATATATTGTTTATCTACGATTAGCATGCCGGTTGGCCACCGTGCGCAAATCGCGATTGCCCACCGTCAGCAAACTAAAATATAGCTCGTGGGCCGATACGAAATGGCTCGGCTCACAGTTGTGCTTTGGTGGGGACCGTAGCGGTAAAGTTTGCGGAGGCTTACCAAAAAATAGCCACTGCGGCAGTACGTTTTTTTCAGTGTGGCATTCCACAGAAATATCGATTTTAATTAAAAAATACAGGTTCTTGCCTAAAAGTGGTTTTTTCATTTTTTTTTTATTTTAAAATTTGCTATTAGATGGGGAATATTTTTTCATCCAAAGCTGGGAGACTTTTTGTATACAAGCGTATTTTTTATCGGTTGAAAGTATAATGTTCGCAATAAAAAAAATGAAGCTCAAAAAATTTTTGAAAAATGTTGAAATTGGACAAAAATTTGTTTTTTTTGGAATGCTACAAGGAAATCTGGGGTTTGAATTATTCTTGGCATTTGAAGGAATGAGTCATATATAGGTATTCCGTTGATGCGAGAAAACGGTCAAGGAAAGGAAAAATAGTTGAGGATGGAGGAATTGAGAAGGAGAGGATGGAAAACGGTGAGAGTCCATCTCTAGTGAGGTTCAAGCATCTTTTTTCAATTTTTTTCTCTCTTTCTCTCTTACGAGCTCCACAAAGTCGAGAAGTAGCCATACCGATCACCCCGTTTCTGGACGCGTGGCTGTGGTGACATAACGGTTGATGCATTCCTCAACGAGATCGAGGCTCTTCTCGAGCAAAGAGAATCCGGCGATGAGCCGTTTGCATCACAGGAAAATTAAATCGAAAATCGAGTATCTTATATTTTCTCGATCGTGAGAAATTTTTAGGGATTTTCAAACGCACGAAATTTTTGTATCAAAGTTATCTCAGACCTGGAAACGATCATCAGATAAATGAAATAGCTTGAGAAAATTATCTTTCAGGCGATACCGATGAATTATTGATAAAATACGTATAATTAATTTCGTGGATAAAAAAAGAAATTAATTATATATTAATAATCATATTAATATGGGTCATTCCATGTCAAATCGACCAATAGTTGGAATAGACCCCTTTTAATTTCGATAAAATTTGGTCACAAGTTTTCTTTTATCATAAAACAAAATTCTACCAAAGGAAAAAAATTAAATTTTTTTTTCGAAAGTTATGCAAAATGCAAAATTTCACAATTTTTTTCATTTTTCAAGTTTATTTTTTATATAACTCGAAAACTATTATAGTTACAAAAAAATCGTTCTGGATTCATCTTAAAGAGTATACTTGGAGCTACGGAAAACAAAATATTCCGAAAACGTTTTTTGAAAAATGATGAGTTTAGAGAATTTTGAATTTTTAAAAATCGTGAAAATCCACGATCAACATTCAATTTTTGATTCACTTTTTTTGATATAATACCTTGTACTGATCTTAAAAGATCCTGAAATTTTCAGAATGGTGCTTTCTTTCAAAAATATGAATTTTTGAATTTTTGTGAAAAAAACATTTTTTTACCTCTAAGTTAAGTAAAGTTGAGCAATCATGTAATTTTGACCGGTAAAAATTTCAATGAATGACATAATGGAAATTCTTATGGAAATAATTTTTTTTACCTCCAAGTTAAGTAAAGATGAGCAATCACCTACTTTTGTAATTTTGAGCAGTAAAAATTATAAAATTAGGTGATTGCTCAACTTTACTTAACTTGGAGGTCAAAAAGAATTTTTTTTTTTACCAAAATTCAAAAACTCATATTTTTGAAGAAAAAAATACCATTCTGAAAATTTCAGGATTTTTTAAGATCAGTACAAGGTATATTATGAAAAAAAATTGAACAAAAAATTCAATGATGATCGTGCATTTTCGCGATTTTTAAAAATTCAAAATTCTTCAAATTCATCATTTTTCAAAAAAAAATTTCATCATATTTTTTTTATGCAGCCCTAAGTATACTCTTTAAAACGAACCCAAAACGATTTTTTCGTAACTATAATAGTTTTCGAGATATTTAAAAAATAAACAGGAAAAATTGAAAAAATTGTGAAATTTTGAATTTTGCATATTTTTCGAAAAAAAAATATTAATTTTTTTCTTTTGGTAGAACTTTGTTTTATGATAAAAGAAATCTTCTGACTAAATTTCATCGAATTTGAAAGGGGTGAATTCCAACTATTGGTTGATCTGACAACGAATGACCCTTATATTGAAATTAATAATCAATAATTATCAAAAATGATATCACTTTTTATAATTTATAAATCATATTTCTATCTTAAAAAAATGAAAGATTTTTTTTCGAAGTTTCGAAATCGGGTGAATGTTAATTAAAAATTTCATAATTGTATTGTATAACAAAGTCATAAAAATTGTTAGCCTAGTCATAAAAAGAAAATAGACTCCTAATAAGGCTGGAAATAATAGTTTTCGAATTATCGCGCTGCGCGCGTCGAAGACTTGGAGATAAGATTTTTTTTGACGTTAAATTGTCTCGTCGTCACTCCTTTATTCTCAATGAACAATGAGAAGAGTGAGATTATTCGTTTCGTCTTTCTTTTTGTTTTTTTTTTTATAGCTAGTGAGAAAATTCCACGTTTTTCATGGTAATGCAGTGTTTCAAAGACATTTTAGAGATTCGCGAGTTTTGTTATTGTTTTGATCTTAAGAGATCGTCACATTTTTCTCGTGCATAACAAATTTATATGGGGTATTCTGTGCGTGTAAAACTTTCACCGGGAGCACCATAGCAACACACATCAGTATGTGGCATTACATCCGAGAGAAACGAATGTACGGTGTATTACATGGAACATTCCACCTAAAATCATAAATCCTTTCCATTTCGCATGAGTATTTTTTACCTTATTCATACAATCTTGAATTCATTGTTATAAATTAGTTTTAGGTTAATACATTTTTTTTAAACAAAATATTCTAGGTAATTAAAATTTGTTAAGGAAAAAGTGATGGGAAACAATGGCCAAATTCCATTCCAAAATTAGTTTTAGGTTAAAGAATTTTTTATTTTATTTTAAAACTAAATATTGTACGTAATTGAAATTTGTTAAGGAATAAGTTATGAGTCAACAATGGCCAAATTCTAAGTCTCACGATTTCTATCTTTCATGTCATTAATTTGACTTAACTATAGTGATTTGACTTAACTATAATTGTATAAACAAATCATTTTTCGCCAAAATTTACAAATCTGAAAAAAATCACAAAAATCTCGTTGTTCATATGAAAAATGGCGTTGAGCCAAAGTGGGCAGGGGTTTCCTTTTGTTTATAATAAGCTTTTTCGCAAACATTTTTTTTAACAGAAAGAGGAACCTAAATTGAGTGGGCCGTTATCCAAACAATTTTGTATGAATTGAAGATTTTTAAAAAAATGTTTAGACAAGGACCCACTCAATTCAGATTTTATTTTCAATTTATCTGAAAATTTTTATTGCGAAAAACCTTGTTATAAACAGAAGGAAACCTCTGCCCACTTTGGTTCAACGCTTAATTTCCATGTCGAAAAAGGGATTTTTGCGATTTTTTCAGATTTTTAAATTTAGGCTAAAAATAATTTGTTTATAAAATTATAGTTAAGTGGAATCACACCAAAAAAATCTGAAAAAAACGCTGAGTGCTCTTCAGAGGTACTACAAAACCATGAAAAATTGCGGACAAAATCGGAGAGTTAAAGGGTCGAACCCAGGTCGAATCGGTGTGGAATACCCCATATATAGATATATATGCACAGCAAATGTTACGTAGAAGGCAATATGGTACGTCAATTATTTCATAGACTTCTCTTTTGCGTCAGAATTTCCTCAAGAGGGAAGAAAGAGATCTCATGCACAGAAATGATTCTTTATTAATACGAGCTTGTCTTCCATGCAGAGATTTTTGTTTAACTTTGTTTTTTCTTCTCACTGGGTTATGTCGCAATGGATATTATTTTTAAGGTCTCGAATGCAATCTCACCGGTCATTAATTACGAACAAAACATGAATGTTTGCTTTATCACGAATTTCTTCGGGATACAATTACCGTGGGAATTGTATGATCATTCGTAGTCATGAATATGCGTGTATAGATGGAAAGTCAGAAATTCGATTGACGAAAATAGACAAGATGATATATTCAAATATAATTGCGCAATCGATGATTGCTTTTTTCAAATATTTATAGCCGATGAATATTTAATGTCTTTGGGAAGTGTAGGACGCGCGAGAGGATTTCATATAAATTATGTAATTACATACCTGTGACTCTGTGGGTCGAAGATGGCACAAGAGTACGGCGACCCATACGGCCGCCACTCCTCTTATCAGCATTTTTCTGCAACATAAAAAAACAATCACATGAAATTTTCCAACTCCTTTGATTTATCTTGCTTCTTCAAAAAGACAATTTTCTAAAAATGTTCGAAATATTGCACTGAAACTTGGAAAGTTTGGGTTTGGGTTTGCATAGTTTGAATTTGGGTGAAAAAACAATCGCATGAAATTTTTCAACTCCTTTCATTTATCTTGCTCCTTCGAAAACGAAGTTTTCTAGAAATCTTCGAAATATTACACTGAAACTTGGAAAGTTTGGGTTTGGGTTTGCAAAGATTGGGTTTGGGTGACAAAACAATCGCATGCAATTTTTCAACTCCTTTGATTTATCTTGCTTCTTCGTAAAGACAGTTTTCTTAACATTTTTTTAAATGTTGCACTCAAACTTACAAAGTTTGGGAATGGCATAAATTTTTTCGACTCCTTTGAAAGCTTGTTTCGTCGCAGACATTTTTCTTAAAAACTTTGGAATAATGCACTGAAACTTGCAAAGTTTATAGAGTTATCGGAGTAGTTTGCTATTGGATTGTGCAAAAATCGATAGAAAGGCCCATGAAAGAAAATTATAGTCATCATATTATATCGCGTGCCTAATGCCAAAAGGGCCTATAAAAGTTATAGGCCCTTTTGGCTTTGCAAAACCAAAAGGGCCTATAATTTTTTTTTTTGCGCCAATCGTTTTGCCAACATTTTCTAAGCCTAAAGACAAAAAAAAATTTTCCAAAGCCAAAAGGGCCTATGTCTCAAATTTTGGCTTTAGGACATTGAACATTTAGTGATCTAAAGCCAAAAGGGCCTATAATTTTTTTTTTTACTTTCCGCTAAGAAAATTGAATTTTTTTTTTTTTGAAAAAAAATTTTTTGTTTGGAAATTTTTTTTTTTTTTTTTGAAAAATCTTTCTTTTTTTTAATTTTTTTTTTTTTTTAATTTTTTTTTTTGAAATTTTTTTTTTTTATTTGGAAAAAAAAAGTTTAAATCATTTGTTATTATTTATTTGTTTCAACAATTTGTTATTGTTTATTTGTTTCAACAATTTGTTATTGTTTATTTGTTTCAACAATTTGTTATTGTTTATTTGTTTCAACAATTTGTTATTTTTTATTTGTTTAAAGAATTTGTTATTGTTTATTTGTTCAAACAATTTGTTTTTATTTTTTTAAACAATTTGTTATAGTTTATTTGTTTAAATAATTTGTTATTGTTTATTTTTGAACAATTTGTTATTGATTCGGATCCACGATTGTAACAATTCATGATATAATATCGTGAATTTATCATGAATTATCATGAATACCTGTATCAAAATAGATTTAAAAAAAAAAAAATTTCTATCGTCAGTGCTACTGATAATTCTTGGTTTAATTAAATATTTCTGTTCCAATCTGTCGACTCTCAGTGTATCATGCAAGGTAAAAATATGCTTTAATACAAAAAGTACTTGAAATTGGTACTTGATTTTTTAAGTACTTGTACTTTAAATACTTTAAATCTCAAGTACTTAAAGTAATAAGTACCTAGTACTTTAAGTACTTCAAGTATAAAGTACAAAATACATTAAGTACTTAAAGTATTAAGTACCGGCAGTACTTAAAGTACTAGGTACTTATTACTCTAAGTACTTGAGATTTAAAGTACTTAAAGTAGAAGTACTTTAAGTTTCGTTTTAATCAATAACAAATTGTTCAAACAAATAAACAATAACAAATTATTTAAACAAATAAACTATAACAAATTATTTAAAAAAAAGAACAAATTTTTTGAACAAGTAAACAATAACAAATTCTTTAAACAAATAAAAAATAACAAATTGTTGAAACAAATAAACAATAACAAATTACTTCAACTTTTTTTTTTGCAAAAAAAAAAATGAAAACAAGTCAAATAATTTAAACAAACATTTAAACAAATTGCTTAAACAAATAAAAAATAACGAAATGTTGAAACAAATAAACAATAACAAATTATTTAAACTTTTTTTTTTCAAAAAAAAAAAAAATTTCAAAAAAAAAAAAAATTAAAAAAAAAAAAATTTTTTTTCGAAAAAAAAAAAAATTTAAAAAAAAAAATTTTTTTTTCAAAAAAAAAAATTGCTCTGGTATGCAATTTCTATTCAAAACTTTGAAAATTTTTGATTTTTTTTATAGGCCCTTTTGGTTTTAGTACATCAAAATTTTTTTTTTTACAGATCTTCACGTTTCAAGCAATTTTAAGAAGAATGGCAAAAAAAAAAATTTTTATAGGCCCTTTTGGCATGGACCCCTATCTTCTTGCTGTAATAGGCCCTTTTGGCATTAGGCACGCGATATATCATCATATTATATTATATATATATATGATATTACATCCAAAAGTTCGATATCTATTACATATCCGTCATATATGAGCCATATACGAAAATGATATTTTAAATATGATTGAAATAAACCTTGCATATATTTTGATATATGTCACAGTTAAATTTTTTTATTTTTTATACGATGGAAAATGTATCCATATTATACTTTGCAAATGAGGGCGTTACATGTGTGAATACATGCAAAATTTAATGTATATGACAATATAAAAATCTAATAATCTAATAATCTAGTCTAACAATCAAATCTAATAATTTTATTATCCAATAATATGGATAATTAGACTAATTAAAAAAAGCGGCTATTTTTTTTCGAAATCTTCTTTTAAATACATCCAAGAAGGTGAAAAAAGATGCCCGTTAAAAGCAGAGCTCTTAATATTAATATTTAGCGGTCTCTCAGCGCATATTTCTATTTCCCATTTAAATATAACGTGAGAAAAAATTTCAAACTTTGGAATTTTATATTTCGGCTACAAGTCAATGTACCGAAATGAGCGATACATATTCTTCTAGGGAATTGAATGCTCTACAAAAAACGTCTTTTATGATTTTTCGATAAACTCACCACTTCAAAAGTTATTCACGTATTCACGGTCCAATACATATGTTAGATTGTGAATATGTCTGAACTACTGTTGGTAACTTTTTTAAAAATTAGGTTATTTATGTTCATGCAATTAAAATTTTTTTTCAAGAAAGATTTAACTATATTTAATAATAAGTTTTAACATTCACCGGAAACTGAAAAAAAGTGAAATTTACTTTAAATTCAACTTTAACCTTGAATAACTTTTGAAGGAGTGAGTTTTTCGAACAATCATAAGAGATCGTTTTTGTAGAGCGTTCACTTCTCTACAAGAATATGTATCGCACATTTCGGTTCCTTTACCTTGAAGCCGAGGTATAAAATTTCAAAGTTTGATTTTTTTTTCCTGTGTTATTTAAATGGAAAATAGAAATTCGCGATGAGAGGCCTCTAAATATTAATATTAAGAGCTCTGATTTTAACAGGTATCTTTTTTCACCTTCCCGAAAGTATTTAATAGGGGAATTCGAAAAAAGTCACTTTTTTGAATCAGTCCATTGTACATTACGAAAATGAAGTAGAAAAAACTCGATTTTTTGAAAATCCTGACTGCGTATAACTCCTTAATTTTCTTTTCACGAAATTTTACGAGCCAACATTTTTTCAAATTTTACTATCCGCTGTTTAAAATAGTTTTCACGGAGTAGCTCATTTTTTCTTCTTTACAAAAAGCCTCATCGATTATTCGGTAGAATTAATTTTTTTTCCCGTGTCCCTTCGTGCGAGCTTTCCCATAGAATTTTCTCCATGAAGGAGGATCTTCCGTGAACAGAAAAATACTCTATGGGTGTGCGCAGTCGAGAGTCACGGACAAGATGAAGAGAGAGAGAGAGGGGGGGGAGAGAGAGAGAGGGGGAGAGAGAGAGAGAGAGAGAGAGAGAGAGAGAGAGAGAGAGAGAGAGAGAGAGAGAAAGGAAAGGGAAGAGAAGAGGCCGGGTTGCAAGGGTCGACTACACCGCTAGCCAGTCATCCCCATGCGGTATAATAACCGGTCTCCTCTCCATCCCAGTACCTTTTTTTCGTATAAATATCGTTCCGGTAGTTCGTACAAGGAACGTGGGTTCGAACTTTATGCCGTAAAGCGAAACGTGAACGTTTGGAAACGGTCCTTTTCGAGATGAAAACGGTGTAAAAATTAGTTACAAAAATATGTGTCGATCGAAAATGATTGCAAAAAGTTTCCTTTATTTCTTAAATACTTCATTTTGTGTATTGTTTTTTTATTACAGGCATCTCAGGCTTTTTTGTATCACGAATGTACATATATCGTTCGAGATTTTTACGTACGATCCTTTCCAATGATTTAATTCATTTAATTAATTTATTTATTTGTTTAATCTAATTTACAGTAATTTTTTTACTAAACAAGATACAAGATAAGATAGTTCGAAAAGTTTCTTAATATCAATCTCTCTACTATTATAATTTATTTGTAATATATCGGCGTTTTGATCTTCAAGCGTATGGCTCGATCATTCTCAGGGACTTTGAAAAATATTTTCCCACGCATTTATCATGGCGCAAGCGAGTAGAATATGCGATAACAAGTTGCCTATTAGTCACGGGCGAAATGCACTCTTATATACGTGGGAGAAACCCGAAGAAAGGTGCGTGGATTTTTCTTTTGTCGCTCAATTTTTCGTCCTCCGAAGAGACAAGAAAAATAGAAGGATTCGTAGTTCAATCAAACTCGATCAAAGTTTCATTGTGATTCGGATGCTATTTCGATCTACATTTTTGTGTAAATAAAATTTGACGTTCCGGTTAAAATTTTAATCACTGATTGAGTGGCTTCAGTATTCAAATTGATTAATTTTTCTTCCTCATAAGGGAAACTTTGCTTTCGTGAAATTTTTTTTTTCGAGATTTTTATGTCAATGTGTTTAAAATGTCCCCAAACATCGAAAAATAATTAATAACTCGAGAACCCTTCGAGATATCGAGCTGAAATTTGGCACACTTATCGAGCACAAATTGCTCTTCATTCTGAAAAAAAAATTGTTTCAATTCTAACGGGTGTTCAGCTTTAATGGACTTTTTTCGCTTTTGCAAAAATGGCGTAAACGCTCTAACTTCTGCAATTTTCAAGATATTGCACTGAAACTTTGCACAGAATTAGTATAGCTATTAAGGTTGTTTGGTATTGAGTTTGGCAAAAATCGATCGAAAGATCAAATTTTTATGAAATTTTGAATTTTTCGAAAAATAGCGTAAACGCTCTAGCACAATTTTCAAGATACTGTATTGAAACTTTGTATAAAAATAGTATAGCTATCAAAGTTTTTCGCTATTGAATTTGGCATAAATCCATCGAGGGGATTAAAATTTCATGGAATTTTTAATTTTTTGAAAAATAGCGTAAAACGCCCTAACTTCGTCATTAATGTTCGTCATTAAATTTGGCGAAAATCAATCGAATGATAAAAATGTTATCCAATCTGGGTTGTTTTTGAAAATTAGTGTACTCTAACTTTGGTTGTTTTCGAGATATTGTACTGAAATTTTGTACACATTCAAAATAGTGATCAAGGTTGTTCGCTATTGAATTTGGTAAAATTCAAATTTGGCAAGAAGTGAATTTGCAAGAATTTGGCAAATTTACACATTGATTCCTCATGTTTTTCGATAGTTAACAAAGCTTCCTTTATGAGGAAGCCAAATTTGATCGCAATACTTTGTAATAAGGTACTCTGGATAAAGGTAAGGAAGCAATGTGCAAATATCCAATTTGCAGGGTTTTTTAATATAAAAATTAATTGTTTGTCTGGTCATTTTTATAATTTTTTATTTTTATAATTTACATTTATTATTTTATTATGATTAAAATTGGTGAAATAAAACAATCCTCGATAGTATTGTAACAATTCTTAACTTATCGCTGAATTAATTGTCGAAACATTAATTTTGCAAAATTTATCGTTAAATCTAAATTGGAATTTTAGTGGAATAAAAAAAAAATGTTGAGGATCTTTTTCAAGTGCATTCATGTGTACCGAAATTCAGGCACCGATGAGAGTTTATTTTGTTAAATCATACGGGAAAATAGCTCCGAGTCATTGACTGGGAAAAATTCTTGTGGCCACTCGAAAGGAAAGTCATTCTTAGCGGGTATTGGTACACAAGGAGATGCATATTTAATATAATCCACACTATGAAAACATCTATCCCACGTATCACAGATGACTGCAGGTGCTACAAATGCACGAACATAAAAAATTCATACATGATTGAGTCCATACATAGCTGTATGGGTTGTTCTGTGCAAACTCAACCAAAGTTTCGGCCCTCACGCCTTCAGTCTTACTCCATAATTTTTTTTTACGATTACACCAATGCTAATAAGAAATCCAAATTTTTTTCTGATACTTTCCATCAGTTCTAATTGACAAAAAAAAATATTATGAACAAAAATACCCAAAATGAAGAACCTAAAAAAATCTGAAAACTCCACAACTTTATGTACTCATTAATGAAACTAGAGCCATTGCAGATTTTTCTTTTCCTACGAATGGCACGCTTTCATGTATATTGTTGCATAAAAAAATGTGAAAAATTACAGAACCATGTGGGTCCACATTATTCTTCATTTTTTAAACGCGGGCATGTTGAAGAAGAAAAAAATGCGAGCAATTCATGGAAAAATTAATCTGTTCGCTATGCCTCATTATGTATAAAATTGCGCCTTTGTATTTGATCTTTCCGTTTTTTTTAAATTTTGATCGTGCTTTTTGATTAGAATTTTTTTTATTTTCGTGAGGGCTGGTGAAAGAATTATTTATGAAATTTGAAAAGCTTGACGGTCTATATTATATCGCGTTACAACTGTCATAAGGGCGTATGTCAGCAAAAGGTGGGGTCGGAAAGCCATAAGGGCGCATCGAAATTTTTTTTTCCGGAACCGCCGTAATTATGACTGAAAAGTATAGAACCAATGAAAAATTTTTTTATTGCACTCCGTGCGCAAAGTGCCACTTTGCGCACGCTGCGCGTCCTCAAACTGGCACTTTGCGCACTCGTACAATAAAATTTCGTACGATACTAGTGCGATGAAACTTTTTCTGACGAGTGTGAGTTTGCAGCATGAGCCGAAGGCGAATGTTGCAATCACACGAGTTGAGAAAAAGTTTTTCGCACTAGTATCGTAATATACTATTCCCAATTTTTTTAAATACGCCCTTATGGCTTTCGAGACCCACTCTTCGGAAAGCCATAAGGGGGTATCGAATTTTTTTTCAGGAATCGACGTAATTATGACCGAAAAGTATAGAACCGATGAAAAAAAAAATTCCGAATTTTTTTTTGTTATGTGCCCTTATGACTTTCGCTGTGGGTGTCGAAAGCTGAAAGGGCGTATAAAATTTTTTTTTTAATTCGGAAAAATTTATTTTCATCGGTTCTATTCCTTTTTGGTCATAATTACGTCGATACCTGAAAAAAAAATTCGTTACGCCCTTATGGCTCTCGGATGCCATAAGGGCGTAAAAGAGGTGATACGCCCTTATGGCAGCTGTAACGCTATATATAGTATTTTTATATATAAATTAATGTATTAATATAAATAAATAAATATAAATTAATGTATTAATATATTTATTATATACAGTGGGTTACGCAATAACTTTTAACATTGATGCAATGATCGAGAGGAAAAATTGCATCTGAAGTGTATTCATAATATCTACCGGATTTTTGTGGGAAGACGTTTTTTTGGTCCGTTGGTTTTTAGAATTTCTTTTTTAATTCCTAAAATATAAATTGGTCCCCCTTCGCGAGAGTTAACCCATTCACGTAATATCTCTCGTAAAACGTACAGATTATTATAATATCATCGTCGTATCAGGTACGGATTTGGAGAATTTCCGCCGAGTCCTCAATTTGTGCAACGGTTCATTGTTCTTGTATACATAAGACCCATTTCTCCTGTAAGTATATCGCCGTATGCGGAGTAATTTCACTCTTCCCTGAGTGCGAAACAACTGGAACAAATTGCTCACCTCGTGGGACGAACAAAAGTGTACACAACTTTGTGCCAACGCCCCAGAGACGATAATTAGTTATCCACGTCAGCTGTTGCATAATTACAATCTTCGGGAATTCAGATTTCTTTACCAGTGAATGATAATCACTGCGAATCAAATTGAGATGATGATTAATTATATTTTTGGTCAATTGCTTGAGGTGAAAATTAACCAATTCCAAATTTAAAGACCATTTCTCGATAAACTTCGCAAATTTATTGGTTTTTGCTTCCTCATAAAAGAAGCTTTGTTTCGTGAAAACATTTTTTCCTGAAATTTTCATGTCAGTATGTTCAAAATTTATTTTAAAGTAGATATATCTGGAGAACAGTTTGGGCGATAAACTTGAAATTTGGTATAGAAGTAGACCATATATGCTTGAAAATTATATACAACACCCATCATTTGAATTCAATAAACTTCTGCATTAAATTTCATGTCACATCTGGAATTTTCAATAAAAGTTTATTAAATTTAATGTACTTGTTTATCAAAAGGTCCATTGAGAAACATGCGCTGTAATTTTACAGCAAATTTCAGTAATTTTAATGTCTGGTACATGAATTTGCAGTGCAAAGTACATTAATTCTCATTTAATGAACGCTTTCTGTAAATTTCAGGTACTTTAGAGCATTAAATTTACTTTCCTTTTTAACAGTAATATGTCAAAATCTGTGTTTGAAAATTATACAACACTCAACATGTAAACTCAATGAATTTCTGCATTAAATTTCATGACACATTTGCAATTTTTAATAAAGTTCATCAAATTTAATGTACTTGTTCATGAAAAGGTTCATTAATGAACAAGTGATGTAATTTTACAGTAAAATTCAGTAATTTTAATGTCTGGTACATGAATTTTCAGTGCAGGGTACATCAATTCTCATTTGATGTAAGCTTTCTGTAAATTTCAGGTACTTTAGAGCATTGAATTTACTTTTCTTTTTAACAGTAATATCTCAAAATCTGGGCTTGAAAATTATACAACACTCATCATGTAAATTCAATGAATTTCTGCATTAAATTTCATGACACATTTGCAATTTTCAATAAAGTTCATTGAATTTAATGTACTTGTTCATGAAAAGGTCCATTAAGGAACAAGTGATGTAATTTTGCAGCAAAATTCAGTAATTTTAATGTCTGGTACATGAATTTTCAGTGCAAAGTACATTCATTCTCATTTAATGTACGCTTTTTGTAAATTTCATGTTCGTCAGTACATTAAATTTACTGTTTTTTTTTTACAGTGCACGTATGACCGTGCACTCAGTGCAAATTTTTTTGAAATTGCAAATAATTGTCAATTTGGCGGGACTTTGAATTTTTTGTAAAATGTTTGTGAGTCGTCTAACTTTCGTAATTTTGCAGTTATTACCCTGAAATTTTATGTGCAGATACACTTTATAAGGGTGGTTGGGATTGAATTTTAAAAAAATCGCTCAAGAGGTTTAAAAAAAAAAAAAATTCGCAAAAAATTTGTAAGTTCTCCAACTTTCGTAATTTTGCATCTATCGAGCTTTTTTGTGATGATACATTCGATGACAACGAAAAATATTACTGAATTTCAGAAAAATCGCTTAAGAGGTTCACTCAATTTTTTTTTTGAAATCTTCAAAAAAATTTTGTTAACGCTCCAACATTCGCATTTTTAGAAGTATCGAGCTAAATTTTTTTGCACGAATACGCTGGATGACAAAAATTGTTAGTGTTGAATTTGGTGAGAAACGCTTGAGAGGTTCGCTGTCAACATTTTTTTGAAATTTTCGAAAAATACTTGTGAACATTAAGTTTCCAAATTCAGCAGCTATTGAGTTAACTCTTTTGGCACCAATGCACTGGATGACAAAAATAATTAATAATGTAATCCAACGGAATTGCTAAAAAAATCATTCTTAATTTGCTTCCGTCGTTCGGGAAGTTTCCTTTATGAAGAAGCAATGATAATAAATATGCATGCCATAAAGTCGGCTAAGGAGATCCTCATAAAGGAGATTTGACGAATGACGAAAAAAAATGAGTAAGCTATGTGTAAATTTTCAATTTGCATGATTTTTTATTTTATTTTCCAGGTTGGGATCACATAAATCATGCTAAAATATCAATTTAATTTATTTTCCCTCATCCTTAAACTTAACTTCAAACTAACTATTTTTGTGTAAAGTTTTTTTAATATCGCTGATGATTTTTTGAATATCGATTATAATCGATCGTTAGAAAACACGAAATCTCTTCAGTACAATCTGACCGTTCGATTACTCATTCTCGAGGAATTCCATGATGAAATTATCGGACGCAAAGTCCGCTATGTTATAAACTCGTATAATCTGTTGCTTGCGCCACGAGGTGCATCCCGTGTGTACGATAATTGTCTGTGTAAGCTCCAATGGAGAATATATATATATAGAATATGTAGGTAATGGGATAACGGTAGTAACGAGTGATCCAGGGCGTCATACGTGCAGAGACTCTCGCATACTCGCGGGTGTGTCCAGTCCATGGATAAAAACGTTTTTAGCATATATACGCGTGTTTATAAGTGTCTCTACGGGTTAGGTGGTGAAACAGGGTGTCCCGATCTCGACCACGGGAAACCGGTAAAACTTGCGACTGCGTTATCGCATCCGACACTTCCCTTGACTTCCGTTATATGATGAAGTGAAAAAAAAATTATCAACAACTCAAATTCTCGGTCAAGCGATAATTTTTTTTTGCTTCCTCATAGAGGAAGCTTTGTTTTCGCGAAATTTTTTTTTTCGCCATTTTTATGTCAGTATATGTTCAAAATGTCTCAAAACATCGAGAAATAACATTTTGAAAAAATGTCCAGGCGTGTGTGTGTGTGTGTGTGTGTGTGTGTGTGTGCGTGCGTGCGTGCGTGCGTGCGTGTGTGTGTGTGTGTGTGTGTACGCTTTATGCTTTCCTTAAAATGAATATATCTGAAGAACAGTTTGGGCGATTAACTTGAAATTTGGTATACAAATAGATTATCCATGGTCCTGCAAATCCTGCTATCCGTGCAAATTTGTTTGAAATTGCAAAATAATTGTCAATTTGGCGGGACTTTTAATTTTTTGTAAAATGTTTGTGGGTCTTATAACTTTCGTAATTTTGCAGTTATCACTCTGAAATTTTATGTGCAGATACACTTTATAATAAGAACGGTTGGGATTGAATTTGGGAAAAATCGCTCAAGAGGTTTGGTTTAAAAAAAAAAATTAATTTTTCCCAAAAAATTTGTAAGTTCTCTAACTTTTGTAATTTTGCATCTATCGAGCTGAATTTTTTTGTGCCGATACATTCAATGACAATGAAACATAATACTGAATTTCATAACAATCGCTCGAGAGGTTCGGTTAAAAAATAATTTTCAAATTTTCAAAAAAATTTGGTTAATGCTCCGACATTCGTATTTTTAAAAGTATCGAGCTAAATTTTTTTGCACAAATACACTAGATGGTAAGAATTCGTTCGTAAGGTTCGTTCTCAACAAATTTTTGAAATTTTGGAAAAATACTTGTCAGCACTAAGTTTTCTAATTTAACAGCTATCGAGTTCACTTCTTTAGCACTAATACACTAAACGACAAAAACAATTAATAATGTAATTGAACGGAATTGCTAAAAAATCACGCATATTTGAAAATTGCACATAGCTTTTTCGTTTGTTTCCATCATTCGTGAAGCTTCCTTTATGAGGCAGCCATGATAATAAACATACATGTCATAAAGATGTTCAAGGAGGTCCTTATAAAGGAGAAAAAGAAAGAAGGAAACAAATTGAGGAAAAGCTATGGGCAAATTTCAAATTTGCATGATTTTTTAATTAACTATGGATTTTCTTATGATGTTTCTATGAAAGCATCTCTTCTTCTATCAATTACATGAGTTTTATCAATTTTTTATCAATGCTCATAATTTCAAATAATTCTTTTTTTCAAGAATCATTTTTATTGATTGAATGCGTAATATCCGATACTTTTTTGACTTCCGTTATATTATGAAAAAAAATTATCGCCAACTCAAATTGTTGGTCGAGTGATAATTTTTTTCTGCTGATTCACTGCGGAATGTCTTGGAATGTTTTTATCTCACAATTTCTTATCCTATCAATCACATAAATTTAATCCATTTTTTTAAATCAATTTATACAATTTTTAAGAATTCCCTCTTTCAAAAATACTTTTTATACATTTATCGCCAATATCGCATCTGGTACTTTCCTTAAGGAGTTATACGCAATCAGGAGGTTGAAAAAAGCGATTTTTCAAAATTTTTTCTGCAATGACATTTTAATTTATTAACGAAAAAATGCTATAAATATTTTTGTAATTTTTAACGTTATTTTGAAATTTTTCTTTTTAAAAAATAATGATTTTTGAAGCCGCTGTATTCGATCTCCGGGAGGCCCTCTAAAAAAGGTATCTTGCGGTGAGCACGATATCTCTGGATTAAATCATTCAAAATTAAAAATTTAAAAAGATTTCGTTAATATAACGTATAATCTAGTATTTAATCGGAAAAATAAGCAAAATATTTATTTTTAACAAAATGGCGGCATCTCAAAGAAAAATTTCGATTTTTGATAGAAATTTTTACCTCAAATTGTTTATAAAATAGTAAATATTTATCGGTAAAAAAACCTTCGATTAATTACTAAAAAATATATTTATAAATTTTGTGTAAAAATTTGAGACTGATCGCTTATGCGGTTTCTGAGAAATCTTGCTCGCCGACTTTAAAAACACAGTTTTGAGAAAAACGCGTTCAAAAGTTTCAAAAGCACTTTACACATAGTAATTACGGGTTTGAATATGTCTATCACTTCGAAAATATTTGTCGGATTGACGTGAAGTTTTCTGTGAATATACTTGAATATATGTAGGTTCTTCCCTGTTAAATCGACCAATAATTGGAATCGAACTCTTCCAATTTCGCTGAAATTTAGTCAGAAAGCTTCTTTTATCATAAAACGAAGTTCTACCAGAGGAAACAAATTATTATTTTTTTTTTCGAAAGTTATGCAAAATGCAAAATTTCACAATTTTTTCAATTTTTCAAATGTATTTTTTAAATATCTCGAAAACTAATGTAGTCACGAAAAAATCGTTCTGGGTTCGTCTTAAAAGAGTATACTTGGGGCTACAAAAAAAATGTTCCGAAAAAAAATGTTGAAAAATGATGAATTTGGAGAATTTTGAATTTTTAAAAATCGTGAAAATCCAAGATCAACATTCAATTTTTTGTTCCATTTTTTTAAATATAAAACTATCTAATGATCTTTAAAGATCTTGAAACTTTCAGAATTGCGTTTTTTGTTTCTGAAGTTGATTCTGAAGTTTGCATCGTTGGAATGCAACGGCAATTGGCAATTTATCAATAAAATTCCATTCTTTGTAAGAAATGTTTAAATTCTAAATGCATATGCAAAACGTAAATTTAATCAAAAATGATTTGGAAAAATTATTTTCGTTGCATTGAAAACGATGCAAACTTCAACATTATTGAAAAAGTCACGAATGTGATATTATTTTTGTTGTTGGCATAATAATTACAGGAAATTCAATGCGATACTTTCACGATGCAATGAAATTACCAAAAAGTTTCGTCTATCCGTTCTCACGAAGCCTCGTGAGTGCATTATTGCATCGCGTAATTCATTACGTAGTCTCGGAGACATAACTCGTACACGAGAAATAGTCAGGGCGAGCTATCGCACGCAAGAAAAGATGAAAAAAAAGTTTCATTAAACAATATAGAGCGTTTCAACTTTCGCAGTCTCATTATTCCCCATTGTTATACCATATATTACTACTTTTTTTATAGTATATAATATATGCCATCGTGTACTATAATTTATATTTCGTCGACCGCAAAAGAGTGTCGCAACACGATGGAAAAAATTGCAAGAAGTAGAAAAAAAACAATGTACATTACTTTCAAGTAAATCACGTTTATTCGCGGTTTTGAGTAAAATTTTCTTTCATTTCCAAACAATCACACATATTTTAAGTATATTTTTCAGTCTATTTTTCACGATTTTTCTCATCAAAGACATTTAAAAACTGTTATTTGAAAATTGCAAAGAATATAAAACAAAACCTGAATAACGACTTGAGCGTCTTTAAGAAATTTTATTGAAAGAGAATTTCTCGGTGAGGAACTAACCAAATTTTTGTTTCTGTCAAGATCACAAAGAATAATGAGGTTGAAGTTTGCATCGCTTAAATGCAACGAAAATACACTCAGTCAAAAAATCAAAGGAACAGCAAAATTTTCGAGATTTTTCAGCGATTTTCCAAAGCTGTAACTTTGTTAATTTTGGTCGTAAAAATTAAAAAAAAAAGCGTTTTGAAGCTTGAATCTTCTAGTTTTGGAATCTTAAGTCAACAAATTTTTGTGGGTATCACTCTCGACGCAGGCGAAAGAAATATCACGGTAAAAATTTTCTCGAAATTTTGCCCTTTTCAAAACAGTCGATGGGCAATAAGCAATAAGTCCAAAAAATTAGCTTTTTTTCTTGTTTTAGAAAATCTACCACAACTTTGCAGATATTGCGAAAAATACCAATGTTTTAAGGTCTTTTTTTAGCTCAATATAATATGCTTAAAAATCATGCCAATTTTCAAAGCAATCGGTCAAACCGTTTTTGTGACCGAGTCATCAAACTTTTAGAAAAATTGAAGGAACACGTTTATCGATCCTTAATGACCAATTAATTAATGATGTTAAAAATGAATTTAAAAGTTTTTTTTTTTCTCTCAAATTTGCATTTAATGAGCGTGAAAACTAAAAAAAAAAATCCACATTTCGAAAAAAAAATTTTTTTTTCAAAATTAAATTTTATTTTTATTTTTTAATTTGAATAAAAAAATGTATTGGCATTTTTTTCAAAATTTCATTTCGATATTCATTAAATATTGAATGCAAAATTGTGACAAAATGCCAATACCATTTTTTTTTCAAATAAAAAAAAATAATTCGAAATTATTTTTTTTCGCAATTTGGATTTGCTTTTGCGTTCATTGAATGCAAATTTAAGAGGAAGAAAAAGAAAACTTTTTCAAAAATTTTTAACACCTCTAATTGGAGCCCATCGACTGTTTTGAAAAAGGCAAAAATTTCGAGAACATTTTTACCGTGATATTTCTTTCGACTGCGTCGAGGGTGATGCTCACAAAAATTTGTTGACTTAAGATTCCACAATTAGAAGATTCAAGCTTCAAAGTGTTCTTGTTTTTTAATTTTTACGACCAAAATTAACAAAGTTACAGCCTTTGGAAAATCGCTGAAAAATCTCGAAAATTTTCTGTTCCTTTAATTTTTTGACTGAGTGTAGTTTATTGAAAAAAATCCCTTCTTTCTAAAAAGTGTTCAAAGTGAAAAATAGTTTAAATGTATTTTGGGGTCTTTATCAAGGACTTGGGATGCCAAATGCACGATCAATGTGTAAATATCAGTAAAAATTAGCCCTCCGCTGATCGTATGGGTCATATTTGTCCCAAGAGAAATTTCCCCCTTAAATATCTTCCAGTTTTTCTCCGGGTAACCTAAAAACGGGTGTTTTTAGGTTATGACCGCCTCATCCAGCACTTCGCTATCAGTTGTCATATTTGTAACTTTTCTTTAAAAATATGATGTCATTTACTTTTTCATACATTTCGCGCAATTCTTTGATAAAAAAAATTTGTAAAACATTTTAGGATGCAAAATAAGTTATTTAATAGTAGTTCTGATACTCGAAAAATGCCCTTATTTTATATGCCAAAATGAATACACTTTTTCAAAAGAGCAGACTTGGGATATTTTTTATCCGAAAGAGTACAGTTTTAGCTACAAATCAGCGTAAGATTTGTTGCTTCATGTTAAATAGAAAAAAGTGGTGATTTTTTCCGTCAAAAAACCTTTTTTTTTTTAAATAAGCTTTTTCCAAGCAATTTATTTAAAAATGAAAAAATGCAACGGCTATAAAAACTATTAGACCTTGAAATAGAATCAGCAAAGAGTATTCCTGAATTTTTTCAGATTTTTTTCTCTCTAAATTTGTGAGATGTAAGCTGCAGGACATATATGTCCCATATGATCGGGAGTGGCGGAGAAATTCACATGGCCCGCGGAGGGTTAATTTTTTCAAATTATTTTCGTTGCGTTGCAACGATGCAAACTCCAACGTCATAAAGAATATAATAAATCAATTTGCCTTGAATCATCCCAATGTGTGTAAGACTGTGATCCGTCATCATTGGAAATTATCCCGTAGAAAGTATTCGAACATTCCGTTAACTGTTGGCATTCGTAACGGGTCAGTTGAGGCAAAGAGGAAGGAGAAACAAGAAGAAAAAAAAGAGAACTCGAACAATGACTCGGTTTACCTGATTAGTTTAGCCGCGCTCGGTTCGAGCACTCAACGTCCCGGCGGCCATTTTCATGATTATTCGACTGACTTTGTATCAACTCTGCGTGGCATCTTCTCTGTCAGATGGAGGGACGAAGGAAGGGGGGAGGACCTTTTGAACGGCAACGGACCGCGAAACGGTGCGTCTTGTCATTTCGTCTAGTACTTTCAACTATATAAACTTATATATATATTTATATACTATATAGTTTGTACATAGGCCAAAGAACAGTGAGAAGATATAGTTAAGCCGGTAGTGAGCTTGGGGGCCTCGTCAGTAGGCCGAGCAACGGTGATTATCCGAGCCGCGCGATGATTCCACCATTCAGCACTTCCGGATTTATCAGCTGAGCATGTGTCGTCCTCATGACGCCTTTGACTCACATACGGACGCGCGCTTGCAAATATTCGCAAAGGTAATCCTTGCGGTACCAGCAAGTATATTAATGGAGTGCCAAAATAAAAAAAAAACATTAGTTTGTACACCGAAAAAAGGTTTAGTAATATCAACTACCCAGCTGCGATCACGGAAAATTCGTTTGAATCAATCGTCACATATTTGATTTGATTACCCGGTTGTTGATATAATAAAACTGATGTCGTTGTTTCGAATTTTTACTGCATTCACCGCAATTACAACATTGGATCAAAATGATTTCAAACGAGATTGATTCAACAACTTGTTTTCTCATTCAATCGAATATTTAGTCATTTACCGGAAAAAAATAAAATTGTTTTAACTGCGTGTTTCGTCTCATCAACAAAATCTAGTTTTAATTTGAGCTATTCATCCAGTTAAAAAGAATAGTAAATGCTTTTCAGTCGATCAAATTGTTTGTTAAATTTGACTAAATATTTCAATGCGGCCACAACACATTTAGTCGATAGTACGTATAGTAACTACCACGTTCTCGGCACTTCGCCCGAGATCCGTTAGGTGGCGACGATCGGCGCGCGCCCTCGCGCAAGCGAGACAGCCACCGAGCACCTATAAGTACCAGTGCATTACCAGCATCGGAGTCTTCGATTGACTTTAAATTGATGGAACATTACCCGCGCTCTGTGGTCGCGCAGTTCTATGAACTAAAGACTACATATTTGAATGAGATCACCATATTGCACTTTGGTGGCGTTCGTGCTCTTTATGGGCGGAAGGATAAATAAATTAAATTTTCACTTAACTGTTTAATCTCATGATGAATTAGTCAAGTAAAAGCCCTCGTAGCTTAAACAAATATTGCATATCATCAAATGTTTTGTTAATTCAATTGAAATTTTCTATAGCGTTATATTGAATGCATTTTTTCCGGTGAACAACATCTGAATTGCATAGAAAATATAAACTGTTCATTCAACTAAACCATTTGGTTATGCAATCGCATATTGAGTGCATTTTACCAAATATAGAATCAAAACAATGTAATTTTCAATTGAACGGATTCTCTACTCTGTTGGGTCAAGGATATATGTATTTATGGGAATGCAATTTTTGTTTCCATTTTGATACACGTTTTGAGTCAACTGAATTACACATTTCGTTCGCCACCCGTAACCGCCGGTTTTAGTTGATTCAAGCCAATTCCTTTCACTTTACCAAACCTTTTTCTCGAGTTACAGTTTTCGAAAATAAATTAATATGACCAAAGAGGTGGATCCCAATTATAGAGTTTCTATTCAATATAGAAAAAATGTGCAACAATATGTAAACAACACAATAATCCAGCCTATTCCAAATTTCAAAATTCCAAAAAATTGTTTGTACACTTTTTGAAAAGAAATTAATCTGATCAAATGTGGATCCCAATTATAGAGTTTCTATTCAATATAGAATAAATGTGCAACAATAAGTAAACAACAAAATAATCCAGCCTATTCCAATTAATCTATGAACGTATACGTTCATACGTTTATTGGCTTAAAATTCCAAATTGGACTCCGGGAAAACTGCATTATAACGCAGTTTTTCCGGAGTCCAATTTGGAATTTTAAGCTTATCTGGATGATGATTTTGAAGTTTGCATCGTTTGAATGCAACGGAAATAGTTTTTTTTTGTTAAGAAGAAGTAGTGTGGCAAAAAAGTTTACAAAGTTAAAAATTGTTAAAATATATTTTGCGGTATTTAAGGTACTATTTTCCTTTAGAAGTCCAAAAAAGGAAATTTTTAAGATTTTTTTCTCAGCTCTTTTATCACGCTGTAAAAAATATCATTAAACTTAATATACAAAGGGATATGAAATTTCAATAACAAGTATATGAAATCGAAATATTCATATTACATTTAATATTTGTATATTAAAATTAGAAGAGTAAACATTGAAAATTAATATGCCTGTAATAAAAATGGTTGTAAATGCATATGAAATTTAATATATTGCTTATTAGGGTGTGTCAAATAAAATGACAATTTTTTTTCCCTCGATATAATGAAAAATGTATTGTTTGGAATCTCAAAAAAACCCTCTGCAAGTATTAACCCTTCATATTTAAATTAAGAGGTCCCTCATCGCAAATTTTTATTTCCCATTTAAATAACATAGGATTTTTTTTTTTTAACTTTGGAATTTTATTAGACTTCAACCGTTGAGGTTAGGAGAGTTTTTTCAGCACATTTTTATAGAACATTTGATGCTCTACAAAAAAACTCTTTTGTGCTTAATCGATAAAACCCAAGAGAGAATCCGCAATTTTTTTTTAAATCGATTTTTCATTAACGGTGGTAAATTGTTGTGTAAGAAACCTCTTCAGATAGATAGATCTATTCCTTTTTAAAATGCTTTTTAATTTTTTTACTTTAGACTAGCCAATCCTGAGATTAGCTGTCGGCTATGGAACAAGATATTGTCGACTTTGGCGCCTCCTATAAATTATTCAGAGAATCAAAATGAAAAAAAAAATTTTTTGTATTTTCGAAGGATGAAACAATGTTGTAAAAATAGTTTTATAGCCATATCTGATAAAGGAGCTGAAAAAAAATCTTACAAATTTGCTTTTTTTGGCCTTTTAAAGTAGACTACTCCACAAAATGCATTGTAGCTAAAAAAGTTTCAAAGTGAAAGATTGTTAAAATATATTTTGTGGTATTTGATAAGAACTTGATACAAAGTTCTGAAGGGAAGCCTAAATCTCATGAAAAATGAATTTAAAAAAAATAATTTTTGTGGCTTTGGCATGATGCAAACTCGAGCATTATTCTCGATGAGTGATTTTCCTTGTTATAATATATTTTACGAGTTTGATACTGATTTCTAACTTTGGATTCTCAATAGAAAGAAGTGGGTTGTCAACGTTGTAGCTCTGTTTTTTTCCATAAATTCGGCTCTAATTTGTAACTAATTAATATTAAAATGGATAATTTGAATAAATTTATAGGATATCCATTTGAAAAAAATGATCTCTCATACGTTGAGGTCGAACCAATATTACAAATTTTACTGCACAAAAATATGGTGGTATGATAAAAATGGATTGAGTTATTTTTCGGCTTGGGTTAAAATTATAGACATATACTTTTTTTTTTATTTGGGCAAAATTATAAGCAGGTTTGTGTTCTAGTTTTTCCATTAAGGTAAATGTCCCAGTACCCGACCACGTTCCAGTACCCGACCACTTGAACCAATATATCAGCAAGTTAAGCGTTCACTTAAGAGAAATCTTAAACTGTGAATTGATTTAATATCCAGGATTCACAATCTACGTATATGACACTACTTTTAATAGTTCAAGAATCGTCTGTAATTTAATTTTGGATAAATATGACGGCACGCGCACACTGTAAAAAACTTTTGTATTAAATTTAATAAAAAAAATATGAAGTTTTTATGCATATACAATATATTAATTTTAATATACGTTCGTATATTAAAATTCCAATATAAGTATATGAAAAATCAAATAACTTCTTTTAACTTTAAGGTACGTTCGTATATTAAAATTCCAATACAAGTATATGAAAAATCAAATAACTTCTTTTAATTTCAATATACGTTCGTATATTAAAATTCCAATACATAGTATGATTTTTAAAGCAGAATCATGAAAAAAGATATAAAAATTAATATTCTTTTGTAAATTAAAATTAAAAGAAGTTATTTGATTTTTCATAGACTTATATTGGAATATTACTGTACATTGCATATGAAATTTAGTATCCTGTATATGCATAAAAACTTCATATTTTTTTAATTAAATTTAATACAAAAATTTCTTGCAGTGCAACTAAAATTGTACGCCCGAGATATCCACATTAGGGATATTCGCAAGGGTCAGCTCGACCGAAAAGTGTAATGGAAGAGCTTCGCCCTGGAGGAATCGTCTTAATCATCACGGTATAACCTCTGCGCCAGGTTAGTATATTGGGCACGCTGGCCGTCCGGTATATAACACCGTCACACGCCTATTTCGCTTGGGCACAGAGGTCCGAGCGCATGCGACGCATAGTGGTGGATGCGTCAACTAGCACGGCCGCTGACAGTGATTGTAATTTTGGAAAATAAGTGTATTAATTTCCAATAACGTATCTTAAAAATGCGAAAAAGCATATAGAAACCATTGTAATATACGGGGATTTGAATTTTCAACGTTCATCTTTTAATTTTAAAATTCAAATATTAAATTTAAGATGAAATTGTTAATTTTCTAATACCATGTACATTAATTTCGAGTTCGTATACTTGTTATTGAAATTCCCTATACTGTATATTAAATTTCATTACAATATTGAACAAAAAAATTCAATGGTTGATTGCAATTTTAAGAAATAAGTGTTTTAATTTTCAATAATGTATTTGAAAATTACGAAAAAGTATACAAAAACTATTTTCATATACGGGTATATTAATTTTCAATGCTCACTCTTTTAATTTTAATATACAAATATTAAATTTAAGATGAAATTGTTAATTTTCCGACACCTTGTATATTAATTTCGGTTTCATATACTTGTTTTTGAAATTTAATATACTTTTGTATATTAAATTTAATAACATTTTTTACAGTGTACTATTCGGGGCACGGAAGCCATTATCTAAGCTGAAGTACTAAGGAATCACGATATCTTATTGAAGCTATTTCGAAGTGGTTTTTATTGTTTTCGAACTGAGCCTTAGCTGTTTCTGTTCGGAAAGATACCACTAATTTGATCATGTTACCTCAATTAGCCAAAAATACGTTTTAAGTACTTAATTTTCATGTCTGGTTATTGGTACATACGAAATGTATCTTGTACCGATAACCGACCATGTGTCCGGATGGCGGTAAGGTAAATGTCCCAATTATTGAACAGCTAAGGATCTGGGGATTGAATTCGGTGAGAAAAAAATATAAAATCAAGAAAAAAACCATCGCTTTCATGTTCAAATGATACTTTGATATTTTTACTTTCGAAAAATCACCCTTTAAATTATTTTTAAATGATTTCAAATGAAAAAAAAGAATAAGAATGTGAAGCATGCAAATGTCCCAATTATTGAACACTGGAAGTGCCTATGTGCCTAATATTGAACAGGCATGTCCCAGTTATCGAACACTCTCGAGAATTCTTTTTCCATTCTGAAAATATTATTTTGGGTACAATATTAAAAAATAAAAGCAAAATCAATCACTTGAATAATCTTTTATTAATCATGTAAAAATACAAAAATATATATTTAGTCTCTTTTGACAGGTTTTTGGTTCATGCGCATTTGGTTTATTTTTGCTTTTCAACTCGAACTTTACTTTATTTTTCTTTTCAGCTGCCTCGTTTCTATGTTCTGTTTTTGTTTGATTTTGTCGCAGTTTTCTTGTTTTTCGACTGAAATATCGGAGAGCAACAAATATTGAACATTACATTCGTATTTTTAGGTTACATTTAGGTTATATTAGCTTTTTACTTTTCTTTTTATGTTTATTGCACGAAAATACAATTAAAAAATATATTTTACGATCTTAGAGTTATTATTAAAAGAATGAACGTAAAATTCAGGAACTTACAGTTTTTGTTTGAATAAATGCGATTCACACGATCTGTCACACGTTAACTGTCTCGATGTTTTGATGGGTTTAATGACGCCATCTTGGAGAATTCGAGTGTTCAATAATTGGGACACACTGCATTTTCTTTGTCCTAATGATCGATCACCGTATTTTTTTAACAAATAATTGATTAAATTTTTTTTTTAAATTGTTATTTGTAAGCAATTTTCTGAGGAATCTGAAACGCCTTTACTTTTTGAGATGCGACAGTTTTTAAATTTTTTATGCCCTTACGCATGAAGCGGCGCGTCTTAGCAAAAACGATAAGTAGTTACCACGAGACCTCAAATCGAGTCACCGTTGCTGATTTAATAATTTTTTTCTCTATTAATTAAAGCTTTTTTGCACAAGTAAGGTAACATTTCGATAGCTAAAAGTTCCATATATGTAATGAAATTTTTATATATAAGTAAATGCATGCAGGTGAATGAGAAATAATAAAAATACAAGATAGTGTTCAATAATTGGGACCTGTTCAATAATTGGGACATCTACCTTACTTGCCCGCGACTATGTTCAGTCCCAGTAATCGGACATCCGCTGACATGTATATTATTCGTGCATAACCTCAAAATTTCGGTGACACATTCTCCGAGCAGCGACGCATTTCTCTCAATTCACCCCCTCCCTTCCCCCCACCATAAAGATGAGTGTTCGGTTTTAGGGTCATAATGTGTGGTCGGACATTGGGTCATATAGAAAAACGGGTGGTTGGGTACTGGTACATTTACATTTCTCAGTATTTTCGGTTATTATGAATAAACAACTAATTATAGCAACAACTATACACCCTGTGTTTTGGAAACTAGAGACTTCAAGCTTTCCAACAGTCATAGTTGTTATAGAAAATAGTTTATTTTTGAACGCAAAAAACAAGTCAACTTTTTCGTCGCCTCTTAGATGGTCGGGTATTGGGACATTTACCTTAAAGTATGCACAAACATTGATCGAAATCTTCTTACTCAATTGACTGGACTGTACCGCAAGTACTACTTTTTCGAGGACACTCTCTAGTGATGAAGAAAAAATGAAACTGGCTCTTTTCGCATTTTGACACATTAATATGCATCGCGGAGTATTTAACTATTTTTTTTATTACTCTTCGTTCAGGTTGCTCGTAGATATCTTAATTATGCGTGATGAATGTTCATAAATCAAGATGAATAAGTGTTTTACTTTTTGAAAATACGTCTTTCTCAAGTATCGAGTAATAAAATAACTTTTTGAGAACTCGAGACGAAATTAGGAAATTAATTACGGGGTTTTTATGTTTTAGACCGTGAAATTTCGTTTCTCTTCGAAATTCAATTATCCCGTTATGCAAAATCGATGTTTGGTCAGGATGATAAAATTGGAGGATTAATGTTACTTTGGATCAAAAAGCATTTTTTGTGACTTTTTTTTCAAGAGAAATGGGTCACTTAGCTTATAGTGACGTTTTTCGACCAGATTATATTATTATTATTATTATTATTGTTGTTGTTGTTTTTAAGTGAACGTTAAGATCCCGCTAGGTGTAACCATTATGTATGGTGACTGCACATTGGTCACTGAAAAAGTATCTAAACTCCTGAAGACGACTTTTTTAAATGACTTGTAATTAAATATAATTTTTTTAGTACCAAAGATGAGTTTAAGGGGTTAATTGTTGGCGATTTGTATTCTTGACCGAATAACCTTCATTTTGTTCACAATAATTCTGATATTGCTTGATTATTTAATTAATTAATTATTTTTCTCCAGCACATACTACCATCTAGCTTACCAAATTTTTAAATTTAGTTTTTAATTAAAATTTCAAATTTTCAATCAAAGCTTCTTTGTCATTTACTTTTCTTCGACAAATATTCTAAATGTATACATTTTTTGAATTGAGAAAAACAAAAATTCAATCTCCTGTTCCGAACTCTCAACAAAAACCAAAAAGTAAATCCTGTAGAATAGCCTTTCGAAACATATTGGAGGACTCAAAATTTCTGGGTCGAACAAAAATGAAAGCCATTTTATTTCGGGCCTCACGATCGAATACAATTGGTAAACAAAATGGTGTAAAAAACATGATAAATCCGGAGAATTGTGGTCACCTTTTCTCTCAGCATTCGATGGATTAACCTAGTTTCGTGTTGCACGTGATTCACGGTATAAGTATATAACCTACAGGTTGCGGAAGATGTTTCATACATATTTCATACGGCGTTTACGTGACTCTGGCACGTTTCTGTTTATACAGACACATGTTCGTTGGTCGTCTGCGCGACATTTCTACCATTCTTACTGATTCTAGGATACGTCTAGGATTGTTAGAGCGTCGTCCCGGCGACGAACCCAAAGGTACGAAGGATCTATACGATCCTTGTTCAAGATTATTTTTCTCTGAGCATTGAGGGGTCACATGGGTTTAAAAACTTCAAAAAATTAATTTCTTCAATTTTCATTTATTCAATAGTACACTGTCGTCCAAAAGTTTGGAATCACTCGCTCCGATTCCACGCCGCACAAAAAGTTTCACTGCTCTTTCAAAAATAAAGATATTTCAATTCAACAAGCGGCGTTTCAAAGGTGACACATTCAGCTTCATTTCGCTTTTTCCAAAATAAAGTATAAGCTTCAATTTCGTTTTTTTTTTAAGTTTCGTACGATTTTTGTGTGCAAAAATATTAAATTTTTTGCAAACAACGACCATATTTATCAAATGTAGCGTAACTCTGAAATTACCGGGTTTTTGTGAAATTAATAAGAGTGTAAAAAGCTGCATACATCCATTCTTGATTCAATGAAATTTTTTTAGAATTTTTTTCCTAACGTTTTTTTTGCGTAATTTTTTGTCAACTAGATTTTTTTTAATCTTAAACAATCGGGTCTCTTATCTCATCTACTCAGATTTTTCGATGAAAAAGCCGGTTAGATATGGTTTTTCAAGGCAAAAGTTGCATACAATCATTCTGGTTTCAATGAAATTTTTTCAGAATTTTTTTTCCAAATTTTTGTTTCGAAAATTTGTGCTGTCAACGAGATATTTTTTTATTGTAAGCAATCTTTCTTTAATCATCTCTTACCTCGTCTACTCAGGTTTTTCAATGAAAAAGCCGTGTAGATGAGGCAAAAGTTGCATACAATCATTCTGGTTTCAAGGAAATTTTTTCAGAATTTTTTTTCCAAATTTTTGTTTCGAAAATTTTTGCTGTCAACGAGATATTTTTTTATCATAAGCAATCTTTCTTAGTTCATCTCTTACCTCGTCTACTCAGGTTTTTCAATGAAAAAGCCGTGTAGATGAGGTAAAAGACCCGGTTGTTTAAAATAAAAAAATATCTCGTTGACAGGAAAAATTTTCGGAAAAAAAATTTTGAAAAAATTTCATTGCATCCAGAATTCATTGAGATTCATTCATCATTCATTCATGCATCCAGATTGTATGAAACTTTTTACCCTCTTAATGATTTCACAAAAACCTAGTAATTTTAGAGTTACGTTACATTTTATAAATATGGTCATTTTTTGCAAAAAATTTAATATTTTTGCGGAAAAAAATCGTACGAAACTTTTTAAAAAACGAAATTGAAGCTTACCGTAAATCGGGGCTACTTTGTTGGTGTGTCGAAAGTTTTTTGGTCGTAATTTTTTTTAACGTCCAAATCAAATTTTTTTGTGCTTCAACAGAACAATGTGTCCTTTGGCTATAAAATGTACAGCAATAGCAAGCCCACCAGACCCTCACAATTTTATATATTTAGAAAAAAAAGCCAAAGTAACCCCGAGTGTGGGGCTACTTTGGAGAGGCATTGAAATGCAACTTATGTCAAAGATCCACATCGTAAATTGCAGCTTTGACATAATTTTGATAAAAAAACAATAAAATTTTATACATTGTACATGAAATTAAATGAAAAACATCGATTTTTGACAATGAATTCGTAATTTTTATTGAAGAAATATTTTACATAAAAATACCAAATACTTAGGCCCGAATTTTAAGTTCTTAAGATCAAACTTGAGATCAAACTTTCTATTGAACTCAAATTTGAATTTTAGTTCGAACTTAATTTCAAATTTAAGATGAATCTTAAGTTTGAACTTAAGTATCATTATAAGTTTATACTTATGTTCAAACTTTAATGCGAACATTAAATCAATCTTAAGTTCAAACTTAAATTGGTTTGAGGTTTGACCTTGAGATCCATCTTGAGCATGAACTTAGGTTCGATCAAACTTCTTTCATCGCCACCCTCAACCGTGTTATTTTAAATTAGTTGTGAAAATAATTAAGTACGATCAAACTTAAGTTTAAGCTCAAGATGGATCTTAAGTTCGAACTTCAAACCAAATTTAAATTTGAACTTAAGATCGATCTGAAGTTTGCACTAAAATTTGTACTTAAGTATGAACTTATAATGGCACTTTAGTTCAACTTACGATTCATCTTAAATTGGAACTTAAGTTCGATCTTGAGTTCCAACTTGAGTTCCATGGAAAGTTCGATCTTAGGGTAGGACTTGTGACTTGAAATTCGGGCATTACAGATGTAACAGACGTTGGAGTCGTTCTTCTTGCCCTTCTTTATTCCCTTCATGCGAATGGCATCATCGATTGTTCGGACATCTTGACTTGTTACACATATCTGTGTACCTGGTTTATGAATGACTTTTTTTCCTCTTCTACCCACTCCCCACACCCCCTCCCACCCCACAAGGTCACGAGGGTTCACTGCGCACGGGTTTTTACCGTATTTTGCTGCTCGTCCGAAGTAGCCCCAAAAATCAACAAAGTAACCCCCAAAGTCAAAGTAGCCCCGTTTTACGGTATACTTCCCCCCAAAAGTATGTCACGCGAAAAATAGTTTTTAAAAATGATCATGGGTCGTGCGCTAAAATTTGAACGCAAAAAAAAACTCAAAAAACGACCAAGTTTCAAAGAGCTTACTGGGTTTAAAAAAATCGAATTTTTTTTTTAGGAAAAACCGAAATGAAGCTGAATATGTCCTCTTCGAATATGTCCCCGCTTGTCGAATTGAAATATCTTCATTTTTTAAAGAGCAGGACTATACTTTGGTGGCGTTCTTCGATGTGAGAGTTTTTACCGGTTGACTGAGATGCAAATGTACTTACAAAAGTATTATCGTAAAACACGTAACAGTGACGCATGACGGTTGCCGACTAAATGAAACCCGATAGGATCGAGTGCCCGAGCAGCGCAAGCAGCGAACATCCTTTTTCCCCTTTCAGGGTCATGTGTCTCTCATTTCCGCGTCTTCGGTTGCCCATCCGCCGCCATTGCGACGTTTGCAAAAAAGTTTTCAAAAAATCGCAAATTCCTTCGATATCGTTTGTTTTTTTGTAATTTTCCAATGTCTCCGATCAAACGGAATGTTAAGGCAATTAGAAAAAAAAAACTCGAAGCCTTTGTGCATTCAGGGATGAAAAAATAAAACCATCGGTAGTACCCGTAAAGCAAAGAGATTTACGGTTTTTCGCGCAACTTCGTTCCAGTGTTACATTATGCGGAGCAAGAGAGAGTGAGCGAGAGAGATGCATTCGGCGTGTGAAAACCGTTAACCGATAACGGAGAAAGAGAAGAGAAATTCCTTTGCCAAAGAGGAGTGTTCGAGTAAAATAATGACCTTTTTTTCACGGAAATTCTTCGCGAGTGCATATTATTTATTCAATGCGAATTGCGTCCGATATATTCTCAGTGGACTCACGCGAAATATCCAGAACATTATTTTTCAAAAAAGGAACGTTATTCTGTTGGCCAGCATATGGAACCTTTAATTTTCCGGTACCGAATTTAGGAATTATGAAATGTGTAACCAAAGTCCTGATACGGGGAATACAATGACACTTTTTCAAAAAACCATGAAATAGTCATTTTGTGAAATAGGACGCTTTCATTCACAGCATCAAAAAGTTTTCAATCGTCAAGTTTTTAAAATACAGTTTAAAAGAAGGTTAGTGCAGTTTAGTTGAATAGGATGGGAAGGAATTTTTTCTCTCAACCTTTGAAGACATACCTGAAGACGTAGGTCAGAAAACATCTAAAGAGGTAGCTCAGAAAATATCTGAAGAGGTAGCTAAAAAAAATATCTGAAGGGGTAGCTCAGAAAATATCTGAAGAGGTAGCTCAGAAAATATCTGAAGAGGTAGCTCAGAAAATATCTGAAGAGGTAGCTTAGAAAATATCTGAAGAGGTAGCTCAGGACTTATCTGAAGAGGTAGCTCAGAAAATATCTGACGAGGTAGCTCAGAAAATATCTGAAGATGTAGCTCAGAAAATATCTGAAGAGGTAGCTCAGAAATTATCTGAAGAGGTAGTTCAGAAAATATCTGAAGAGGTAGCTCAGAAAATATCTGAAGAAGTAGCTCAGAAAACATCTGAAGAGGTAGCTCAGAAAATATCTGAAGAGGTAGCTCAGAAAACATCTGAAGAGGTAGCTCAGAAAATATCTGAAGAGGTAGCTCAGAAAACATCTGAAGCGGTAGCTCAGAAAATATCTGAAGTAGCTCAGAACTTATCTGAAGAGGTAGCTCAGAAAATATCTGCAGAGGTAGCTCAGAAAATATCTGAAGAGGTAGCTCAGAAAATATCTGAAGAGGTAGCTCAGAAAATATCTGAAGAGGTCCTTCAAGACAAATAGGAGCCTCCCTCAAAAAAATACTTAATGACGTAACTCTTCAGGATATCCCTTCCGGACAATTTGAAATCTTCTCCGAAGAGCTCTCTTTCGGATACCTCGTACCCAAGGTCACACTGGGAAAAGTTGGCCTGGTTCCTGAATTTGAAAGCATATATTGGGCCCTGATCAAGCTCTAGGTGGACCTTTGCTGACAATTACAAGCCTTCTTCAAGTACCTCTTTAGGGGAGGCTTTATATATTGCCTCGAAAGGATAAAGCTTCGGGGAAGTTTTTATAAGTTGTTCTAAAGGGGTACCATATCAGGTACCTCTTGAGGGGAGGCTTTAAATTGTCTGCAGTAGATGTCCTCTATTAATATTAAGAGCTCTGCTTTTAGCAGGCATCTTTTTTCACCTTTCCAAAAGTATTTAACAGGGGATTTCGAAAAAAAAATAGTCGCTGTTTTTGAATCAGTCTAATATACACGCTCTCGAATAGAAACCTGAGTGCCCTTCCCCCTCGTGACTTTGAAAAATGTCGGTGTCAGGTAATCTGCACGGATCGTTGAAGTTTTCTCGGTCGTCAAAGTCAGGGGCACGTTGCATGATAATAATAATAATAATAATAATAATAATAATAATAATAATAATAATAATAATAATAATAATAATGATGATGATAATAATAATAATAATAATAATAATAATAATAATAATAATAATAATAATAATAATAATAATAATAATAATAATAATAATAATAATAATAATAATAATAATAATAATAATAATAATAATAATAATTCAAGTATGAGAAGCATCGAATCATAACGTGCAACTGAATAACGTCGATATCGATGACGGTGTTTATATATGCGCAGGGAAAATTCATCGAACGGTGTCAGGATCACGAATCAAAAGTACCGGTCGACATTGTTAGTCCTCTTTGCTTCGTGTCCGTCCACCGAGTCTCGTATTATCGGGTTTCCGGTCTAACCGCCTTTACACCTGCGGATGAGCTTATTTGGCTCGAAGACTTCCTGTTTCGCAGCCATATCGATTTGATTGACGTAACGGCGCTGAGCAACATATATTCCGTTTGCATTTTTATTTTCACGGCAATGGATGATAGCTCCATTTTTGTTTCCATGCTTCTTCAAATAATTGAACTAACAGAGGGTTTAGCCGGATACGAATGGTGAATCGGCCCCCAACGAATTTTGTGGCGCCGATTTTTTCCAAAGCTCCTAACCCACATGGAAATAAAATATATCGGCAAATATTACGGAAAATATATTTTTGGATATATTAAGTATATTTTGTCCGAAAATGTATGAATTACAAATATGGTTTTAGGTACATTTTTAATCTATTTAAAAATATTACAATATAAATATAAAAAATGTATTGAAGATATATACTAAATGTATCAAAACGTGTGGGAACCTAAAAAAACAATTTTGTGCCAAATTCCAGCTTTCTATATCGATGCCGAGGGGTCTTCCTGCGAAAAAAAGTGTTTTTTCGATTTTTGCATTTTTTACATACCAAGAGAAATATCTTAAAAAATTCTGAAAAATCACAAACGTGTCAATGTTAATGGGATTTTTTTTTTTAAATGTTAAACTTTATTTTTAATCATCGAATCTTCATTTGAAAACATTATTTTGTAGCGAAGCGATTTTTCTACTATTATGACAAAAATTGACATGATTTTACTCTTCATTCCCGAGATTAAAAAAACAAAAAATTCCCAAAATTCGATCTGCAACACCTTGAAAAAAAATGAAAACGACAAAATTTCTCATTTTCCATTGGAAATCCATAAATAAATCATTCTTTCGGTTTAATAAATGGGTGCTCATGGCTGAAAATTAGGAAACAGGACTTTTCGATGTTGAAGAGGTCAATGCCGTGATCAACAGGGATAGCGATGAAGATTAATATGCTGCAATGTAGATAGTAGGGGTGAATAAACTACAATTAGCAATAAAATCGTATTGTTTACATCTATTTGTTATGTCTCGCAACTACTCCGCCATGATCACCCATTAATTAAACCCAAAGAATGATTTATGTATGGATTTCCAATGACAAAGAAGAAATTTTGTCGATTTTTTTTTTCAATGCGTTGCAGGTCGAATTTTGGGATTTTTTTTTTAATGTAGGGAATTCCGAGTAAAATCATGACAATTTTTGTCATAATAGTAGAAAAATCTCTTCGCTACGAAATAATGTTTTTAATGGAAGATTCGATGATTAAAAATAGAATTTAGCATTAAAAAAAAGAAAACAAATTTCCATTAGCATTCACATGTTTCTGAATTTCAGAATTTTTTAAGATTTTTCGGTCGCTCCTTGGTAATTAAAAACTGCAAAAATCGAAAAAAACTTTTTTTTTAGTAGGAAGACCTCTCGGCATCGATGTAGAAAGTTGTAATTTTGCACAAAATTGTTTTTTTTTAGTAAATTGTAAATTGTAAGTTCCCGGAAACCAAGTCCCACCGATTGAATTTTCCACATTTTCGAATGAAAATTTTATAAAGTATTGTTTAAATGTTGCTCTCTTCTATGTTTGAAATTTTGAACAATATAATTTATTAATTATATTTAAAAAATAGAGAAAATATTCCTTTTTTAACCTTCGAAATCCATGTAACCCCTTTCGTATATATTTGATGAATTTTTGGTTTTAAATAAACCTTTTTTGCATTCTGATTAAAGTTTTCTTTTAATTTTCTTTAAGAGGGATTTTTCTCGACAAAGGCCCTAGGGGTATAAGTATGCTGAATCTGCCCCCGAAAGATATTCAAATGATACTTAAAGCATAAGTAAGTATTAATGAAGTCATAAGATCCTGAAAGTTTCAGACCTCTAACTCCATTGGTTATTGAGAAAAAGTAAAATATGTAAAAAACAGAAAAGATTTTTTTTCTGAGGATTGACCGAACGGATTGATCTAAATTTTTTATATGTTTTGGGGGCTGATAATAGCTACGAAAAAAAAATTAAGAGCAATATCGCTTTATGAGATCCTCGAAAAAAATTGTTTTTATTTAATTTCAATTTTTTACCACGATTCAATTTTGGCACAATTATGAAACTATTTTTTCCCAAACCTTCTACATTTTCCTATAATACTATCAATTTTTTAAAATTTAAAAAACGGTACGCCATAGTAGAAAAAAATAAAAACCACTTTTCCGCCCAAATAATGAATTTATTCATATGTTTTGAGGTTCAATTTTTGTATTTTAACGCATTTTTACATAATTTGTATCTATTAAAAATAATATTCCATATTCAAAACAACAACAAACATTTTTTTGCTATAGTCAAAAATTAAATCAGGTACATATCAATAATCAATTTTATAGTAATTTTAACAAATATTTTGAGGAACAAGATTTTATTATAAAACTCGATTATTTATATATTTTTATAGACTTGTGACATAGATACGACCAAAATTTATCGAATTGACGAAAGACCAGAACATTTTTTTCTGAACAAATGTAAACTGTCAAAAAAATCTAAGATTCATTTTATTCTATTTTTTTATATTAATAACCCAACAGTTCACACTATAAATAGGATTTCTTAAAGATTGATAGATACACTGTAAAATACAATTATAAGATGAAATACAGTTTTTAATAAATAAATAATAAAAAGGGAAATGAATATCTAAAAGATTTATTTTTCAAAAATATTGCCCAATCACATTTCAGCTGTGAGTGTGCAAATGGCTTTGGAACTATTGGACGTTGCTTCCATATTACTGCGATTATTTATTATTTGTGATTATTACACCGGTGATATTTGTCGGAAATTCCAAGGCCTGAAATGTGATTCTGCAATATTAAAAAAAATATATCTTTTTGATATTTGTTTTCCTTTTTATTATTTATTTATTCAAAACTGTTTTTTATGTTATAATTGTATTTTACAGTATATCTATCAGTCTTTAAAAAATCCTTTTATTAGTGTGAACTGTTGAATTTATTAATTAAAAAAAATAAAAATAAATTAATAAAATGGAACTTAGATTTGTTCAGAAAAAAAAATGTTTTTGTCTTTCATCAATTCGATCATTTTTGGTTATTTCCAGTCTATAAAAATATACAAATAATAGAGTTTTATAATAAAATGTTCCTAAAAATATTGTTGTTATTGTTGTTATAAATATGTTGTTGTTTTGAATATTTAATGTTATTTTTAATGAATACAAATTATGTAAAAATGCGTTAAATCACAAAAATTAAACCTCAAAACATATGAATAATTTCATTATTTCGGCCAAAAAGTGGTTTTTATTTTTTTCTACTATGGCGTACCGTTTTTTAAATTTTCAAAAATTCATAGTGTTATAGCGAAATATAGAAGGTTTGAAAAAAAAATAGTTTCGTAATTGTGCCAAAATTTTATCATGGTTCAAAATTGAAATTGAAAGAAAAACCATTTTTTTTCACGGATCTTATGGAGCTATATAGTTCTTAATTTTTTTTCTTAGAGCTATTATCAGCCCCCGAAACATAAAAAATTTAGATCAATCGCTTCAGTCGATCCTGAGAAAAAAAAATTTCTGTTTTTTACATATTTTACTTTTTCTCAATAACCAATTGAGTTAGGGATCTGAAACTTTCAGGATCTTATTATTTCATTAGTACCTACTTATGCTCTAAGTATCATTTAAAAATCTTTCGGGGGCAGATTCACTATGCTTATACCCCTACACTGAGAAAAAAGTTCAGTTAAGACAACTAAATCCATTTAGTTGAACAAAATTTAGTTGATTCAATATTAAATTGTTTGAAATAATGAAACTATAATTGATTCAACAAATGGATTTGGTTAACCATAAGATATGAGGTGAACGAAATTATTTGGTCAATTTCCAGATACAGTTTAGTCCAATTTACACGTTTCTGAGTTGCTGTACAGAAATATTCCTTTGATTTCTAGTATATTTTAACCAAATAAATTTAGTTGTAACAAAAAAACAATTCGTATTTTCAATCACACAATTTATTTGGTACAAAGATACTTATTTGATTGAACTGAAACTTTGCTCATTAAAGCAACGATTTAACCGATTTAACTAAAACTTCCACTGTATCTTTATTGAATTACCAAAATGATCTCGTTGAACGTCCGGAAACAAATATTTGGTTGAGTCAAACAAATTTTTGCATTTTCAACAAAAAATTTTTCTCAGTGTAGAGCCTGTGGATTGTCGATGATTTTACGGGAAGGATAAACATCAGGACATTTCGCGTTCGTCATAAATCATCGGATTCACGATAGTTTCTCGCGATGGTGATCGGCTTGTTCGCAAATCTGGCTCAACGAGTTTAGTCGAGATCTTGAGTCTCGAACAAGTTTTTTTTTTCTCTCCCTTGGTCTCTTCCATTTGCGGAACATATCGTTCGGTTTCGCTCGATGAGAGAGATCGGTATGGATGTGCCTCTCTCAGAATCGTACAAAATTGCAATCTATCGAGGATTTTTTTTTTATGAGCAGAAAAATTGCGATATGGAATTTCGACAATTAAAAAAACTTGCAAATTGAAAATTTGCACATCGCTTCCTCAGTATTTTCCGCATTTACAAATTCTCCTCTATGAGCAAATAGTTTTGGCTTCCTCATAGAGGAATCTGTGGACGAAATTTGCAAAAATTTTGCGAAATTCAATTCCAAGCACCTTCGTACATTAAGCTATCCCATATACGCATTTTGAGCCTGGTATCGCAAAATTTGCAGAAGCTAGAGCAATCAAGCTTTTTTTTTTTTTATATTTCAACATCGCACTTTTATATTTCAAATTTGCACTGCTCAAGCGATTTTTTCCAAATTGTATACCAAGCAACTTCTTCCATTAAGAGGAGGCTAAATACCATTTTTATTCAATCCCTACATTATCGACGTATCATCGTTGTCCAGTCTTTCTCCGACAACCGTGGATGAAAATTAATTACATTTTGACAATTAAGAGGGAGATAAATTAATTAACAATTAATTGTCAATTGAGGGCTAAAATGCGTTACAGCTAATGCCAACGAACTCAATCGAGCCCCCTAAATATTATAGGTTACTCGCCAGAATCCATGGTGCTGCCCTCACTCGCACGTCTGTGAACTACATTTCGTCATTTCATTTGTCAATAAAACTACAATTTATCGATATTTATCTCTTGATGCGCCATCCAAACTTACGGCGTGTTATTTTGACAAAATAATGTCGAAAACGTCTCGACATTTGTCTCGTGGCGTTCTTCATGGAGCCTCACTCTTGGTTTTACCCGAAATTCAGTAAAAGTTTAATAATTTAAGTTTTTCAATTACAGTTTCTTGGTGGTAAGTGAATCTGTAAATTTTTTTTTTGTTTTTCGAAATTTTTTTAGTGAGGCTCCATTCCTGCCATTGTTCTGATGATGTTGTTAAAATTTTATTCAATTCCATCCATTTGTATAAGAGCAAGTTTAGATGGCAATTTCGAGGTGTTAGTGTCGGTATTTAGCCTCCTCTTAAACTATCAGTTTAGAAATTTTGAGCCTGATATCACGAAATATGTGCAAGCTAGAGCGGTTACGCGCTTTTTGCAAATAATTCAAAATTTTATAAATCGCGAACCCCTTGAGCGATTTTTGCGAAATTCAATACCAACAATCTTTATCACTCAAACTATCGGTATAATATTTTTTTAACCTGATATCGCAATATTTTCGGACGCCAGAGCAACCACGCCTTTTTTTTTTTGAAATTTAAACGTCGCACAAAATTCGCATTAGGGGGAAGTATCCTAACGCCGGACGGCACCTAGTACCGGACACTGTTGATATAAGCCAAACTAGAGAGCAACGACAATAGTTCTCGTGCGTAGTTCGAACAGTGGCCACGGTGGTAACGGTGGCGCTAGAGAGCTAGCCGCAGTGCGCATGCGCGCGTTGTCGAGAGTTGATTTTCATTGGAGCCGATCAATATTTCGTGTCAGCCGTAATTTTCACACATTCATTGTTTAAAAAATAGGGGTTTCGCGGCCCCGTTTTTAGCTTGGGATGCTTTGTGGCAAGTATTCTTGCAAATAATGAAGGTTAAATTTCAAAATGTTTGTGAAATGGCAACGCATTTTGTTATTTAATCTTGCATGTTGAGTCCCTAATACCGGACAATCAATTTTTCTCCAGTACCGGACGCCATTTTTTTTTCGTTATTGGAATATTTATGTAAAACATGTTGTTTCTGTTGTGGTGGTATTTCACTATAACAAGTCAGTTAAAAATAATGACGAAAGGAAAATGGCCCGAGGAAAATATGAAAAAAGCCTCGATGACAATAATGACTGGATCCAGTGCGGCATTTGTAAGCAATGGGCTCATAAGACGTGCGCAGATATTCCGGAGTGTTCCGATTAATATATTTGCGATCATTGCAAAATTTAACCATTTTTAATCCATTTTTTCAAATAATATTCATAGTGTCCGGTACTAGGTGCCACTTTTCTAACTCGACCATTTTAACTATTAAATTCAAAAACATATTTTTCTTAGTTTTACGTTTTTTTAAAAATCTGTACTATCATTGACACACCAAAGAATACTCCAAAGTTTGTGAAGAAAATATAAAAAATCGAAGTTCTTATATGAATAATAGTTTTATTAATGATTGATTAAGTGTCTGGTACTGGGGGACTTCCCCCTATGATTGCTCGGTGTTTTAGGACATTTCAAACATACTGACATGGAAATTTCGAAAAAAAAATTTCACGAAAACAAAGCTTCCCCTATGAGGAAGCGAGAAAATACAAAAAAGCTTTAAATCTTGGTCATAAGGTCTTTGACCGCTGACCGAGCATTCTCAGAGGCTTAAAAGTGCGCGCGATAACTTCAAATGATAATTCAAGCGCACGTCCGCGATGTATGTGTACGATAATGAAATAAAAATGAATAAAAAAGGAGCGATGAAATTGTCTCTTGTTACTCGTATCACGTGCGCGAGGCTCAAACCCGTTTTATAAATACAATGCCGAACGGTATTACTTGGCATAAAATCCTCGAGCAAATGCTGGCCAGGATAAAAATTCAGATGCAAAGGAAAAATGGTCGAGGCAAATGAATAAAATAAATCCAATGTCAGTGACACGAGAGAAAGATAGAGAGATAGAGAGAGTGAGAATAATACGTCCTTGAAAAAATGGAAAATACCAGGATGTCCATATTAATCTCGCGAAAAAATCAATTTATTAATTTTTCCAATTTACCTTCCAGTCGACAAATTAATAAAAAATTGTGGTCCTGTCATCAGGAGACTTAATCGAAAAATTTACTGACGAATTATTCCTTCTTTTATTCTTTCGACATCTTGAATACATTTTTTCAAGATTTTCATTTGTGCACGAAAAAATGCACTTTTTTTATAATCTATAATCTGCAATCTATAATTTACAATTTATGATCTATAATTAATTGAAATTCTTACTGGTCAAAATTACAAAACAACATGATAGCTCAACTTTACTTAACTGGGAAGTAAACATTTTTTTTTTTTACTGTAATTCAAAAATTTATATTTTTAAATAAAAAAAACACCATCCTGAATAATTCAGGATCTTTTAAGATCAGTTCGAGGTTTTATATTTAAAAAATTTAACCAAAAATTTAATGTTGATCGTAGATTGTCATGATTTTTTAAAATTCAAAATTCTTCAAATTCATCATTTTTCAAAAAATTTGTTTGGAATATTTTTTTTTTCGTAGCCACAAGTATAGTCTTCAAGACGAACCCAGAACGATTTTTTCGTAACTATAATAGTTTTCGAGATATTAAAAAAATAACCTTGAAAGACTTGAAAAATTGTAAAATTTTGAATCTTGCACAACGGTCGAAAAAAAAATTATACATTTTTTTCCTCGGGTTGAATTTCGTTTTATTATAAACGAAAACTTCTGACCAAATTTCATCGAGATTGAAAGGGGTCGATTCCAACTCTTCGTCGATCTGACATGGAATGACCCATATAATTATATAGCATATAATATATTGTATATAATATAGCATCATGTAATATGATGTAGTATATAATATTTTATGTACATATAACAGTGGCCTCGTTTCGTTGGTGCCTTCGCCAAGTTAATTGCACGTTCTAGTGAATTTTTCATTGCGATTTATAATTGGCGGTGCGCATCGTTAAACTGCAACTCCCGTCTATGTGCGCGTCTCGTATCGTTGAGATTGTTCTGGCTTTCATAGCGAATAATCATCGATACGCGAAAGATTCACCGCGAATCCTAAAAATATCATATATGGGATATTCCGAGTCAATTTAGTCAACCCTGACCTTCTTAGATTCGGCCTATAATTTTATCTATGCATGTACCGAAGTTAAAAAATACTCTAAAATTTTTTCAGATTTTTTTTCTACCAGCTGTGTTTTTAAATAATTATTTTTCACCGTCGTGTCGGAATTTGAAAGTGTAAAAAAATACTCAAAAAGCAGCAATTCTGTATAAAACTTTATGCGCTCTGAGCAAAAATAACAATTTTATTGTTTCTGTCAGTCGTTCTTTGTAAATGAGTTTTTGTTCCTGAAACAAAAACCTCGAAATTAAAAATATGTATAAATTTTCAAAAACTCGCAATTTTACATCATTCCTTTTTATTCAAATGTCTCAATTATTAAGATTTTCTTCAAGATTATTTTTTTATGAAATTATGGTATGAATTTGAATTTCTATTAATTTGGAGTTTCTCAGACTTGGGTAATTTTATAAATGCCGGCGTTTTGTATAAGGTGGAAAAAAATTGTATAAAATCAACGACCGAGAGAAAAAGTATTTAAATTTTTTTGAGTGTTTATCAGCCTGATTATAGTTATAGAAAAAATCGTCAGCCAAATTCAAGAGGCTGAGAGTGATAAGTTGGTTCATTCAACTCGGAATAGCCAATACATGTGTTTAGATACGCGATTACAAACGCCATGATATTATTTAAAGAGTTTTCACACTGATGCACTCTCTCGCACACTCATCGCTCTCTTATCCTAAGCCAATTAGCCGAAGGATTCACCGTTAAACGCACTTAAGACTTACAAAACTCGTTACTAACGATGCACGCCGTGGAGGATTGTGAAATTATTGTCATTTTCGACCACTTATTCCCGCGCAAATGCACATTCGTATATATTACATGTTTACCTGAGAAAAAGAGAGAGAGAGATGCAAATTCTCACGAAGATTCGATCGGTGTGATAATCTCTCTATTTTTTGCCGCATTTGATAAAAAATTTACTTTTACAAGTTGACGACTCAATAAAAATTATATGACTCCTTAATTACTCGGTTTAATCACCCTGTTAAAGATTTTTGGGTTTGAGGTATTTTTTTTTCTGAAATATTACACCGAGAAAACAGTGTATTTATAGTAAAGAAATACAGGGTCTCCCAGAGATAAAAGTCAATACCGTAAGGATAGATTCGTGACGTAACATCGAGTAGAAAAGTCCTTTAGCATTTTTTGGTATTTTGAACCCCTGAATTGTTATTAATTTTTTTAATCAGCCAATGAGATGCGCCCGTTGAGATGCGAGTGGTGATCTCACCACACCTACCCTCGCGCCCGTCGGTGTGAGTAAGGTAAATGCGTGTATCTCATTGGTTGATTAAAAAAATTAATAACAATTCAGGAGTTCAAAATACCAAAAAATGGCAAAGGATTTTTCTACTCGATATTTCGTCACGAATCTACCCTCATAGTATTGATCTTCATCCCTGAGACACCCTGTATATTTAGTTGGCACTTTTATTTAAATATTCCTTAATTGTTACAAAACTTGTTTGTGTCAAAATAATATATTAATACTTTATTAACTGTTAAAAAATATTTATTTCGCCAACTTTACATTTGTTAACAGTTAGAAAATTCTGGTACATAGAAATGTATTGTTTTCTCAGTGTACACAGATTTGAGTAAACGAAAAGTCAAAGAGTTTTTTTTGCCTGTTTCATAATTCCATAATAATTCCTTAATGACATTTTGGTCAAAATTGCGTTGTCTAATTTTTCCATTATGGTTTTAAAGAGACGAATAAATGTCCGAAGTAAATGCTTTCGAAAGAAAAAAAATATTCTTTCGTGTGATGTGTTTGTCTCTCCACTTCGACTATTGAGAAGTCACGGTGAAAGCCGAACCGGTGAGATTGGAGAAATCATCGGGGATGCTGCGAGTTCAAATGCCGGATCTCTCAATGTCCGCATATCGGAAATGTTGAAATAGAAAAAAAGATGAGAGGGAGAGAGAGAGAGAGAGAGAGAGAGAGAGAGAGAGAGAGAGAGAGAGAGAGAGAGAGAGAGGGAGAGAGAGAGGGAGATTGAGAGAGATAACTGATTCGATAATTACGGTATTTCGAAATTCATTTTACGAAATATGTCGTTTATCGTTCGTATTATTATATCCGACAAGATTAATCGGAAGTGGAGTGGATAATGAACGTTTTCCCGAGTTTCTAGTGATACCGTTACTTCCTCTTTACGATGGTCATTATGATATACCTGGATAAATCAATAATCATGTCAGAAGAATTTTCACATTAATGCTTTTCATTGCCTTTTAATATGGGGCAAAAAAATTGTGGGACGTCAAAAAAGATTTTTGTTTTGAGCCCAAATTATATACAATTTTTTGATATATTGAACTGATGATTTTTGGTATACAATAAAACAAGGACTTTGAGAAAACTTTCTTTTGGAATTTGCATATTGGTCTCTTAACCCTTACTTGACAGACTGGGGTACAAAAGACCCCTGGCCTAAATTTTCGTAATTTTAAGTACCTGAATTTAAAAAATGGGACCTACAGCGATATCTGTCTTTAGTTCGAGGATGCCACTACTCCTTCAAGCTTATAACATCACGTTTTTCCTGTTATATTATTTTACCACTACTATTTTTTTTCTTGTAGGGCTATATATTCAGCAAACTCAATCAAATTTTTAACCATTTTTGTCGAAAAATAAAAAAGTTATGATTTTTTTCATAAAAGTTGTCATTTTTTCCGTTTTTTTTATATTTAAATTTTTTTTATCATATTTAACTTCGATATTTTACTATAAATCCTGTATGACTTTGGGAAGTAACCTCTCAAGAAGTTCTAAAAAAAGTTGCAAGTCAAAATATTAAATAGTATATTTTTTATAATAATTTTTATCGCTGGGGTACAAATGACCCCGGTATGTCAAGTACCTTAATCTGCAAAAGTGTGTCAAGGAAGGGTTAAATTGCAGAATTTTTTCTAAGAATTTATTCAAACGATCTGTGCATGTTCACGTTTCTTTTATACACTGAGAAAAAAAAAATGGTTGAATATGCAAAATCGTTAGTTGAATACGGGCAACTAAATATTAATTTGGTCTAACTAAATAATTAGTTTTTTGAATAATTCCGCGCTTCGGTTGACCAAAATATTGTTCAGGCAACAAAAATTTGGATTGTACAACTAACTATTTAGTTGCACGTATTCAACTAAACGATTTGGCATATTCAACCATTTTTTTTTCTCAGTGTACTTTCTAGGTTTTTGGCTTTGAATTGAATATTACAATAAGTCAGTTAAATATTGCGAGGTAAAATGAAACAAATGGATAAAAAATGTTGTTTCCATTATTTTTCTTTTTTCGCAAGACACTGATCAAATCGATCTGGAATGTCTTATTTCTGCAATGTAAAAACAACAAACAAATGTGAAAAGGAATAGAAATTCCATTAAGGAGGTTCATCTGGTACCGAGTGAGTCAAAAGAAAAATGTTAATGCTTAACCTCGAAATAAGCGATGACTAGCGTAATCATTGACAATGCTTAACCTCAAAATAATCAGCATTTTTGAGACTAATTAATTTATTATGAATCTCACAAGTTACCTCACAAGTACCTAATCAATTTTATGAAGCTCTAAAAATGTTCCTTAGATACTTTTTCATTAATTCTTAAATTTTCGTCAAAATTTGTATTGTAATGATTGTGCATTTAATATTTATAGACGGTATCCCATAAGAGCCCATGTTATTTAGGATTTACATTTTTATTTATTTCTCACGAACAACTTACCCTCAGGTCTTGAAAATTTAACAGATGACTTTTTAGATGTTAATAACTATATTCTGATTTTTTTTATCAATATCTGCATTGTAAATCGTGTACCAGATCAACCTCCTTAAGCCAGAATGAGAGAGAGAGAGAGAGAGAGAGAGAGAGAGAGAGAGAGAGAGAGAGAGATATCTCGTGTCCAATCGGGCGTGTTTCGCTTTTACTTTGTCCTGCTTAATTAATTTCTCTGGATCAGTAAAAGACACATCAAAATAAACGAAGGTTCATCGACCCTCGATTGTGTGTAAAATTTTTCACCATTTCTCTGGTTCTACTCATCTAACCATGAAAACTTTCAATTCTTGTCAAAATAATTTCGGTACTTTTCACCTGTTATATTTTTATTTATCCAATAAATGAAAAATTATTAAGCTGCTTTCTTCTCAATGATGCTGAAGTTTGTATCGTTGCAGCGCAACGAAAATATTTTTATGTCACTCAGTACAATAATGGACGCTTTTACGTCCGCAAGCGGACGTACTATTTTTCAAAATTATATTTCGTGAGATTTATGCTTTCCATGTGCATTTAGCATCACGTCCTTAATAATTACAGCAAAATATATTGCAACAATTGTTTACTTTAAATTTTTTTCGAAAAAATGGATTTTGTTTACAAATAAACTATTTTCGTTGCATTCAAACGATGCTAACTTCAACATTATTCTTCTCAAGTTTTAAATTAATGGTAAGATCCTCGACTTTTTCCAACAATATTCCACAAAAACTTTCCAACTAATTGGAGTACGAATAAAACGATAACAATGACCTTCGATTTAGATACTCTTTTAACATACAATGCCATCCAAAAGTTTGGAAACACTCTCCCCGATTCCACGCTGCACCAAAAGTTTCACTGCTCTCTTAAAAATGAAAATATTTCAATTCAACAAGCCGCCTTTTAAAAGGGACACATTCACCTTCATTTTGCTTTTTCCAAAAAAAAAATCGATTTTTCTAATTCTTCGAATTTTTTTTCGACGTTGAAATTTTGGTGCATGACCCATGAAATTTTTTTAAAACTGTTTTTTATATGAAAATCTTATGGAGGGGAGTATAAGCTTCAATTTCGGTTTTTTTAAATGTTTCGTACGATTTTTTTCCGCAAAAATATTCAATTTTTCGCAAAAAATGACTATATTTATAAAATGTAGCGTAACTTCAAAACTACAGGGTTTTCGTGAAATAACTAAGAGGGTAAAAAGTTGCATACAATTATTCTGGACTTTATTCAAATTTTTTCAGAATATATTTGCAAAATTTTGTTTTTTTTCCTGTCAGCGAGATATTTTTTAACTTGAACAATCAGGTCTCTACACGGTTTTTTCATCGAAAAACGTCATCAACAAGGTTTTCTGATAAAAAAAATCCGTGTAGATGAGGTAAGAGCCTCGATTGTTTAAGATGAAAAAAAATATCTCGTTGGCGGGAAAAATTTTCAAAAATTTTTATTTTTTTATTTTAAAGGATTTTATTAAATCCAGAATAATGATATGCAACTTTTTACCCTCAAAGTGATTTCACGAAAATCCAGAAGTTTTAGAATTACGCTACATTTTATAAATATGGTCGTTTTTTTACAACAAAATGAATATTCTTGCGAAAAAAATCGTACGAAACTTTAAAAGAAACGTAATTGAAGCTTATACTCTCCTCCACAGGTTTTTGACACGAAAAACAGTTTAAACAAATTTCAACGTCAAAAAAGCCAAAAAACGACCATGTTTCAAACAGGGATGGGCGGACTCGAATCAAAAAGTATTTAAATACATGCTTTAAATGATAAATCATTTTTGACTCGTGATTTAAACGGGCTCGGAGTATCAAGTACTTTCGGACTTGTGATTTAAACGGGCTTGGAGTATCAAGCCTTTTTTGACTTGGGATTTAAACGGGCTCGGAGTATCAAGTCTTTTTTGATTGGTGATTTGAACGGGCTCGGAGTATCAAGTACTTTTGGACTTGTGATTTAAACGGGCTTGGAGTATCAAGCCTTTTTTGACTTGGGATTTAAACGGGCTCGGAGTATCAAGTCTTTTTTGATTCGTGATTTGAACGGGCTCGGAGTATCAAGTACTTTTGGACCTGTGATTTAAACGGGCTTGGAGTATCAAGCCTTTTTTGATGTGGGATTTAAACGGGCTCGGAGTATCAAGTCTTTTTTGATTCGTGATTTGAACGGGCTCGGAGTATCAAGTACTTTTTTACTCGTCACTCCTTTCGATTAAGAGTGACAAATTCTTTTTAATTCTGAGTATATTTAAGCTTTAAATTCATTTTAATTCCTTTTTTAATCGAATTAAACGACGAAATTCATATTAATTCCTGAATATTTTTTAATTGTACCATGGTCAAATCGATCCCGGTACAACAAATTATAACTCCGCATACGGAGAATAATAATTAGTGACAAATAACTAAATAAATAAATAAATAAATAAATAAATAAATAAATAAATAAATAAATAATTAAATAATTTTTTTTTTTTAATTTTTTTTTTTTTTTTTTTTTTTTTTTTTAATTTTTTTTTTTTTTTTTTTTTTTTTAAAATACGGGCCAGTATGCTCGCGCGTAGACTCAACCAAACCAAATCCGGATTTGGTCGATACTGGCCCGTATTTAAAAAAAAAAAAAAAAAAAAAAAAAAAAAAAAAAAAAAAAAAAAAAAAAAAAAAAAAAAAAAAAAAAAAAAAAAAAAAAAAAAAAAAAAAAAAAAAAAAAAAAAAAAAAAAAAAAAAAAAAAAAAAAAAAAAAAAAAAAATTTAATTATTTATTTATTTATGTCACTAATTATTATTCTCCGTATGCGGAGTTATAATTTGTTGTACCGGGATCGATTTGACCATGGTACAATTAAAAAATATTCAGGAATTAATATGAATTTCGTCGTTTAATTCGATTAAAAAAGGAATTAAAATGAATTTAAAGCTTAAATATACTCAGAATTAAAAAGAATTTGTCACTCTTAATCGAAAGGAGTGACGAGTAAAAAAGTACTTGATACTCCGAGCCCGTTCAAATCACGAATCAAAAAAGACTTGATACTCCGAGCCCGTTTAAATCCCACATCAAAAAAGGCTTGATACTCCAAGCCCGTTTAAATCACAGGTCCAAAAGTACTTGATACTCCGAGCCCGTTCAAATCACGAATAAAAAAAGACTTGATACTCCGAGCCCGTTTAAATCCCAAGTCAAAAAAGGCTTGATACTCCAAGCCCGTTTAAATCACAAGTCCAAAAGTACTTGATACTCCGAGCCCGTTCAAATCACCAATCAAAAAAGACTTGATACTCCGAGCCCGTTTAAATCCCAAGTCAAAAAAGGCTTGATACTCCAAGCCCGTTTAAATCACAAGTCCGAAAGTACTTGATACTCCGAGCCCGTTTAAATCACGAGTCAAAAATGATTTATCACTTATTTTTTTTTTAAGTTCTTTATGCCCATCCCTGGTTTCAAAGGACGTACCGGATTAAAAAAAAAATGAATAATTTTTTTTGGAAAAAAGCAAAATGGAGCTGAATATGTACCCCTTGAAACGCCGCTTGTTGAATTGAAATATCTTCATTTTTAAAAGAGCAGTGAAACTTTGTGTGCGAAGTGGAATCGTGGTGAGTGGTTCCAAACTTTTGGACGACAGTGTCTATTGGCACGCTCTTTCTAGGTGGGGAGAGAAAATAACCATAAACACGTGGCATTGTTTTTTTTTGCAAAATGGTCACTCTAAGGATTGGAGAATCGATAATTTATCATGAGGACTGCGATGCACGTTTTTGATCCAGAAACTCTGGAGGGGAGGTAGAAGAAAAAGTTGAAAGAGAAAACGTAGAAATTTAAATTTTTCGGTTGACCCAGTGAATGTGAACGCAGGTGAAATGAAGAGAAGAAGAGAGATAGAGAGAGTTAATTTGGTTGATTTGTATAATAGAAACGAAGCGTGTGAAAATGCACTTGTGTGCATTTCACGAGGGGCTAGAATGGAGCGCACCTTGTCAGAGGTGTTCTCCATGATGGCGGGGGGAAAATATCGTCGAGAATCTCTCAAGAATATATGTATATGTATATGAGCTTAGAATTCGAGCCAACGATTCTACAAGTTGAACGAACAGGTATGCACTCGAGCAGGTTTATATATATGTATATATATATGGGGCATTCCACGGCAAATCCCGCGGTCATCGGCCTGACCCCCTCTTATTTTGATGACCAATGAATCGTGGGTTTCCTTTGGCCCAAAATATGACCTCGAATTTTTAGAATTTTTTATTTTATTCTTTAGGGGTTGCCCAAGCTAAAAAATCATTAAATTGAGGAAAACGTAAAGAGGGGCCGTTTTGAAATTAATGACATTTTTTTCACGAAAACTAGGGCCCAAAACAGATATTTTCCTCATAGTTCGATGATGGAACAAAAATGATTACTTTTTTTTTTGTATTTTAATTTTTTTTAAATATAATTTCTCATTTTGATTTTTTTTTTGTAGTGAGAATAACAACAAAAATATTTTTCTAGTCAAAATTGATTTTTTTTCTTTGTTTAAGAGTGAAACGACAACATTTTTCGAAAATTTATTAGTCTGGGCGACTTGAAATAAAACGGATGATTCAAACACAATTAAAATATTAAAATAAAATTAAAATAGTTATTATTTTTGGCCCATTACTATGATGAATATATCTGTTTTAGGCCCTAGTTTCTGTGAAAACAATTTGATCAATTTGAAAAAGGCCCCTCTTTATGTTATACCTCAATTTAATTATTTTTTAGCTCGGGCGACCCCTAAAAAATGAAATAAAAATTTCTAAAAATTTGAGATCATATTTTGGGCAAACCTAACCTACAATTCATTGGACATCAAAATTCGAGGGGGTCAGGCCGATGACCGCGTGATTTGACGTGGAATGCCCCATATATAGTCAGTCAGGCAAGGGCGTGGTCACAGGAGCTGCATTTTCTGGTGTGTCCTAGTTTTATTAGCCAGAGTGATGGAATCCCATAAATGGTAAATCGTGTCCGGCTGCAGCAATAAAAAAAAAATTAAATAATTTCGTCAAATAACGAGTGCAACGACTTTGCAGAAAAAATACTGATCATTATGCACGTGCGATGAGTGGAATAATTAGGAGGTAAATTAATGAATGACTCCGTCGTTTAATAATGCCGAGATAATTGCGGTGATACAAATGATCGTTAGACACGTTACCTGAGTCATTAGAAAAAAAACCGAGGAGACCAGACGGCGCGGAATTTTGTTCGATAATAAAAGTTTTCCTAATTTTTCCATCGATGAATTTATCGTGAAGAAAAGTTAACACATAACACATCAATTTGCACGAATATTATTTTTATATTGAAAATGTAATATTTCTATAAACTATATGAATGAAAAATAAAAATGGCTTTTAATCATAGTTCAAGAAGTTAGAAATCTGTATATATGTCCATATTAATTTTATTAATTGGACGTTAATTTCAATTTAATTATTAACAATAAAAATTTTCCTAATTTTTCAATCAATGAATTTATCGTGAAGTAAAGTTACATAACACGTCAATTCGCATGAATATTATTATTATTATATTTAAAATGTAATGTTTCTCAAAACTAAATAAATGGAAAAAAATGATTTTCAATCTTAGTTTAAGAAGCTAGAAATTTTTATATGTTCATATTTATTTTATTGATTGGAAGTTGATTTGAATTTACTTATCAACAATAAAAGTTTTCCTAAATTTACAATCAATGAATTTATCGTGAAGTAGAGTTACATAACACATCAATTTGCAAATTATATAAATGAAAAATGGCTTTAAATCATATTTTAAGAAGTTAGAAATTTGTATATGTTCATATTAATTTTATGAATTGGAAGTTGATTTCAATTTACTCATCAACAATAAAAGTTTTCCTAAATTTTCAATCAATGAATTTATCGTGAAGAAAAGTTTGCACATCAGTTTGCAGAAACATTATTTTTATATTGAAAATGTAATGTTTCTTAAAACTATATAAATGAAAATTGAAAATGGCTTTTAATCACATTTTAAGAAGTTAGAAATTTGTATATGTATGTTCAAATTAATTTTATTAATTGGAAGTTGATTTCAATTTACTTATTAACAATAAAAGTTTTCCTAATTTTTCAATCAATGAATTTATCGTGGAGAAAAGTTACATAACACATCAGTTTGCATGAATGTTATTTTTATTTTGAAAATGTAATGTTTCTTAAAACTGTATAAATGAGAAATAAAAATGGTTTTCAACCATACTTTAAGAATTCAGCAATTTCTATATGTTCATATTTATATTATTAATTGGAAGTTGATTTCAATTGAATTATTGACAATAATTTACCTCCATTTGGTTTAGATTAAAAATGATTTTGTCCACATTTCATGATTGTCGAGTTTGAATTCAATTGACAAACATATTTTTTCATACGAATGTAATGAATAAAAAAATGAACAAAAATTGATGCTGAGCCCGAGAAAAATACTCAAGTCGCAGCGAAACTCTTCACAGATCTACATCGGTGGTCAAACGGGTTTCCTTTTTTTATTCCCAACGACAATTTCGACATTATCAGGCATCTTTCTATTTCTATTTCTCTCGTCGTTACTCGACACATTGCCATGTGAGAGAATTCAGGATTCTTTTCAGTCGAGAAGCTACATAACTCTGAATAAATTACACGAGAATCGATCTCTCTCGGTAATCTTCCCCTTGGCGCTTTTTAAACTTTTTTTTTTTAATTACCGTAATATTATAAGCTACTATAAAGGTACACTATGACTTCATGGAAGGATTAATAGTATCGTACAACATTTTATTGTACGTGTGCGCAAAGTGCCAGTTTGAGCACGCGCAGCGTGCGCAAAGTGGCACTTTGCGCACGGAGTGCAATAATAGTATATTACGATACTAGTGCGATGAAACTTTTTCTGACGAGTTTGAGTTTGCAGCATGAGCCGAAGGCGAATGTTGCAATCACACGAGTTGAGAAAAAGTTTCTCGCACGAGTTTCGTACGAAATTTTATTGTGGGAGTGCACAAAGTGCCAGTTTGAGCACGCGCAGCGTGCGCAAAGTGGCACTTTGCGCACGGAGTGCAATAAAAAAAAGTTTGAATCACACATTTATTCTGCGACGATGTTCATTCGCGTAAAAAATTGGAATAAATTTATTGCAAAATTTTCATCCGATTAAATAACAAACTTTACATGTTCATAGATTTATTTTTTAATTAATTCGAACAATAATTCTTTTGAGATATATTTCACAAAGTATACACTGAGAAAAAAGTTCAGTTAAAACAACTAAATCCATTTAGTTGACAAAAATTTAGTTGATTCAATTTTCATTTGTTTGAAATAATAAAACTATAATTAATTCAACAAATGAATTTGGTTAACCAGAAGATATGAGGCGAACAAAATTATTTGGTCAATTTCCAGATACAGTTTAGTTCAATTTACAGGTTACTGAGTTGCTGTACAGAAATATTTCGTTGATTCCTCGAATATTTTAACTAAATAGATTTAGCTATAACAAAAAAACAATTCGTATTTTCAATCACACAATTTATTTGGTACAAAGATACTTATTTGATTGAACTGAAACTTTGCTCATTAAAGCAACGATTTAACCGATTTAACTAAAACTTCCACTGTATCTTTGTTGAATTACCAAAATGATCTCGTTGAACGTCCGGAAACAAATATTTGGTTGAGTAAAACAAATTTTTGCATTTTCAACAAAAAAATTTTCTTAGTGCATTGGGGCATAAAAAGATCTGCAAGGACATGATGTATAATTACGAATTAATTTATCTAATTCTCGACCTATTGCGGATTTTTTGGGCCCAAAAAATTTTGGAAGGGTGCCGTGAAGATATAAATAAATTCCAATCGATTTTGTTCGATATCTTGGGCCTGACAAACTCGGTGACGAGTGAAATTACGAATAAATTCAATAAATTCAATTAATTAAAAATCAATCAATAAGACATGTGTTTCATTGATTGATTTTAATAAAATTGATTTTAATAAATAAATTGATCAATCAATAACACGTGTGTTTTATTGATTGATTTTCAGGCCGGAATAAACAAATGTAGTTTCTTTTTTTTAAATGTTTATATCGATGAATCTGTGATTTGGAAGGATGCAGCAGAGTTGAAATTGCCAATAAATTCAATATTATTCTGTTATGCCATATTTTGGGTCTGAGGGGATTCTCATGAGGATTAAATTACACATTGCCATTGAATTTATTGTGCATCTCGAACATAATGCTCGATGGAGTGAAAAGTAAAAAAAAAACAGCTGCGTTTATTTCTATTTTTTTTTTTTTTAGTAAGAAAGAGCTTTTAAGGACATTGTGATGTATAGAGGCAGTGTAATAAGATTGCATGTTATCGTGTTATAATATTAAAGTAAACTCCGGTAAAAATCTTGCCAGCAGTAAAATTGTGGAGAGCACAAAATTCGGGATGAAAAAACGGGCTCAACGGGCCATTCGCCCACCTACATACCACGACACCTACCTTCATCCGCAGCCTACCTTTATAAACCCACCGTACATTATTCTCTCTTCTCTCTCTTCTCTTTCTCTCTCTGCCTTACAAAAGCGACGAGAAATACCCGGCTCGCACGATCCAGAGAAGGAAAAAAAAGCGAAGGTTCTTTCAAGCTTCCCTCATCTGTATTTGCGTTCCCTATGTCCAAACACAACCGAATATTCTTACATAAAAAATACACATACATGTACATTCGTATCTCGAAACGTTTCCTTGGGATCACTCGGTAGACGGTTTTCGTCCTGAGCATTGTCCTTGTTCTTTGCATATCGAATGGAAATAAAAAGGACGAAATAAATGCTCGCTGAATGGTGAATTAAGGGCGGGGTAAAGTATTAAAAAAAAAAATTTTTTTTTTTTTTCATTTTTTAAATGAATGCATAATATCCCAAGAATATTGTGTTAAAATTTCAAGTCGATCGGAGTAAAATTGACGAAGTTATGAGTATTTGAGCGTCTATTGCTCCATGCCGGGTTTTATACCTGGGCGGCAGCTGCGCGGTGCGCTATTGTTTTTTCATCATTTTGTTAATAACATTTTGGAATTATTATTATGCAAAATTAATCTTTTGAGTACCTTTAATATGCATGAATTTTCTAAGATTTTTATCCAATCGAGAAGCGTTCTCAAACTTATGTGCAATGAGCGCTAAGCGACCAAACTCTTCTGCGTTTTTCAAACCGTTTTTCTGAGACTTGTCATATTTGAAGTCCGTGTACACGATAACTCAAAATCTACTGGACCAATCGCTTTGAAATTTTGCACAGTACTTCTTCACATAATTCACCAGGTATTGTCGAGAGCTTTTTTGTTTTTTTTAAATAATTACTAATTTTTCAACAACAAATTAGCCGATTTTTTTAAGCGAAAATCGAGTTTTTGGCTCCCAAGTGCTACGAAAAATCGAAAAATCGAAAAAAAAAATCCTCCCGTCATTACCTCGAGAAACATCTCCTTTAACAAATGCAGTTTGATTTTTTTGTTTCAGATGATTCTGTTGCGAGTTATGGTGTACACCGCAAACCAACTTTTTTTCGAGGCGCCTCCGGGGTTTAATTTTCATTCGCTCAATTTTGAATATTTTGCAATGCAAATTTGGGAGAATGTTGTTCAAATGTTACTTTATCAAATGTAAATTTTTCAATAAACGAACACCATCCGTTACGCAAAAAAAAATCTTAAAAACATGCCTTTTTTTCGCCGAATTAACTTTACCCCGCCCTTAAAGGGGGAGGCCTCTATTCTGCACATTTTGATTCTACACATGAAATTTTCTACACGAAAGTTTCTGCACAAATTATTCTACACAATAAGAGTGGCAAGGAATGTTATTCTACATAAGAGAAGTTGGGAGAAATGTTATTCTACACAACATTATTCTACACAGGTTTCTACACACGTTATTCTACACAAGGGAAGTCGCAAAGAATATTATTCTGCACAAAATTATTCTACACCGGTTTTTACACGCATTATTCTACACAATCGAAGTGGCAGAGAATACTATTCCACACAACATTTTCTACACACATCATTCTACACAAGAAACGGTGACAGGAAATAGTATTCTATTCTACACGTTACTGTTCTACACATAATCATTCTACGTATTATTTTCCTACACATTACAGCCTTTAGCAAAGTTTACGACTGGAATGGATGATCACGTTGCAGAGTCACTGTCCTATTTTGGGTTAGATGAAAAAGATGCATGCAGAGTTTTGCTACAGACTGTAATGTGTAGGAAAATAATGTGTACGATAAGAATGTGTAGAATATTAATATGTAGAATAGAATATTATATTTCCTGCTATATTTTCTTGTGTAGAATGATGCGTGTAGAATAACCCAGTGTAGAATAATTTTTGCGTGGAATAATATCCCTTGCGTGTGCAGAAACCGGTGTAGAATAATTTTGTGCAGAATAATATTTTTTGCCACATCACTTGTGTAGAATAATGTGTGTCAAAATCGGTGTAAAATAATTTTGTCCAGGATAATATTCCTTGTCACACTTCTCTTGTGTAGAATAATGTGTGTAGAAACCGGTGTAGAATAATTGTGTGTAGAGTAATATTCCTTACCACTTCTCTGGTGTAGAATAAATTTGTAGAATAATGTCTGTAGAAACCGGTGTAAAATAATTTTGTGTAGAATAATATTTCTTGCCACTTCGTTTGTGTAGAATAATGTGTGTAGAAATCAGTGTAGAATAACTTTGTGTGGAGTAATATTCCTTGCCACTTCTCTCGTGTAGAAACTTTTGTGTAGAAAATTTCATGTGTAGAATAAAAATGTGCAGGATAGAGGCCTTCCCAATTAAAAAAAAAAGGTTCATAATTCATCTACCAAAATCGAGCGAATCCTTGATTTCGATCAAATGTCTTCCTACCCATCCTTTTTACTTATTGAAAAATATTTTTTGAAAAATATAATTTTTCAATGTCCTGGATTTTTTGTTCACACGATGATATTATGATTCTGGCATGAAAATTGTAAAATCCTTTTGCGGAGCGAAAACCCCAGAGAGAGAAAAACGGAAGTAACAAAGTCTTCACCCTCGTTATAAATATTCTCGCGTTACACCGTATATTATACGCAATAACTCGTGTAATTTTCAACACTAGGCTGCACGCAGAATTTGCCAACGCATTATATTATAACCTCGCATTACAGATAATCGGATATGTGCGAGTTAAAAAACGCGTAAAAGGCTAAATCTATACATATACGAATATAATTGTGATACTAAAAAAAAAAATTATGAGTAAATTTTTATACATACGTTTGCCGGTGCGTTCACCTCTTATGCCTATGAAATAGTCCTGCTTACGGAGCACATGAACACTTTGAGACACGCCAAAACAGATATCGTCCCTCCGCCAAAAAAAACCTTATTCTCGGTCTTCTCACCTCTCCTTTTTTTTTGTTTTTTTTTTCCTCGTAGCACACTCGATTATCCTTCTTTCCCTCGCTGTTTAAAAGAACACTTCACACCTCGCGAGTACAAAAGGTCGATGATAAATAATCTAAAAATGGCGAACGAGGAGAATTTTTTTTTTTCGAATAATTCGTACGAGAATTGCGAAACGATCGATTTTTGTTTGTTGAACTTTTGGTGTTTTAAAATTATTTTATAATATACAGAGTTGAGAAATTGAACTATTCAACGTTTGGTGTCTTTTATTCGCGGGAATTAATTTAAATTAAGGGTCACGGAGCTCCTTCCCTCCGGCCCGACGTTTTGAGACTGAGGCTTGAGTAGTACGGTTACTCCGGTGAACGGCGCCACCAACGTCTCGATTTACCTTTACCTGCCTTTACCTGCCGCGCGCAACCTCCTCCGAAAGCCTAAGGAGAGGCTTCGACGAACCTTCTTTCTCTATCTTTCGAATCGTTGGTCGGTTTCTTCGTTCCCTCTCTCTCTCTCTCTCTCTCTCTCTCTCTCTCTCTCTCTCTCTCTCTCTCTCTCTCTCTCTCTCTCTCTCTCTCTCTCTCTCTCTCTCTCTCTCTCTCTCTCTCTCTCTCTCTCTCTCTCTCTCTCTCTCTCTCTCTCTCTCTCTCTCTCTCTCTCTCTCTCTCTCTCTCTCCTTCTCTCTCCTTAAACATAATAAATATCGCCTCTCCGTTTATCCAGCGTGGTTCGTGGGTTCTCCACTTTGCTTTCTCGTGCTTCTATCCCTGGCGAACGATATTGCAGCCGTGGAAAGGCGAGGAAGAGGAAAAGAGTGGCATCGCGCGATATGGCGGGGAAGATTTTTCTCTTTTTCTCTTGCGTTTCGCTTCGGGGCCTCGGAGGGATCGCCGGGTCTCGGATATCTTCGGCTTTTCATTCCCACTATAATACCCCGTCGATGTATACAGGTATATTCTTTGTATCGATAAACGCATTCAAAAGCAGATTAAATCGCTGGTTGTACGTGTTTCTGCGTCTGTGTGCTGTTAGTGAGTACAATGATGAAACTTCCTGTTTTATTCAAGGATTTTTGCGATTATCATTAAAAACTTTACAACGTCAAGTTCTGTAAACATTGAATCGCCATTTTGTGTGCCCGAATTTTTGGGTTTGTTGTCCAATTCGAAAAGAGTGCGGAAATCCTTTTCGAGTTATTGCTCGATGCAGGATTGCAGATCCTGGATTGAGCTGCAGGATTCGATAGTCGCATTTGAATTCGACATTTTCAAAAACGAAATTATTGTATTGGATTTTTTTTAGTCCGGTAGTTCTTTTTGTTATATTGTGCCAAATTTTTAAGTCCTCGAAGATAATTTTAGGGGCTATCACGAGGCCGAATAAAAGTAAATGGAGAAATATATAATTACAAATTTCGTTGGTATGTTATTTTGTCCTGTGATCAATCGAAACAATCAAAAACAATCGAAAAATGGGTATTTTTCATTCATGAAATTGAAAGTTTACATAGGAAAGAAAATATTTTGGTCAAAGCTACATGTTTACATTTAGAAAAAGTTCCAAATATATTGCAGAAATATCGCTGTAATAGTTTTTGAAATTGATCCCTGTAATAACTATCAAAGTGCAGGCCAGTAAGTTCTGATAGAAATTGTGGAGGCGCTTGATCATAGTCGGGTCTAGTAGAGAAAAGTGACGAGTCACTTTTTTTTTTTTACACATGTCATCGTTTAGTTCCGGCAATTGTCCGCCTTGAAAATTTCGTTATATTCAAACAAAAAGGTTAAAGGTTAATGATATGCACGAAAGTGTGTCGATCGACGGTCTGACATACTCTTGTGCCGGTGATTTCATCGCCGGAGATGTCGATGCCTGCACAGAAGAGGGCGCCATAAGGCACAGACTGAAATTCCCCGCAACATATGTTGCTTGATACTGATTCAAAGTCCGTTTATTAAATTCCTGAACGTTTGCATGAGACTCTGAAAGATCCCAAAAGTTTTACTTTTTCTATATATGAAAATCAGTTATGTTCAGTTCTATCAGTTCTATCTAACATGAATGTGAATGTTCGTTGAATACGTGTAAACCTGACGAATATGGTCCATTATTTGACGTATCAAATGAAGAAATTTTTGACACTAGTTGGAACCCTTAAGGGGTTAGGCCACTCTAAAGACCAAAAAAGGGCATATTTCATGATTTTTTTTCAGCGAAACCACACCGAGAAAAATGTTTGGTAAAGTGAAAAAAATTTGGCTTGAATTAACTAAACCCGGCGGTTACCAGTGGCGAACGAAATGTGTAATTCAGTTGACTCAAAACGTGTATCAAAATGGAAACAAAAATTGCATTCCCATAAATACACATCCTTGACCCAACAGAGTAGAGAATCCGTTCAATTGAAGATTACATTGTTTTGATTCGATATTTGGTAAAATGCACTCAATATGCGATTGCATAACCAAATGGTTTAGTTGAATGAACAGTTTATATTTTCTGTGCAATTCAGATGTTGTTCACCGAAAAAAAATGCATTCAATATAACGCTAGAAAATTTCAATAGAATTAACAAAACATTTGATGATATGCAATATTTGTTTAAGCTACGAGGGCTTTTACTTGACTAATTCATCATGAGATTAAATAGTTAAGTGAAAATTTAATTTATTTATCCTTCCGCCCATAAAGAGCACGAGCGCCACCAAAGTGCAATGATGGTCTCATTCAAATATGTACTCTTTAGTCCATAGAACTGCGCGACCACAGAGCACGGGTAATGTTCCATCAATTTAAAGTCAATCGAAGACTCCGATGCTGGTAATACACTGGTACTTATCGGTGCTCAGTGGCTGTCTCGCTTGCGCGAGGGCGCGCGCCGATCGTCGCCACCTAACGGATCTCGGGCGAAGTGCCGAGAACGTGGTAGTTACTATACGTACTATCGACTAAATGTGTTGTGGCTGCATTGAAATATTTAGTCAAATTTATCAAACAATTTGATCGACTTAAAAGCATTTACTATTCTTTTTAACTGGATGAATAGATCGCAGCTGGGTAGTTGATATTACTAAGCCTTTTTTCCGGTGCATAAAATAAATCGGATTTCCAAAACAGGTGTTTTATTATACGTTTAATTGGCAATACAAAATTATTTTTTTCCTGGCGACATGCACTACCCGAAGTCAACGTAAACTAATTTAATAAGCGGCATTTTAAAAGGGAAGAATTCAGCTTCATTTTCTGTATTTTTAATGATTTCTACAATTTGCTTTTCGATTTGGACTTTATTTTGAAAATAACTGTTTTTCGCCTTTTTCCCCTCTCTTCAGGAGCACCCATATTCTAGAGGAAATTTTTTTGATACATTTTTACGATTGAATTCATAAAGGGGAAAGTTTGAGCTTCAATTTCCTTTTCTTAGAAACTTTGAGCGATTTTTTTTCCAACGTTATTCTGTTTTTTTGAAAAAAGAGGAAATTCGAAAAAAAAATTCAAATTTTTTTTCCCAAAATTGTTTTACTCATTTTCTGGCTCGGAGCTCAGATTATTCAATAACCATAACTCGAGAACTATGGGATTACTGATAAAATATCAAGATGGTAAAATACTTGATTCTACCATTTTCAACATATTAGATTTTTTCACATTTTTTCCCAATTTTTTTTCCCTCTATTTTCGGTTGGAAAAAGAATTTTGAAAAAAAATCCGAAAAGATTTCTTTGAATGAAAAAAAACAGGCGCAACTTTTTCCTATCTCAGATTTCTTCATGAATCTTCTTTGTTTTCGTGTTATACGGGATTTTTCAAATTTCGTTTTTTTTTACAAAAGACAGAATATAACTTTGGAAAACAAAATCACTCAAAGTTTTTATAAAGAGGAAATTGAAGCTCAAACTTTCCCCCTCATAAATCCAATCGTAAAAAAGTATCTACAAAATTTCCTCTGGAAGATGGGTGCAACTGAAGAGAGGGAGAAAAAAGCGAAAAACAGTTGACTTCAAATTAGAGTCCAAATCTGAAAACAAATTCTAAGAATAATGTAAAAAAAAAGGAAATGAAGCGGAATCCTTCCCCTTTAAAAAGCCGATTGTTAAATTAGTTTACGTTGACTTCCGGCGAAATGGCATAAAAAAACGTTCCAGACCTTTTTTGAAGTTTTGTCCGGAAACTTTTCGCCGGTTATAGTGTATATTTATGTTCAAAAATCGGCTCATTGATGCGGACTCGACCCCCTTAAGGCAACAACACTGAGCTGTTGCTTTAAGGGAATTTGATCGCGGAATTTCGCTTTATCTGAATTTTAGCATAAACAGAGTGAAAATGATGATAAAGTGTGGACAAACGAATCTGAAAATCATTGCGGGAAAGATTTCTGGGGCTTCAATTGCAAAGTCATTGCAATTGAATGTGTTTTACATATTTTGTATTGCACGTCATTCCTGCTATTGTTTTCAAGTATAGCATACGGAAAAACTTTATTTCTGATTTTTTACCAGAAGAAAGAAGAATGAAAAAAAATCTTCCACTGGACTTTGGTGCTCCGGGACGCGCGGACACGCGCCCGTAAGTGTATTCCGTTAGCAGTTATCGGGTCTGCTGCACTTCGAGGCGTTCAACCCGGCAACCGCGGCAACGTGGAACACGCGAGGAGCTTCTGGCTGTTGCAAAACGCGAACGATTTTACACGCTCTGCTCTGAAATATATCTCTTCTTCTTCCTTCCCTTTTATGCTGATTAAATATATTTCCAAAACAGAAAAGCGTAAAGTTTACAGCGTTCAACAAATGTTGGAACTGAGCTTGGCTCTGCTCATGGAAAGAATGACTTGGTTGATTCAACCGAACAGCTTAGTGCGCCGTGCCCCAGCCGAGAAATTGATTGGATCAACTAGATAGTTGGTTGGTTAGTTTAAAACGGCTTAGTCATTTTAAAACTAAGTTAGTTAAAAGTTAAGTAAAACAAAGTTGGTTTAAAACTAACTTAGTTAAAAGTTAGTTAAGAGATAGTTAAAAGTTAGTTAAAACTAAGTTAGTTTAAAAGGACTTGGTTAGTTTAAAACTAAGTCAGTTTAAAAGGACTTGGTTAGTTTAAAACTAAGTTAGTTTAAAAGGACTTGGTTAGTTTAAAACTAAGTTAGTTTAAAACGACTTGGTTAGTTTAAAACTAAGTTAGTTTAAAAGGACTTGGTTAGTTTAAAACTAAGTTAGTTAAAAGTTAGTTAAAACTAAGTTAGTTTAAATTGACTTGGTTAGTTTAAAACTGAGTGGTTTAAAACAACTTAGTTGTGGAAACAAAAAAATGAGGTGGGTTATTTGACCTAACCAATTATCTAGTTGATCCAACTAATTTCTCGTCTGGCGCGCAGCGCACTAATGTAAGCTGTTTGGTTGAATCAACTAAGTCGATCTTTCCGTGCAAGGAACTTAGAAATGATATAACGTGCAAATATGAGCGACAATTGCGCATGAGTTGAAACATTGAACTTTAATGATTATGAGAGCCCGATACGCTTCGAAGTACGCCAATTTTGATACACGCTTCTTGTTACGTTTTATCGATTATTTTATTTTATCGTTGAAACGCTGATCCTGACAAAGTTCTCGGAAAGTAAATGAAAAGATATTTTGCGGCCAAAATTTCTTCAAACTTAAAGAATACCTTTTGGAAGCAGAGAAGATTTTCAATTGATCTCTTAATCAATTGTATGGAAATAATTTTAGATTCCTTATTCAAAATTAATTTTTTTTCACAAAATTATTTTTAATTTTTGGCCATATCTCCCCGGGCATTAGTCATCACCGCGTGAAAATTTCTCCAGGCCATTTTTGCCCCGGTGAATGTTCAAACTCTTGGAACATTGACGTTCGATTTTGTCACGTGGGAGTTTATGAACGGAGAACGTTGACGCGAATGGCATTGAGGAAATCGAGTTTAGTTACCAGAAAAAAAGATGAAAGTTGGTCGGAAAAAACGCCAAAACTGACCTTGAATAGCAGCTGACCCTGTAATGATGTTATAATAATATTTTATTGAGGGGTTGCTTAATCGACAACAAAAGAGTCGAAATTTTTATGGAATTTTTTTACGAGGCAACATCTATGAAGTTCTTGGCATAATTCTATTCACACTTCACACAGCATATTCTCGACTATCTTTTTTTTCCTTTCTCACCAACTAATATTTATAGACACTGTCGTCCAAAAGTTTGGAAACACTCGCCCCGTTTCCGCGCCGCACAAAAAGTTTCATTGCTCTTTTAAAAATAAAGATATTTCAATTCAACAAGCAGCGTTTTAAAAGGGACTTCAGCTTCATTTCGCTTATTCCAAAAAAATTTTCAAAATTTTCCCAGCCAACGAGATATTTTTTTATCTTAAACACCACAAGTTTTATCTTAAACGCCACAAGTTTTTCACACGAAAAATAGTTTTTAAAAATTTTCATGGGTCGTGCGCCAAAATTTCAACGTCAAACAAAAAGCCGAAAAATGACCATGTTTCAAAGGGCGCGCCGCGTTAAAAAAAAAAAATCGAAAAAATTGTTTGGAAAAAGCGAAATGAAGCTGAATATATCTCCTTTGAAACGCCGATTGTTGAATTGAAATATCTTTATTTTTATAAGAGCGGTGCAACTTTTTGGGTGGCATGGAATGGGGACGAGTATATTTTTTTAAGCGTACATAATTCCTTTTACATATATAAACTAAAAAAATTAAACGCACGAAGTGAATGAAGAATTTCTTGCAACAGTTGTTTAGAAAAAAAATGAGGAGTCCAAAGTGATGGTATCAACTTCCGGTGTAAAAACGCTTTGTTCTGGAAAATTAACAAAGAAAACTATGCATCAAGAAAAATCTTACGTTCGTAAAAATACGAAAAATGAATTCCAAAATTTTTTAAGAGTAACGCCCCAATATTATTTGTATCATTGAAACAATTATTTTCAAATTATTCACAGGTGACTTTTTTTATTTATTTTGTAGATATTAACCTGTGTGGCCAAGAATCGTAAAATTTGAGACTGGACACAAAATCGCACGTTTCTGAGGCATGAATCAGGAAAAAAATCCACGCCCAAAATTCCACTCTAAATGAAGGTATGAAAAAAAAAAAGAAATATTATCATGATTGGAGGGAAACGGCAGTCAGAAAATTGAGAAATAGCTTACATTTTTTCTGAGTATGACCACCATTGCCCGAATTTTTCTCCAAATACTAAAATTTTGAAAAAAAAACTTTTCATCAATTAAGGTGCCTGAAAATGACCTTACTTTCAATTGAAGTCTGGGAGAAGCGACGTTTATAGTTTTGGAAGTTTTTATGGCCACTCGCGATGCAATGTATGGGGCATTCCACACCGATTCTACCTGGGTCTGACCCTGCACCTGTCCGATTTCGTCCTCAATTTTTCAGGGTTTTATAGTACCTCTGAAAAGCACACAGGATTTTTTTCAGATTTTTTTTTGAGCGATTTGACTTAACTATGATAAAGTTTTTTTTTTCGAAAAAGCTTGTTATAGACGAAAGGGAACTCCAGCCCACTTTCGCTCAACGCTTGAAATTTTCAAAATATAAAACATCACAAGAAGCTCTTTTTTTATATGGATAATTTCAAGCGTTGAGCGAAAGTGGGCAGAGGTTTCCTTTAATCTATGTCAAGCTTTTTCGAAAAAAAAACTTGACCATAGTTCAGTCAAATCGCTCCAAAAAAATCTGAAAAAAATCCTGAGTGCTTTTCAGAGGTACCTACTACAAAAAAAAAAATTACGGACAAAATCGGAGAGGTGAAGGTCAGACCCAGGTCACATCGGTGTGGAATGCCCCATATATAGTTGATATTCCATTGGGCGGGATTGAAAAACCGTTTTCGGTTTTTTTCCGATTAGCCTTGTCGTCCAGCATTAGGTACACTTTCGACAGGGCGTCGACCCGATGAAAACGATGAAACCGTTCATTCCAGGGTCTCCCTATAACGACGACGTAAAAGTCATCGCTTCCCTCGTGCAGGTGGACACGAGACATGTGGGCATAGCTATAGATATACACATCACCTACAAGGCTTATTTTCGTAGTTTTTTTATTTCTTGATCCCGACCCTTTTAATTTTCTTTGTTAGTTTTCAATTTTGTAAGGCCACTCCAAAAACGATTGGAAAATTTTTTCAATTATTTCGCAACCTCTATTATTTCAGAGATTCTCATCGTCAATTATTTTCGTCGTTTGCCGCTGAGCACAATCGATATATGTTTACAATACTTTCTTTTTCATCTGGATTCAAACTTTCGAGAGTAAGAATAGAGTCACTGTTTTTTAAATAAATTGTTAAATCAACCTTCAAAAATTAAAATTAAGTTTATCATAAAAACTCCAATCTTCTAATTTCGAGTTTCAAATGGATAAAATTTCGATTTTTTGTTCCCTCATATAGGAAGCTTTGTTTTTGCAACAAATTTTTCTTTCGCAATTTTCATGTCAGTATATTTAAAATGTCCCAAAACGTTGAGGAATCAATCTTTGACAAAATGTCTGAGGTGAAAAAATGATTGAGTTAAAATTTAGTGTGCAAGTAGATCATCCATCATGTCCCCTTTATTCATTGCAAATTTTTTGAGAATTACAAAACAATTGTCAATTTGGCGGGACTTTTAATCTTTTGCAAAATGTTTGCAGTACATGTTTGCAAAGTCACTTGAGATTCGGTTATTAAAAAAATTTCAATTCTTAGTAAAAGATATGTGAGTACAGACAAAGTCCCCATTTCTTGACTTTCCGAAAGTATAGGTCATTCCCACATCTTGACTTCTCTTACAGTCCCCACTTTCGATCCGGCGCCATATTGTACGCTGTAGGCGCGCATGCTCGTGTGAGCGCGCATGCGCTGTTCTGATCTCTTTACACTTGCGCACGCGCCTTCGTACGTACGTCCCTTAGAGTGGTGAAACGATAAATAGGGGAAGTAAAGATGTGGGAATGGTTGCCATGGTAGCCCGGTCAAGATGTGTGAGCGGTCAAGAAATGAGGGGTTAAGGAATGGGGACTTTGTCTGTACACTAACTTTCGTAATTTTGCACGTTCCAAGCTGATTTTTTTTGTGATGATACATTCAATGACAACGAAAAATAATACAAAATTAAAAAAAAAATGCTTAAGAGGTTCGCTTGCAAAAATTTTTTTTAGATTTTTAAAAAATTGTTGTTAAGGCTCCAACATTCACATTTTCAAAGGTATCGAGATAAACATTTTCGCACAAATACACTAGATAACAAAAACAATTGATAATATAATTGAAACGAAGTGCTAAGAAAATCATGAAATTGGAAATTTGCACATAGCTTCTTTATTTGTTTCCATCGTTCGTGAAGCTCCCTTTATGAGGAAGCCATGATAATAAACATGCATGCCATAAAATTGGTCAAGGAGGTCCTCATAAAAGAGGTTTGACGGACGACGGAAAAAATGAGGAAGCTATGTGCAAAGGCCCTAGGGGTATAAGGATGGTGAATCTGCCCCCGAAAAGTTTTTTAATGATACTCAGAGCATAAGTATGTACTAATAAAATAATAAGATCCTGAAAGTTTCAGATCTCTAACTCAATTGGTTATTGAGAAAAACTAAAATATGTAAAAAAGCGAAAAAAAATTTCTCAGGATTGACCGAACCGACTGATCTAAATTTTTTATATGTTTGGGGGGCTGATAATAGCTCAGAGACAAAAAAATTAAGAGCTATTCAACTGTATAAATCCTTGAAACAAAAGTTGTTTTTCTTTTAATTTCAATTTTTAACCATAATACAATTTTCGCACAATTATGAAACTATTTTTTTTTCAAACCTTCTATATTTCACTATAACACTATGAATTTTTGAAAATTTAAAAAACGATACGCCATAGTAGAAAAAAATAAAAACCACTTTTTGGCCCAAGTAATGAATTTATTTATATGTTTTGAGGTTTAATTTTTGTCTTTTAACGCATATTTACATAATTTTTATTTATTAAAAACAATATTTCATATTCAAAATAACAACAAAAAATTTTTTACCACAGTCAAAAATTAAACCAGGTAAATTTCAATAATCAATTTTATAGTCATTTTAACAAATATTTTTAGGAACAACATTTTATGATAAAACTCGATTATTTGTATATTTTTATAGACTTGAGACTTAGTTATAGTTATATTACCAATAATTATCGAATTGATGAAAGACAAAAACATTTTTTTTCTGAACAAATCTAAACTTTCAAACAAATCTAAGTTTAATTTAAATCACTTATTGTTTTTTTTTTTTTTAATTAATAAACTCAACAGTTCACACTATTAAAAGGATTTCTTAAAGACTGCGCAGATGTACTCCAAAATACAATTATAACATAAAAAAAAAGTTTTTACTAAATAAATAATAAAAAGGAAAACATATATGTAAAAGATATATTTGTCAAAAATATTGCAGAATCACATTTCATCAGTTCTGGTCACTGTCTTCTTCAATCGCAGGTGAAACATTGTCTTTATCAGATAACTTGCTCAATGTTTCAGCAGGCCTCGGAATTTCCGATAAATATCTCCCTCGTGACAAGTAATGAATAATCGTGGCAACATGCAACCAACATCCAATAATTCCAAGACCATTTGCACACTCCCAGCTGAAATGTGATTCCGCAATATTTTTGAAAAATATATCTTTGAAATAGTTGTTTGCTTTTTTATTATTTATTTACTAAAAACTGTTTTTTATGTTATAATTGTATTTTGCAGTATATCTATCAACCTTAACAAATTCTTTTATTAGTGTGAATTGTTGGGTTTATTAATTTTTAAGAAAAAAACAATAAACGAATCAAATTAAACTTAGATTTTTTTGAAAGTTTATACATTTGTTCAGAAAAAAAAATGTTCGTGTCTTCCATCAATTCGATAATTTTCGGTAATATCAATGTCTCAAGTCTATACAAAATATATAAATAATCGCGTTTTATAATATGTTGTTTCTAAAAATATTGGTGAAAATTACTATAAAATTGATTATTTATATTTACCTGGTTTAATTTTTGACTGTGGCAAAAAAAAATTTGTTGTTATTTTGAACACGAAATGTTATTTTTAATAAATACGAATTATGTAAACATGCGTTAAAATACAAAAATTAAACCTCAAAACATATAAATAAATTCATTAGTTGAGCCAAAAAGTGATTTTCGTTTTTTTTTCTACTATGGCGTACCGTTTTTTAAATTTTTTGAAATTCATAGTCTTATAGTATAATATAGAAGGTTTGAAAAAAAAACTGTTTCATAATTGTGCCAAAATTGTATCACGGTTAACACTTGAAATTAGAAGAAATTTTTTTTTTTTCGAAGATTTTATAGAGCTATATAGCTCTTAATTGTTTTTCTCTGAGCTATTATCAGCCCACAAAACATATTAAAAATTTAGATCAATTGGTTCAGTCAATCCTGAGAAAAAGCAAATGTTCTCTTTTCTTATAGATTTCACTTTTTCTCAATAACCAATTGAGTTAAGGATCTGAAACTTTCAGGATCTTATTATATATTAGTACCTATTTATTAGGCTGTCCGTTTTTTACCAAGGTGGCGTTTTTTTAATTCTCTCCTCCCCCCCCCCCCCCCCCTAGATCATTTGTACATAACCTAAAACGAATTTCAAAAAAGAAAAAAACTGTTTTGGAAGTGATTTGACCGTGCCTTTTAGACCGTTTTTTCCTCATTTAAAATACATGGGATTTTTGCGTTTTTTGCATTGTATTTTTCTTCTGCCACCGAAAAATTATTAAAAATAAAACCATCATTGATTCAGCTTCAAATAAGGTTACTTTAAAAGGAAACATTTTTTAATTGGCGAAAAATAATATAGTGATAATTTGCAGAAGCTTTAAAAACCTACAAATTTTTTTTATTTTTTATTTTCGGCAATTCATTAATACCTAATGAATCTTAATCTTATATAATCATAGCAAACTTTCTCATTTGAATAGTGAAGAACAAATAATATGTTTTTCAAATTGGTCAAGTAAAATTTACTTTATTGCACTCCGTGCGCACGCTGCGCGTGCTCAAACTGGCACTTTGCGCACTCGTATAATAAAATTTCGTACGATACTAGTGCGAGAAACTTTTTCTCAACTCGTGTGATTGCAACATTCGCCTTCGGCTCATGCTGCAAACTCACACTCGTCAGAAAAAGTTTCGTCGCACTAGTATCGTAATATACTATTTGTTTAATTTTAATTTATTTTTGAGTTATTTCAGCCCAAGTGTGTAAACTCGTGACCCTGACCCTCGAATTTATTTGATTTTTTTCATATAATCGCATTGAGTCCAAAACACACCCTCATAATTTTTTTACATTTTTCCAAACATTCTTTATTAAAAAAAAAATTTGTCTGAAAAAAACCGCCATTTTTTAAAAATCTAAAAAAATTCTGAAAAAACCGTGATAATATATAAAAAATTTCAAACTAACACCTGTAGTGGGCAGATTTTTTTTCTGTGTTTTACAAGCTATTAACGTTCTCAAAATTCCAAAAAATTCTCAAATAGCTTACCTTGAGCAGATACTCAATTATTTTGGTATTCAAATTAATGCCGTTGATGATTTTCGAATAATGCAATACGAATTGTAACCTCAAAATGAGAATAAAATGAGAAGGCCTTATTCTCATTTTAAGGTTTATAATTAGTGTTGTATTATTCGAAAATCATAAGCGAAATTGATTTGAGTACCAAAATAATTCAGTATCTGCTCAAGAATTTTTTGGAATTTTGAGAACGTTAATAGCTTGTAAAACACAGAAAAAAAATCTGCCCACTACGGGTGATAGCTTGAAATTTTTTATATGAAATCACGGGTTTTTCAGAATTTTTTTAGATTTTTTAAAAATAGCGGTTTTTTTCAATAATTTTTTTTTGAAATAAAGGATGTTTGGAAAATCTAAAAAAATTATGAGGGTGTATTTTAGACTCAATGTGATCATATGAAAAAAATCAAATAAATACGAGAGGGTCGGGGTCTCGGGTTTACATACTTGGGCTGGAATAACTCATAAATAAATTAAAATTTTAAAAAAGTAAATTTTACTTGACTAATTTGAAAAACATGTTATTGGTTCTTCACTATTCAAGTGACAAGGTTTGCTATTATTATATAAGCTTAAGATTCATTAGGTAATTATCACTATATTATTTTTTACCAATTAAAAAATGTTTCCTTTTAAAGTAACCTTATTTGAAGCTGAATCAATGATTTTTTTATTTTTAATAATTTTTCGGTGGCAGAAAAAAATACAGTGCAAAAAACGCAAAACTCCCATGTATTTTAAATGGTGAAAAAACGGTCTAAAAGGCACGGTCAAATCAATTCCAAAACGGTTTTTTTCTTTTTTGAAATTCGTTTTAGGTTATGTACAAATGATCTAGGGGGGGGGGGGGGGGGGGGGGGGGATTAAAAAAACGCCAACTTGGTAAATAACGGACAGCCTACTACTTATGCTCCAAGCTTCATTTAAAAATCTTTCGGGGGCAGATTCAGCATACTTATACCCCTAGGGCCTTTCCAATTTGCATAATTTTTAAATCCGTGAAAATTGATTTCACGACTGGCGCATTAAAAAGGATTCTCCAAGGTCTATAAAAATTTCAGGATATTATTCGGTCCCTGAATCAAATTAAAAAAAAAATTTACCGGACCTTATTCGGCCTCCCGAGCAATCAATAAGCTCTGTCGGTAAAACAGAACGGTTTCCCTGTGGCTTTAAAGGTAAATCGCGGAATAATCGTGGAATAGAGCAAGTCTATAATTTCATGGAAGATTCCTATCATGAAACTCCTCTCTCGATGACCATAAAATATATCGTTCGTCATTCAATAGGTATGATCATCCGTCATCGACATAGTCGTCGATCGTCGTGATGCGAACGGTATGTCCATACCGTTTGTATCCGTGTGTCGTGAATTCGATCGACAGAGTATTCGTCGCTTTTCCCATATGGAAATGACGATGATGACGATGATAATGGCTGGAAAGAGAGCCGAGGGAGGGAGGGCAGCTCGTTCAAATTCCTTTCGTCGCTCGCGCACGGAATAAACACGAGATCGCCATTTTTGCTCGAACCCCGCGGTTTGTCACGATGTTTTCAATCGCGGAGATGGTGTTGCGTGGTGACGGGTAGAGAGGAATAAGAAAAAAAAAGCAATATGCACAGAGGGGACAATAAGTATGCAGAAGCGAATCGAGGGCCCAAGCTCGAGGGACCTGACAGGAAGCTATACCAAACCTAACGGGACATATTTTTTTTTTAAGGAATGGTAAAGCCAATCGAGTAGCGAGTTATGAGCTCGATAGAACTGATCAACGGTGATTGGTTTGTATATTGTGATATTGTCCAGTTGATAATGCACCGATTAATTTTCTTGTCAAACTATTGTGGTCTGCAGCATCATGTGGCCCTTAATATGGGTTAAATGTTGTAACAGTTTTATTACGATAAGAACCACTTCATGGTAGAGTAATAACTGGTACAGTTGTAAATGTGCATCTTTTTAGTTTAGGTTAATTCTCAGTTTTATGGTGATAGGGGCGTAGTTCCAGGCTTAAGAGGAGGCTAAATACCGACACTAACACCTCGAATTGCCATCCAAACC